>CABPRJ010001905.1:833742-867788 GCA_902439185.1 Cinara cedri | reverse complement strand
CCCCCTCCCCCCAAACAACCCACCGCCCCGTGTCGAAAACTTCGGAATGTCGACGGACGCGCCGGACGGCCCGCGCACACCGGAACGGCCGCGCACCCGCGGGCGCTTGTAACAATCATTTCCGAAATGTTTTCATTAATAATATTGTCCCCGGCGACGTAGCGTTCCGCTGCGCGCCGCCGCGTAATCGCATTATCGCCGATATTATTTTATTCTTCAAATTCGACGCGCGGGAAATCGTGTTTATATTACGGCGTTTCACGCTGACAAAAACGTTAATTATTAACCGTCAATTAGCGCGCGAACACTCGTGCCCCGCGCGGTCCGGAATCGTCGTAACATAATAATATTGTCGCGGCTTTCGCGCGCGCATTATTAGCCACGATCATCAATAATAATAATGTTCGAAATGCAATTATTGGTTCCGCCGGCGGAATTCCGCGTCCCCGAAAACTCCGCGCGGGGCGCAGGTACCCGTGTTCCGGCGGCGCGGGCTGCCGCGGGGACGACGTGTGACGCCGTGCGACACGGTAACGCCCGGCCCCTCTCAACCACCCCCCCCCCCCCCCTCCCGTCAAACGAGACCCCGGGCTGGTTTCGAAACGGCGTATCGTAGCGGTTGCGAAATAATGTTCCGCGATAAAAAAAAAAAAAAAGCCGCGCAATGCCGCGATAGTGACAATACATTATGTAAAGTATTTTTTTCGTCCGAAGCATTTTTCGGTAGCTGAGGTCGCGCGCGCGTAACCGGGCGTAACCGTTGTCGCGTGTAAAGGTAAATTTAAAAATATCTCAAGACGAAAGATAGTTTTGCTGAAACAGTTATCCGTACGACGAAGATACGAGATACATAACAATATTTGACCATTACCTCTAGTTATACGAAAATAATCGGGGACGTTTATCTAGCCGAGAGAAAAAGATTATACCGCTCATAACCCAACGCAAAACGAAACGCCCGATGCGCGTGGTAAAAATGTAACAGATTTGTTAGGCCTTTATAGATTTCGCATAAAGTTTGCGCGATTGTTGTAACTTAATAATTAACTTATTAAACCGCAATTCGATATAATTTTACATATTATTTCTAATACAATGCGAACTAAAAAGATTTATCTGGACAAACAACAATACTGGACGTAACTAACCGTCGAATTTTGTTTCTTTAAATTTTGTTCAGAATAAAAATATCTGAACCCAATAACACAACGCCCGTATTTTACAAACGTTTTACGACGGTCAATGATCGATGACTCTGTCGTATGATAACAGCTAGTGCCACTAGCAAATGCCAATAAATCGCTATATTTCCGTTGATAACCTGCTAGTTAAAAACATACGATTATTAAATTGACGGGAAAATAAATTTTCAATTACACATTTATTGCGAAACCGTTTTAAGCCGGGACTATACAAGACGTTTTCTTTCGGTCTATTCCGTCGTATTTTTTTTAAATAATATTTCATTAATATATATATATAATTGTACAATGTTCCATAATAAATGATCGTGTGTATCATCGACAAACCCCCGTGTTATAATGCATATTATTATTTTACGTTCGACAAATTCTTCGGCGTACGTTGTCGCAGGCGGCACAACTTATTTAGGATTGTTGTCAGTTGGCACGACTACACACTACACTGCACACCACATTATGTCGAACACGTTATTGTAAAATCAATACACTCAAACGCTTTGCTCACAACCTAAAATCTATCTATTTTTAGTGTTACATTTAATGACAATGAAAAATGTAATTTTAAATTTTAGTATAACAACATTATACGCACACAATTATTGTGTTCTCGTGAAACTATGGGATAAACGCGGCATTTTTCGTCACCAGTATAGCCCGTTCTAATTTAAAACAATGTGAAATTAAGAGTTTGCGTTTTTATTATTTCGATGTTTGCCCGCTAAAACGAAAGCCCACCAGCGTTTTCCGTCGTGGATGTACGAGTATTGAATCCGACAGAAAACGCTGCGGAAACGGCATGTACAGTTCCTGGCTTAAGTGAAGGAGACCACTCAATTAACAATAAACTATTATTGTTTGTGGGTAGTGATGAAACACAATTGAAAAATAACAAAAATCTGTACTGATCGCGCGATCTTTTTTTTTCTACAAGAAATGAGAATGTTTTTTTTTTTTTTTGGAGACACAGTTCGTTGGCAAGGTAAGTGCCTACTCGCCCTCCCCTTCCCACCGTAAACACATCTATGAGTGGTAGAAACGAAACGGCTAGTTAATCCTAAGCAATCGATTTTGACAATTTTTTCAGACATGAGGAGGAATTTTACTGAATTGTATAATTTAAAATCAAATCATTTCTTTAGTGCATTTCAAATGCTAATGGAATAACAATTGAGCTAATCGGAGGGTAGGGGCCGTGGAAATCGAATTTGATTTTTTCATGTAACACTTTTTCAGAAAGGAAATGTATCCTGGATGGTACTTCAGAAAGGTCATTTTTAAAATTCTCATCAATATTCAAGATAATGAAGAAAACCTGGTTCTTTAGGTTAGAAAAGATTGAAAGATTAAATATAAGGTTGTCATTAGCAATCGTTTTTATTTATTTTTTGTTATTAAGTTTTTAATGTTTTAAATATTTTATAGACAATCATTGTTATTATGGAAACACACATTGTTGTAATTATTTTACCATTATATGACATATATTACCGACAAAGCAACATTATCAACTGAATTCTGCTCAAAATCGTTTTTTCGTTAACAACAATTTATCGTTACTTATAGTTACTTATATTTAATTCCCGTCTGTACCCTGCCTTCCCAACTTTCCACCTACAAAAGTTGCTGCACCCACGCGCGAAGCATGTCCGTCCTGTTTTTTTAGTTGATATACAAGGAAATATTGTTATGTCAATTGGATGCGATTTCCTACCGAATAGGAATTAGGTAATCTCACTTTTAATACACATAGTTCCGATTGGCCTATTGAAATATTGCACCGTTATTTATATAATCAAAATTAATTTTTATATTAACGAAATTGTTATTTTACTGTTAATCGTGGTTATAAATCACATTGGTTAATAAATAAATATCGTGCTACCAACTAATTAAGTAAACAATAGATTAACGTCGTATCGTCGCCTGTCATACTGCACCGCAGGTTAAACTATTATAATCTTAGTTCGTGGTAGATGTATACACTAAACTTAAACGTTTCCGGCACCTGTCTATTTGAAAATAATGCATTTTTCTTTTAGAGCTGTTTGCGTGTACAAAAGTTTTACATAAATATGTAAGATATGAATAATAAATGACAGTTTACACATATTAATTTTTACGCGCTTTTCGTTTTTTTCTTTTCTTTTGCTACGTTTTTCTAGTTTTTCTTTATCAAGTTTTCTCTATGGTTCACTTATTGGTTTTCATAGAAATAATAATCGATTATATATTTTTTATCTTTTATAGTTTTAAATTGCCTTTTTAATATGTGTTTAATACATTGATGCGGTCTATGGTAAATAGGAAAAAATTAAAAGCAGGACAGTGTACATATCCGTATATCCGTTATTATATGGCCTGCATGAAACCTCGCATACTTGAAAAGGAAACTGAACCATGACCTCTGCACGGAAATCTATATGTTTTACACAAAAAATATGACAAATACGAATTACATTATTCAAAACTTTAAATCGTTCTGTAGCGGCATATTGAGTTGGCAATATAAAAAAAAACCGTAATCGCTAGTGAAAATCGCTTATAGAATTTAGCGCTATACAAAAAAAAAAATGGCTGCGCCTATTTAATAAGGTACAGAATTGTACCGCGCGCTGTGGGTTAAAATAATAGAATAATATAATGTCCGTGATTTTTTTGGACAGAAAATCGTCCGCGCATTAAATTTTCGAACATAGTGTATAAACACGAGAATATCGCGTGCGAACAACAACAATAATAATAAGAATAATCTCTTCAGTCGTCGTTGTAATCGTTCGAGAGACGATGTGGGAAACGGCTAAGTACGCATTATCATCGTTTTCGAGAACGGTTCACCAGCTACGAGACGGCCATTATATTTCCGACGTTTTAATAAAATTTAATTTGGTTATATTATACGAAAACAAACACCACTGATGGGTTTTTTTTAAATTTTATTCGTTTTAAATATTATAATATTAATTTAAAAACTACTTACTCCTTCGTCATACCGTAGAATTATAATAATAGTATTATAAACCAAAATCGGCTTTGATTCACAAAGTAGGAGCCGGTACAGAATCCATATCTATTATAATATATACGTATATAATTTAAATTTCCCGACGAGATTATAATTTATTTGTTTGTTTGGATTGTTGTTTTTTTTTTTTTTTCTGAAATATTGGCTAAACACTATCAAGTACGTACATCTAATGTCGTACTTATATTAATTTATTATTAAGACGATTTGGGGGAGGCTTTTGACAAGTCTCCCGAGGAAGAGGGACGGGATAGAGACACTTTACATACACTTTTTTCCCAGCCACCGTCGATGGGTACACGAGAATTAATTTGATTTTTCGATTTATACCCTTACATAAATCATTTTATCATATTATAATAAATCCTACTGATATTATAAAAGCGATAGTTTGTTTGGATGGACCAATGGATGTATGTTTGTTAGACTTTCACGCAACTTAACGGGTTAAGTTGAAAATTTGCATATACGTAGTTCTAGACCTGGAATAACTTTTAGGCTACATCCTCCAGCCATCATCTTCATACTCTAAAAAAAGAGTTATTTTTCGTAGGAAAATTGAATTTTTTTTTGTTGATTTATGAGTTAACTTGGTAATATGGTAAAAAAATATATATATATATATATATTAACAAAAAAAATAAAAATGTTAAAATTTATATTAAGTATTCCTTTTAGCACGAGCAACACCAGGCAAGACATCTGTCTTTATATTCAGATATAGATATAACAAAAGCTGGAAGCGTGTCTCTTTTGTATTGTTGATAATTATTCAAAAACCTATACTCGTATGTTTACAATTTTTTTTTTAGATTCTGAGTGAAGCGAAGAATAAATTGGTTTTACAAAAATGTTTATTTTTTTTTTTTTTTTATACCTTTTTCTATTGCATTTAAGCTCTAGTACTTAGTCTTAGTACTTTAGAAAGGTAGTTTTTTGAAATTCACATTCATATTCAAGATAAAGAAGAAAAACTGGTTCTTAAAGTTAAAAAAGATTAAAATATTGAAAATAAGGCTGTCATTGGCAAATGTCAACCGTATTTTTTTTTTTTTTGTTATGATTAAATTTGTATTATTTTAAACTTTTAATCTTTTATTGACCGAGCTCCGCTCAAAATCATTTATCGTTAGCAATGATTAATCGTTGCGTACTGATATACAAGGTGATTCATTTAAGTGGGTACACTCATTATCATGGAAAGTATTAACTTTTTCCGGAATTTATTTTCTAGAAATTTAAAGAAATAAGCTGCTCTACAATTTTATATTTATGTTATTTTTTGTCACCCTTAATTTGGGGGTAAAACAAATATACCTACTTTTGATTTTAAAATGGCAACCTATATTGAAAAATTCCACAAATAAATTGAGTATATGTTACAATAAATTTTTGGTGTTAAAGTATTTGATTTCCATCAATCCGTCGACGAGATATTCCACTTTTAAATTTGGGTCGGAGAAGAGAAACGGTGCATTAATAACACGCTGTGCGCCGTACTGCCACACAAATGACACTCAACAACTCTCCTTACGATTTCTTCGAATATTATTATTATTTTCTCATCGATTTTGACGATTAGCATAATATAATCATTCGCCATTCCGTATTAAACATTAAATGATATGAATAACTATTACGCGTAATAGTAATTATTACTGTGGGTAAGTAAATCGTTGGTCATTTGAAATGCGTGTGTACTTAGGAAAAACATAATTTAAATTCAGCTAATAGCAATTGCTTTGAAACAGACTAACATAACCATCTACTACTCTACCTAACATAAACATCAAATATACACTATTAATTTGTTTAGTTTACAAGTTTACAACGGACGGTAGAGAACTATAATAATGTATATTAGATATATATATTGCCCGTGGCGTAAAGAGCACGGAATATTTTTTTATGTATTAAAAAGTTTGTAATATAATATTTTTTAAAAACACTAGCATACTCTGATCATTATTTGGATTTGATCCCTGGGCCATATTTAAGGCGTTTGGGTTTTTCCAATTCTTCCGTAAAGTTGTAACATTCCGTCGGTATAATAGATGGTGAACTATTAAGGTTACTCTGCAGGGTTCGCATACAGGAGGATTTTCTTTTAAGAAAACCGTGTGTTCATAACCAGGTCTATAGCCAGGAATAAGATTATATGACACTAAAAAGTACCTACGCAATAATCGGTTTCCTGTGTATACTTTTATTCTGTCAAGACATAGTCATAACACCACGATTGCACGATAATATTTCATAAATTGCCTCCTTATTGACAATATTTTAAAAACGTTTTTAAATTAATAATTAAAAATATATGATTAAGTTCGATTAAAAGTAAGTAAATATTTTATATTTGGAGCGAAGCGAAAGATCTATTGGCTTAACAATGATGTGTAATTTTTTTCAGCCTGTAAATAACTTTTCTCCTAGAAATCTGGCTCAAATAAAAACATGACAAAAGATCTTTCTTTGTTGCATTTTAGCTCTAATTGGTACTTTAAAAAAGTCATTTTTTTTAATTCTCATAAATAATGAGTTTTATTTTTTGTTATTGCGAATTTTTTCTCATTTTAATATTTTTTTATACAATCGTTGTCGTGAGAACGCAAAAATTGTTGAAAAAAATAATACTATTGAAAAGCTCCATTCAGTATCGTCTTTCGTTAGCAGTGATTAATCGTTGCATACAGATATACTTTTAATTTCCCTCTATATCCTAACTTCCAAACATCTCACATATAACAATGGTCCACCCATCGTGCGAAGTATGTCCATTTTTTTTAAAATTTGTTGGCTTATGAACAAACTTTTTGTATTAAAAATTGCCTTCCGATTTTCGGATGTATCATATTTTGTAAATAAGAATTTCAAGTAATTAAATACTGTAAATAAGTGTTTTTTTTCCGCGTATTTTACCTAATAACTGTGAGAAATCTGGTAAAACGGGAAATATTAACTGGAAATAACGTACCTTTGTGCGATAATCGTTCGTCAAAACCAACGGCATTTTGTCAGAGAGTATTTTGAAGTTTGAAAATTAACATTTCCAAGAAAAGCGTATACTTTGTTTGTCGCCCACCTATTTATTATTATTTATCTTTCATTTTACATCAATTTTTTACATGATATTTTCACTCGTGCACTCGACAATAATAATATTATAGCCACTGCCGTAGTTATAATATGATTATTATCTATTACAATTGTATAATAGGGCCTGTGCGGCGTTAAATCCTGCAGTTTTTGTAAAAATACAGTGTGAGCAAAAATTAATATAATAATAAATGGTCTTATATAAATATGCAAAATAGAGAAAAACGTATTACGGAAAAGTAGTATTAAATAGTATATTTATTATTATATGTGAGCTCCAAATGTTTAACGTACGTCTTTCCAGTCCCCTACCCACCATATGTAAATGTACGTAAAATAGAAAATTTAACTACGCAAAAATGTAGTATGCCATTAGTATGTATTTGCATGTCTAATCCCAAAATCCCTACCACCCCACTTCCCGGTCAAAAGTTACAGTTAGACAGTGTCCGCCGTGTCGATCAGACGTGAGTCGTTATCTCTTATCGCTTGTTTACGACCGTCGTAAATAGTATGGTGCATCGTTGTTCGCCATCTTATTTTTATTTGTTATTTTGTTAATATAGTCGTGATTGCAGTCTTATCATCGACGTTATTACGACCATTGAGCTTATATTTATACTTAGTATTGTTAAATTTCGGAAATTCTACTTTTAAGAAATTTCAGAAATCAGAAATTCAGAAAGTCTGTGTTCTAAAAAGTAAACACATTTTTGCTCATTCAATGTTTAGTCGTCACTGATAAGAAGTGAGAAATCCTTGTCTCGTGATTGGGTACGGTACTTACAGGGTTGCCTTTTCATTAAACCAAAATTAGTATAAAAGAAAAAAACGATTCTTTTGGAAATTTCCAACTTGTATAATTATTTGTACTAAATATTTACCTTCATTGTGTGCTGTAACTATATCGTATTCGTTATTTTATAACCTGGTTCTTTTAACCTTCAATCGCGTGCTTCTATATACATTGTGTAACAAGTAACCTAATTTTTGATATCACTAAAATTTAGTCTTTAGTATTTTTTTTATTGATATTATGGCGCTTAACTTTAAAGCTTTGGTGGGTGAGTTATCCAAGTGGAAATTTAAAATTTAAAATCAAAAATTTACCTTCTTAAACTACCACCCCAGTCATATTTCCTTTCAGAAAAAGTGCTATTATTGTGAATCGGAAAAAAATTGCTAGTAGAAAAGTTGTCCAGAGAAAAAAAAATAAACATAATTGTAAAACCAATACATTCCTCGCACATAATATTGGGTACTATTTATTTTGTACATCACAAGCTATTGTATACTGAATCGCATATTAATTGTTGTGTAGATTTATGTAAATGAGATACATATAGTTGCCATGTGTCACATAGGTATCTACTAATTATTGGCGTCGTTGAATTTGCAAAATTTCCATTTTATTTTGCATGTAGGATTGTTAGCCCTGCGACAACTCCCATTAATGGAGGGCCCAAAAGACTAAGGTAACAGCGGGATCTTTATACCCGTAATTCGTGAGAGTCCCTCGTAAAAGAAATTATTAAAAAAGTTTAAACAAATTATAAACGTAACTAATTCAGACCCCTCTCTCCCCCCGAAATTTGTTTTCAGTTACGGCCTTGTTACTATCTGTGACACTAATTTTTAAATGAGCTTCAGATCCACAATTGACTATGTCTGTAAATATAATATTATTGTGATATCGACGCAAATTCAAGACGAAAATATTATAATGTACTATCATATTGTATATTATACATGCACTTATGTACGTTCGTTTTATTGCATTCTTGTCGAGACGGCGGCGTGAATATATTTATTATTTTGTTTGTTACACGCTGCACTGGTGTTACAGTGTAAGTCAGTGTAATAATGTATACCCAGTGCATAATAATAATAATAATAATATGTGACTCGCGAGACGCACCGATAGTCTACGGGGAGACCGATTTGAATGCGAACTCGGCTCTTATTACACATGGCGCGCTTTCAAAAAAAAAAAATTCTCGTTATACGATAATATTTATGACGTATACGTCCCGAGTGGGATCGTTAAAAAAACGAGGTCCGCGACAATCCCCGTCATCCGGTAAATTTTCCGAACGTTTGACATGTAATAATATGCAGTCATATACGTTTTCGTCACCGTTATCATTTATTAATTAAAATATTATATTATGCGTACTGCACTGTTGCGCGCAACTCTTGTTTGGGGGAAAAAAAAAGAAAACATTTTTAATTTATTTTTATTTTTTTTTTTTTTTTGAAATTGAACAAAACACTACGAATTATTATAATATATTATTAGGAACTAAACCTATTTTTTTTTGTTTTTTTTTTTTTAATTTAACAGTATAATATTACATTATTATACGCGTATGAGAAGAATACAAACATATATAACCAGCGTCGAGAAGAGCATAAAACAAAACAAAAAAACAATAAAAATAACAACACGTCACGACCGGTGTTGGGATCGTCTAGATGACAAAAAAAAAAAACCATAGACATAATATTATTACTTAGACCGGGGATGTTGACCGTTTTACACAATTTTTAATGATAGCATTGAAGCCGACATAATATTATGTTCGAGAGACACGGTCGATACGAGGATTTTTCACGACACAAAAAAATATTTACACGGTTTTTTCGATATGCTAGTAACGTTTTTGGGTAAGAAGTCAAGTGACGGCTTCACAAATTCACTACCGTTCATGGTCTATGTAGTTATATTATGCGTATCGTGTATTGTACATGCGGATAAAATCGACCAAAAGACAATCTAATATAATAACGACGCACGTATATTACATTGTCTTTTACATTTTATCAAGATACAAAAAATAAAAAAATCGGTTTTATCCGCGATTTTAGAAGATAAAAGGTCGGGACGCCGGGCCAACAAAACGAGGCGGTCGCGTAGCGAGACGGTTTTAGTACGTCAAATATTTCGGGCTTACATCGAAAAATCACAATTTTTATATTAATTCAAATAAATAATAATATTGTTATTAAATTTATTTACAAACATAAAATGAAAAAAAAAAAAAATCATTAAATCTAAACAAAACCGTTTGGAAAAAGACATTTAAATAATATAACCTCGATAAAGTTCGGCTTGAGGCGCCCTTTGAAAAAAAACAGTGCACTAAACTGCCTCGCAAAGCGACCGCGGGGCATTGGCTATGTTCTCCATACAGAGGAGGTGGCCAGTGTCCTGGCCTTATCTTCGGAAACCGTGATTCTTTCCCAACACTGGACACGGTATGTTTTCCTTTCGGTTAAAATTACGATTACTATTTTAATATAAGAAAAAATAAAAATTGAAAATAAAATATTACGAATTATTACGAGTTAGAATATTATATTCAAAACTCAAAGTTATTTATACACACTACAAAAAAAAAAAAAGGTTCTCCGGCGAGTAGTGGTGTGACGTAAATCGAGATTTCGGATTTTACAATATTCGGGTAGGTATCTGTTATTATTTTAAATCTGAATAGAATTAAATTGTTTTTCGGACTTTTGCTATTTAATTGTAATTGGTTTATAAATAAGTTCATATGAATATATTTGATTTATGAAAAAAAAAAAAAACGATATCAAATAATATTTTTTTTTAATATAATATATAAAATACATTATTTTCGTTTCACTCAGAATATAGAGAAAAAAAATACAGGAAATAATCCAAAACCAGCGTTTCGAAATCCGGAAATTTTCCCGTCACTTTACCGCAGCCGAGTCGACATTATAATAATATTTTTTATTTATTTTTTTTTATTTTTTTTTACTCTACATGGGATGGGGCTATACAATATACCGTTTTTCTGCAGTTTATGTCACGATTTTGATTTTCTCGATATAGTTCTCGCAGAAATATTACTTATACCAACTTCGGCACCGCGACAACACAAATCAATAGTATATTGTAATATTACGACCTCTAACGGCGTAACGATCACACTAAATGGCACGAATGAGACTGGGACCGTTTCCTGGACGACGACTTCGGGTTGGTTTTGAAGCTCATGCAACACTGGGTCTGTCGGTTCAGGCTGGTCGTGCTCAAGTCGAGCTCGTCGCACCGGTGCCGCCGCCCGTAAATGTGTCCGTCCGACTTGGATTCGGTCACCTGGAGCGGGAGGCCGCGATCGCCCGGTACCGTCCCTGCTGGCAGTCTATTGCCGCCGTCGCCGTCGTCGTCATCGGCTTCCGACCACTCGACCGGCCGTATCGCATCTTCGTTGTCGTCATCGTCGTCCGGCGTCGCCAAGGACACCCGGCCGGCCAGGGACCGTTGGTCGTCCGAGTCGTCCACGCTGTCCACGCAGTCGGATGACACGTAGTCAGCCACGTGTACCAGCACGGGATTCGACTTCTTGATCGGGACGGGAGCAGGCGGCAGTGGCGGTGGCGGCGGTGGCGTGGACGGCGTCGACGACGACCGCAATCCCTCCAACGACGACGACGACGACTCCTCGACCGGCGACTCGATCAGCGCCACCTCATGTCCCTGATATTCGCGCGTTTCCGGTGACGACGGCGCTGTCCGCGCGCCACCACTACTGCCCACGGCGGCCACGTTTCTCGGGAACCTATACCCGGGCCACACGTTGACGACGGCGTCCGCGGACAGCGGCTGCGGTTGCGTCGGTGGCGTCGCCGGTGCCGTCGTTTTTACGGGTGTCTGCAGCAGCGGCGGCGGCGGCAAAGGCAGTGGCGGATGGTGGTGTTCCGGTTTCCGGGTGAACCGCGACAGCGGCGACGAACTCCTGTTCAGACACGAGAGCCGTTGCAGTTCCTTTTGCGACACGATCGGCGTGCAGCTGATCGAATTCGACCTGGACTCTGCGAGAAAATCACAACAAACGAAAATATTAAAAATTAATATCAATACAAGTCATTTATAACGGGGTAAATACCCATGGGCAACCCAACCTAACCTGTATCCGTATAGACAACAAAGAACGGATATACCACTCGCATAGTAATTTACGCATTGGCTTTCTGGAACGGGTAAGAGTCATACGCTGTTTTCTGTATCTGGACTGTGGACGAGAGCGTTTCGAGATTATGTACAAATATTTAACATTATTTTTTTAACACGTGTACAAATGTAAAATTGGTTTTTTTTTTTGTTTTTAAGAAAACCAAATTATAATTAACTTAACATTATGATACAAAATTCTGAACTGTCTCAATTATTTGGAAATTAAAGCTCACGAACTAAGAGATACCATTTTAGTTAAATCTTCAATACTATCTGCTGAGGTACTATCTTAGTTTACACATATTAATACACTCAATTGGAAGTGACCAGGACCTAAAATACTGTGTCCCCTGAATTATAAATGCGTGTCTCAAGTTTTATAACGTATTTTTAGTTTTAATTGTAGAAATAACAAAAAATTTGGAATTTCAACACAAATAAATCGTGTTCATCTCAATAAAAATTAATAACAACTTTCTCGTTATCAATATTATACGAATATACCATAAACTTTAACCATGGTCGACGATTATAAATATTATATAACCGAGATGTTACCATCTTTAATCGTGAATATAACGAATATACCTTGTGTCTATAAATATACTAAGTACTATGTAGGTAATCCCGAATTTGTGACAACAGCTTATTATAGTTATTATTGTTCTGACGGTGCGTTCATGTAATTACCAGTAAAATATTTTGAAATTTTACTTATATTTTTTTTTTTTTTTTGTATAATTTTAGTCCATTCGTCATATAAATAATGTAAATTTGTAAGGTAAGCGGTATAAAAAAGTGGGGAGCGGTAATTTCGGGTATAACAGTCACTACAGGTTATTTTTTGCTTTGGAAACCTGTCAAAAGTTACAATTGAACTAAGAAGTGTGTCCCCTGAAATCATATGTATTTTAGGCTCTAGGAGATATTGTAGTCATAACGGAATGGGATATGGAGTAAACAGTATGAATAATAGGTAGTTTTTTATTTTAGAAATTCCAAACAGCGATGGCAATTTAATATCTCCATTAATAACCATACGGCATATGTTTTTATACGTTTAAACCAAGATTCAACTGTTATTAAATACATTTAACTCAAACGGCGATATTAAAAATAAAATATAAGTACCTAATATGTAGAACGCTGTAAAAATTTTAAAATAACTTTATATCAAATCAATAAGTACAAGTTTATTTTTTGCATGTTATAATAATATAGCTATACGATTTGTTATTATTATATCGGTTTGTTATATTTGATTTGTAAATACTTTCTCGCGGGATAATATGTATTGATTTCATTTGATTAAAAAAAAAAAATCAAATATACATATATATATGATTTTTTTACGGAAGCTTATTTTATTAATCGGATTCGAATAGTTGATCGACTTATAAATTATTTAAAAAGAGTTTTACCTCCGTTTGATTCGGGGCTTAAACGATAGTATTAACAAATAGTATGAATAGTTTCTTTTTTTTTTTTTATTTTACAAAAAAAACATTATGTAATATACCAACCAATAATTTATGTTCCATCGTATGTGAATACAAAAATAGAGTTTCAATGCGTTTTAAATTTCTTTATACATAACCGGCCAAAGATAAATAATAATATTATAACAACGATTGTATCAACGTATTTTCAGCGTATTTTCTTTCTCACGTTTATTTACAGAACAGGCAATAGCCGTAAAACGTTTTTGATTTCATTAGTTTAATTATATTGCTGAAAAATAAAAAAAAATTTAAAAATAAAATTACAGCTTCGTTTAGAAAAATGTAAAAATCCGACGTTTCCTTCTTTTACTCCGGTCCTTACAAGATTATTATTTTGACATTATATAATAATATAGCTAGCAGTAAAGGATTTTATTTTCTTATAGCCATTGTGTTCAACACAAATATTATTATTATCTGATCGAATCTCGTTTTTATTAGTCTCGCTTCTTTTATAATCTAATTAGAATCAGTTTTCATTCATTTCTACAACTTCCAGTGATTACTTTTTTTTTTTTTTTTTTTTTTTTTTTAAATTGATTTTTTTTTTGGTTTTCTTTTTATACCATATTTTTTTCCCTCCCATAGAAGATTATCGTATACGATTTCGGAGTATAATAATCGAATAAGTTAAACGAAAATAATTAATATTATATGTTTCGGATGTTTTTTTTTTTTTTATAGATAACGATATAATATATTTTACCTATAAAATCCTTAATATATAATCGGTCGATTAAATATGCGTAAAATAAAAAAAAGAAAAATTATAATATCAAATCTGTATGTGTATCAATTTTTAAACGATACAAAAAAGTAAAAAGAGATGATGGGTATGCCACTGTTTTTGGAGGGAACTGAGAAAGGAGGATAATATTTATGATATTCATCAAAATTTAATATTAAATTTGTATAAAACAGAATTTTACATAATTTTCAATTTTTATATTTTTTTTTTTGACCACAAAGTATGACTTATAATGAACCTGCTGATAAATTTTCAAGCATTTCTGTTTAGTCAAACAATTTATTCCCAGAGGACTTCTAGGAGAAAACATATTTTACAAAAATATAAAATCATGAAATCGTTATGACGTAAATATTTGTCTGTTTATCCTTTAGTTTTTCGTACGTTTTTCCCGGATTTTTGTTAATTACTGTTAGAACCACCTGGAAAAGCAATAAATGAATACGTGTACTCCACTCAGAATCGTTTTTCGTTAGCAAAGATTAAGCGATCCATACAGATATACATTAAATTTCTTTCCAGCATATACTGCTTTCCCAACTTTCATCTATAACAGTGGCCCACCCATCGTGAGAGGTATGTTCTTTTTTTTATATACTGTTTTAATCTACTCTCGTTTAACAAAAAATAACACAATTATTTACTCCCTAAAGGCTAAATCAAATACATTTTTTTTTTAAATTTAATATACTTTATGGTAGGTATCTTGACTAATTTAATAAAAATAATTTAAATTCTTCAGAGAATCTGATTGTTGATGAGAATTGTTTACGAGTAACTGTATTTCGCTGTTCGTATAATTAAACAAAACTGAATTTTTTCCACAATAATATTATTCCGATTTGATAAACTGTTGGACTCGCGTAATTTTAATTGTTTTCATACATTTAACGTCAAATATTCTGCACATCATTGTATTTCTATTTTTTTTTTTCTGTTTTCCGATTAAAAAACTATTTTCAAATATAATATTACAGTTCCGCATATTTTAATAATTTAAATTTGGAATTATACCTACCTAGCGGATATTACAATCATTTTAATATTATCGTTATTTTATTATTTTACACGACAATTACGGACACATTCTCTTTTCCCGGATTGTTGTCTTGTCCGTTTTGTCGGCGGTTCTAAAATTGAAACGAGTTTTTATACTACATTAATATAATAATAAAGAGCTTAGAAATCGAAGGTTTTCTTTTTGAAAACAATTATAATATTTATGAAAAAAAAAAAAAAAAATTATAAAACAAGCATTGTCACATATATAGGGACATTAGAAATCTATAAAAACAATTTTTGAAATAAACATCAAATCGGAAAATATGTCGAACGTACATTTATTTGACTATGACGCGAAAACAAATCTCTATACAGCTTTGAAAGAGCGAAGTGTACCGGTCGATTTAATATCGCTGAAATTGCGGGACTAAAGGTGTTCAAAAGTCTAACAATGAGAACGAGGGAAGGGGTAAAAAAAAGATAAAAGAAGTCACAATTCCATTGTTAACTGAAATAATCTTTAAAGAGACTGTACGTCTGTATCTCTGTATAGTGTATATGTCTGGCGAACGTACATATCGTATAAAACGGATGGCTCAGAATGTACCGCATTAAGATTGATGAATCATTTCTTCGGGGCAAAAGGGAATAATATAACAATCGTATCGACTATAATGTATAATGTGAAAAAAACTTCAACCGCACGAGCCGGACATTGATACGCGAGAAAACTGAACGATACAGTCTGCAGTGTTAATCGTGCAGGCAAATATATAAAATTTATGTTAATGCAATGCAGGCGTATTATCCAAAGAAGAAAATTTCAATGGTATACGAATAAGGAGTTTAGACGTTATGATAGTAATTTAATCTTACAATTTAGAAGTATTTCATCCAAGTTATATGGTGATAAGTTTTATAAACTAATTAAAATTTGACTATATTTAATTCCCATAGTTTTAATTCTATGATTTATTTGTGTTTATTATTCGCTATATTCTATCCCATTAAACATTTTTGAGCGCACTACTGAAGAAACCATCAAATTTAAAAAATTTATCATGTTATAATTTTTTTAGTACATACATCGTTGTAAGAAATTTTTCCTAAATTTATCATGGAAATTATAATTAATTATAATTAGTTTGTTTCCTATTTAGGTACTGTATTTTAATCTTCTTAATATTACTTATACCAAAAGGTTTTCGTCTTAAACAATAAAATGTATTCAATTGAGTTTTGTTTTTTACATATTAACTATAGGTGCTAACACAGTTTTGATTTTTTTTACTAAGAAAGTAAGGAAATTTAAATTTAATAATTATACTCTTGAGCAGCAGAGCTCTATCACTAACATTATCTTCCACTTATTTTGTATAGTATAAATATTCGTTGCAAAACAATAAATACCAGACAACTATAAAACAATACTATTAATATACTTCTTCTAAAACAAATACAAATTAAATTAAATCATACAAATTTTAGGGGCAGGAGTTGAAAAATGAATTCATCAAAAGGCACGTCCTTGATACTAACGACATGCACGCATAAACTTTCATTCCCTTGGTTTCATTTGGGAAGTCTGTAGGGGTGGACACAGCTAAAAAAAACTCTTTTATCGGGAAGGACATGGTTAAATTCATATTGAAATTTAACCCGACTTTAGTCAGTATAATCCACCTACAAATCAATAGTGTCAGAATTTCAGATAATTTAGTCTAGACTAAGCTACTAGAAATACATTGCAATAGTCTTTATTTTCCAGGAAAATTCGATAAAAATAGGTCTAGTTATATTTTGAAATAGCTCAAAGAGTTAAATAATATTCTCTAATTTGCTCTCTAAAATACACTACTGAGTTGATGTATAACTTATCAAACCTTGGATAATTGTGTATAATCGTGTTGGAAGCATAAATAGTAAGATTTGTCTTTCCAAAAAAAATTATTATCTAATGGCGTACCTATGGATTAACCATAAAATCATAAATATTAAACGATGAATTTTGAGAAAACCCAAATGACTCGCTCTGATCAAAAACTTCATGGCATTTTGCTTGTTTTATTTTTTTATTTTTAGATTCCAAGTATAACGAAGAAGCTTTTCACAAATATGTGGTTTTTTCTTCTCGGAAAAAACATTTATGATTACTAAAAATGCTTTGATGTGGTGTTTATAAATTATAATATAATTCCTTAAAAGATACGAATTTTTCACTTTATGGTATGCTTTATTTGAAACATTTATCGAGTTTTCCACAAATTTCCTAGGTCTTTTCTTTTGTTGTTTGCGATGAAGGGTAAAAACACGATACTTCAGCAATGAACTCTACTCAGATTCGTTTTTCGTAAGCAATGGTTTATCGTTGCTCACAGGTATACATCAAATTACCTATAACAGTAGCTGCACCCGTCCCCATTATCCTAGGACGTATATTTTGTTATAATTCGTAGTCATTCAGACATTATTTTCACAAAATCACCTTTTCTAGACGTAGAGACTTCATCTAAACCTTTTTGGCGGTTTTTTTCGGTATAGGTTTAGGTAGGGCCCGGGTTTCAATGAAAAATTCATTTTTTTTCCTGGATCATCTATTTTAGAAATTTTAAACATTTTCCGGTGTTTTTGTTGGTTTTAAGTGCATATTTAAATATTATACGAATTTTGGCTATACCAATATATTATCTCAAGAAAATTTATTTTCATTTAATTTGATTAAATAATTTCTAGGTTGGGTTAATTTAGTTCATCTACTCATTCTTCATCAATGCATGCAGTCAAAGGTCAATCGTTATGACCGTAATCAATCCGGTTCAAAAAAATAACAACTTAAGTGAAATTTTTATTGTCCATTTTAAGAGCAGTTTTTATTATGTTTGTGATAATTTATCCAGGGTATTATTTGGTTAAAAAGCGTTTTTGGATATTTTTCGACAGTTTTAAGGCATTTGAGTACAGGTACTATAGTTATGCGAATCAATTCAAAATGTAAATCGGAATACTAACCTCGATAATATTCCCTGACCGGCGGCGAACGCGATATCGAGTGTCGGGCCACTTCTTGAAATGTGACGGGCGAATAAGTTCTGGCCCTCTCTTCGACCAATTGCATGTTCATGTCCGTGTTGCGCTCGACGATGTCTTGTACCGCGTCGGCGCTGCGTTCCCATTCCAACTCGGGCACGTCGGAAATGACCAGCGGCAACACCCGGCTCAGCGGCGGTCTGCTCTCGCGGTGCTCCAACCAGTACGTTTTCATGGCGCCTGTAAAACGCGCGGCGAATTCGCGCAGTCGTTAACACGGATCTCACGAGGACCACGGCACTGTGACGGCGGCGGCCCTTACCTTTCCCTTTCACGTAAATCTCACCGCGTTCCTTGACCGTGTACGACGCCGATATCAAATCCCTGGTCGTCTGCGATATGTGGATTTTCATCGCCTCGCTGGTCGATTCCATGCGGGACGCGGTATTGACCGAGTCGCCGAACAAACAGTACCGGGGCATTTTCAATCCGACGATGCCGGCCACCACCGCGCCCGAGTGTACGCCGACGCGGATTTGCAAATGTGACCCTGCGTTCAAATTTTTATTTTTTTATAACAATATGACAGGCCTATTGGAATACCCGTCGGCGAAGAGTCGACGAAATTCGCCACACTAAACCGGGATGTGATATTGCGCGTGGGCATGGCCGGTTTCCGCCAATTCACTTTCCTGCCAAACGAAATGGATTTTGTCTAATATTCGAATATTAATGGACAATTATTACTCAGACAAATAAATACATTCAAAATTAGTAAGTTTTTTCTATTTGTGTATGATAAAGATTTTGTTTATTGTTTATTGAATACAAGGTTGTTGATACTCATAACGATTGTTCTACTACAGTTTTCTACTCGTGAAATATCAAAAATATAATCACTTTTTTTACTGTAGTATTGTAATTACTGTATGTAAGTTAAAATTTATTTGTATTATTTTTTTTCCGTCGTATGATATCTGTAACGTATTTTAATTTCGCCCAATGATAAATTTATCGCTGATTATTATATTTTCCCAACGCTATCGATTATGTTCCTCATCTTCCGTGTTATATCAGTTTATACAGTTATACGATGTGTACGAAACCGACCGTTAGCAGTCGATACATTTAAGCCGAACCCCGTTGTCAACAGTAAAATATATTTCTTAAAATGCAACAATAATAATATTTATGATACAATCGTCCATTAATATTCGAATATTATGTCTAAATTTATTAATTTGACGGAAAAGGGAATTGATTGATTTTATGATTTGGCGGAAACGTGAATAGGCGGAAAAAGGAAAGGTACATTTTTGGCGGAAACAGCTAAACCCGGATCGTTGTAAATTGCGTTCCAAGTTTTTAATTTTTGTATAAATTGCTACCCGGGTATATTTTATACATACATAAATTGCGGCCCAAGTATATTTTGTATGTATCACTAAATATTTTTATTCATACGTATAAATTACGTCTAAGACTGTTTTTGTAAAATAAATATTTACTTTCCCATTTTTCAGACTTAGGACTGGAAATAGAATTGTTTTAATATTGGTGTAGTTAAAAATATTGGTTTGGCTTTTTTTGTTTATAATTGAAAAATGTATAAATAAGAAAATAGTAAAAATTTGGAAGATAATTTATTTTTTTTCTATTTAATAAAAACGAATGTTATAAAAAGCGAAAGGAATAAAACGTTGAAAGTGATTGATGAATTCAAATTTCGTTTTCACAATTTGCTAAAATATTAATACAATATTAAAATGGCAATCCTTAGTCTGAAAAATGGGAAGGGAAATACTGATTAGACATAATATTTATGTATGAATAAAAATATTTAGGCATATAATATTATACAAAATACACCCGAGCCGCAATTCACATATGTATAAAATATAACCGAGTTGCAATTTACATTTAGTGTATGACTATGGCCTTTTTTTGGGGACGCAATTTACCGACTTCGGTTAACTACCACTGTTTGCGGTTCAGATTTACTGTCACGGTGCGAAATATTTCAATCCGACATGATATTCAACGACCGCGGTCAACAAATTTTACTAGTGATTATCATCCTCACCTATAATACTTTACTGAGGAGGTAAAAATTTACTACTGAATATTTCCCTGGAGGAAGGGTTGTAACATAGGGATCAATTTTTGCAGTTAAACTGGTTTAGTGTATAGGAGATTGTACTGCGGCGTGCTACCGTCTGTAATTTAACAGTAAAAATCGATTTTGCTCTGGAAAAAACTTCTCGTAGTCGAGCTAATTGCCCATACGTGACTCATTAAATACAGGAGGTTATAGATTGAAACTCGGTTTAGTGTAGCGAAATTCTCGAATGTTAACTTAATAATCGAACATAATATAATATAAAACATATTTAGGTACCCGTCGACGGATCTTTTAGATCGGTAATAGCGTCTACCATGTCTAAAGCCATATCGCAAACTTTCTCCGCGTGATTATCTTCGGTCATCGGTGCGCCCGAAACGACCATATACGCGTCACCGATGGTTTCGACCTGGAAATTTCAATAAAATACAAATACAATATAATATTATGCAGATAGCGTGGTATATCGCGGTCGATTAGTAATAGACATCCGAACCTTGTAAACTTTGTTCCGTTCCGTTAATGTGTCGAATATCGAATACATGGCGTTCAACATTGACACCACTTCCATCGGCGTGATTCTACTGCAAATTTCGGTGAACGTCACAATGTCCGAGAATAATATCGATACGCTATCGAACATCTACAATAAAAATGATTTACGAAGAGTTGAAAAATCGCGATTTGCGTACATCACCACGTCACATTATTATATTACTAGCTGCCCTGCGTTTCCCGTACCAATTTTTTATTTTTTTTTTACCTTTATTCCCGTATTGATTTGCCCGTATCAGCAGGTCGAACGAAAGAAAATAAGTTGAGTAGTCCGGTGGACTAAAAGTGTTCTAGTGTGTCATACATTTTATCCATGTTACCAGAGATACTCGCACAGCACATTGTTACCAGTTATTAAATTATATTATATCCACTATAATAAGGACATAATAGTCTACTCTAGTGTTATAATAGTACCAAAAATACAAAGATTCAAATACGACGTTTTACGTGTTTTCACTTTTTATTTACTCGACCAGTACAGCGCATAGTTTTGTGTCTTTTTCTTCATCCGTGTAACCAAGGTAGCCCATCCTATTTTAAGCCAATATTAGACCACCAGACAAACTATGTTTAGATAGTTGTGACCTTTTTTTTTGTAGGCATATTGTTTGGAAATTTGTTTTTTCAAATCAGAGAAAACAAACAGTGTACATGCTTTGCTATTGCTAGATAATGGTATAAATAATAGTAATAATAATAATAATCATTTTCTTGTTCATGACAACCAAATTATCATCTACATCACTAAGGTAACCCACGAATAAACAAATAATAAATAATATCTAAAAATCTAATTATTGCAATTTTCGTAGGAATCCTTATTTTGTTCTAGTAATAAATATAACCTATGTTACTCAGGGATAATGTAGCATTATAATGGTAAAATAATTTTTGAAATCGGTCCAGTAGTTTTTGTGCTTTTTCATTACAAACATACAAATCTTTCCTTTTTACAATATTAGTATAGAATAGATGGTTGTTACTTATACCTGGCAAGTGTCTATGGGATTTTCGCCGGACCGTAGTCGGTCGGCCACTTGTTTAGGTATCATCTGATACAGCAGCTCGTCAGTACGCTTCATTTCTTCGTCCAGTTTCCGCATAGATTCTTCCAGTTTTTTCGATTTTAACTGTTCTTGGTCTAGCGCCAGCTTTAATTCGACCGACTGTTGTGTCCCTGCCAACATTAGGTCTCTGCAGGGGTATAACGGAAACAAAACGAGCACCGTCAAATTGTATTGTTTTACACGCGAATCTCGCAGTAATCAGACCTTGTGGAGTATAGTGTACTTATATATATATATAATTTAGAGCATTACTTATTTTTGGATCAAGTTCTTAAATGAAAAAAAAAAACGAATTTAAAATAATTTAAAAAATCCTTCAATTTTTTCAAATTTTTATTATGACGCTAAATGGCGCCATATAGGAATTTAATTTTCCCATTTATAATTTATATAAACGATTTTTTAAATGTTTAGACTTTAATTTATCTTTATGTTCATGTTATATCCCTCATCAACTTCCGTGGGGCGTCAAAATAAAAATCTGAAAAAATTACAGGATTTTTTAAAAATTAAATTTGAACTGGTTTTTTGAACACCAAAAATTCTAAAATAAGGAACGCCCTAATGTACATATATATATATACAAACATATACCCATTGTATATTCTGAGAACTTTAACAATTTCATTTTTATTAAATTTGTGATTTATAATAATTATTTTAAGTATTTATCGCTTATGAACTTTAAAAAATTATTAAAAATTAAAAGTTAATACGTCAACATTTTCAAAAGAAGAATAAACTCTATAAAATCGTAATCTTCAAATTTTTCATAAATAATGTATTAAAGAAAATATATGTGTATATATAGTAAGATATTTAGCTATAATTTGATAAATTAAATTAAATTAACAATAACCTTTCAAATTGAATTATTATTATTTTTACCACAAACCTGCTAAAATCGTGCATGGAGAGATCATTTATGTATAGGCCAGTAGTTACTAATGCGTTGAGATCGGGCATCACGGGCGTACCTAAGTACATCATCATTTGCCAATTGTCCATATAAATCATTTGTCCTAAACGAAACAAAGATCAGTAAAATAGATACTTTATGTACGTATAGTTATGAAAATATCTCGATCTTATTACAGTATTAAAAATGCCGTTAAAAGAATGAATACATAATGATCCAAACGCAATCGTATACCTTTTAACCGTAGTTTGTTTTCTTCCGGAGAAAAATAAGTCTCGTCGCTCAAGATGACGTGTCTGTCTGTGGGTCTATTTGAAAGAACTGGTTGAACGGTAACTAACTCGAAAATATTATTTGTTCGATTCAAAATCTAAATATTCAAAAATATAAGATACGTACAAATTTTGGTAGTATTTGATTTTGTTATACATTGTCTTAGGTCCCGGAGAAGAAGAACTAAAGTCAATTTCGTATGATTTTTGATATAAATAAATTCAATTTTGAATGTACAATAACTTTTATGCAATTTAGATGAAAAATAAAAGAGGAAAAATACATAAGACAAAACTATAAAAGTAGAATTCCTAGAAGTTGGCTTCTTCCCCGGAATCTTAAGTTCGAGTATATTTAAATAATGTAGGTATTTACTGTTTGAAATTTGAATGCTATCAAAGGCCTGACCAGGTCGAACCAATTGGTTATCCGTTTTCCGACCAAGTCCGGTAAAATGACCATCAACGAATTGCCAATGCTCTGGACGATCATGTTCGAGCTGTACGGGGGAAATTCAGTAAATTCAGTACATTGGTTTTACGGACACTTATTTCCTTTCGCATGTTTTAAATAATAATAGTAATAATAATAATAAATATAATATTTTGTATAGAACAAAAATCAAAAATCTAAAAAAAAGAAACAATTAACGAAGCGAAATAATATTAATTTTACGTCTGGTTTTTGTCATCGACCTGAACACAATGCAAAACGGAAATATTTCGAACAGCACCGAAGCACTTATCGGAAGATGTTTTTCCTCTCTTGTCATCGTCATCGATGCTAACGTGAACGCTCTGTTATCGAATTTCAATTGAAACGTCACATGTACTGTATCCATTAGAATTTCTTCACGGACAAGTTCGATTCGCATTTCCTAAAAACAAATAAGGTATTATTTTCTCATCGAATATTGATAATATTAAATATTGATACTATAAAGTTAGATGTTCGATAAGGTCAAATTGAACTTGAGTTAAAAAAAAAAAAAGATAATGGTCGAACTCTACACTAAAGGTGTTTTAACAAAAATCCTTGAAAAATAAATTTAATTTCAAAATTTGAAAATGCCAGTTTCCCTTTTCGCTTACATTGATATATTTCACCATGTATGTTTAAAGAAAAAGATAATGGGGACCGGTGTCGCCATTGATGTATGTGGGAAGTTAGGAAGATAGGATGTAGACAGGAATTTAATGAATATCTGTAAACAACGATAAACCATTTCTGACGAAAAAAACGATTCTGAGCAGAGTTTAGTTGATAGTAATGCTTTGTCAAATATATGTATGTCATTTTATAGTAAAATAATTAAATAGACTTTGTATATTTCCTTTAGTAAAATTTATTTAATGTTTTACCTATTTTCCCAATTTTCCTACGTTTTTCCCAATTTGTCCATGTTTCATTTATGTTTTACAAAATTGCTGGAAAGATTCTTAAGAAAATCGAAAAATGACCTCTATAAAATAACTCTCCCGTATATTTTCTTTACCAAAACATTGCTGTCATTAATAGTTGGAGAAAAATTGCTGATAAAAAATTGTTCACAGAAAAAAAAATCGTAAATTTCATTTATTATGTTTCGTAAATTTGTTTGGTTTTTTTTTTCGGGTTTTTGCATTTTGTCAGACAACTCTTAGGAAAATCGAAAAAAACTCTCTTTAAAAAATACTCTTTATAGTACCTTTTTATGCCAATTTCCTTTCAGAAAAGATGTTACACGTAGAAATCTGAGCAAGTCTTCTGGTATAAAAGATGTGCACAGAAAAAAAAATTATAAACATTTTTGTAAAATCATAAGCTTTTTTGCTCTATTCAGAATCTAAAATCACAATAGAGTTTTTAAATTCAGTTTCTTATCATTTAAAATTTTTAAAAGTAATAATTTGACAACTCGTTTTTAAGAATGCTAATGATTAAAATCATTGTTTACCCGAAGTCTGTACATGGGAAAGAAAATTAGTGTTTTATGACTTTTTTTCCAAACCTTTTTTTGACTAAATGCTGTTCGACCATTATCTATTGTTAATCGAAACGCAGTTTTACTTAGGTAAAATCGTAATGCAACCATCCCGATAAAATTATAGAATTGAGTATAAGAAATCAAACGATGTTATTATTATTATCATTGAAACATAATCTCACTCCACCGTAACATTCATATCATTAACAAAATTTTATTAATTCGTTTCCAAAATATTATTAAATATGCAATCGATAGAATAAAATCAATAATGAGAATGTGGTTTTGTGAGTTAGTTAAAGCATGTTTATCGTTTATACAAAAATACATTTTTACTATCCGCAGTATTTTAAATAATAGAAATTATGTATACTGTGTAAATTATCCAAAAGTTGTGTAAAAAGGAGAATGTATACATAGTTATGATACACTGAATTTAGTATTGGTAACTATATGTATGACTTAATTTGTACAATACTATTATTTATACAATTGTAAAAGAAACTTGTCTACAAAATATTTAAAATGTTTTATAGGTAGGTACTTAATAAACTTAACTTAATCCAACTTGAGAACCAAATTAGTAAAATTACCTAAAAGTTAATTAATTTTATGTAACACTTTTATTTATCCTTTTGATATTAGTTTTATAAAATTGGTCACATGCATCATTATAATAATCTACAATAATTATGCTAAATTCAATTATAATATGAATATGATAAAGTGATAATGTGATGATCATGATTATGTTATGATTAGAATGATAACCAATAAGAACAATGCTGTAATGCCTAGCGATTCATATACAACAGTTTTATAATAATAAATTAATTATGGGCACAGTATTATAATAATATTACTGACCTTGTGATAAAAATGTCGAGCGACTTCTTTGATCTGACCCATTGTGTAGTACACGAAACCACGGCGTTTACTACGGTAATGCAATGTCAATCCTTGTCTGGACTCGTTTTCGCAAATAAACGACGGCGCTTGCATTCTCGGGTACGAAAACTTGAGGTATTCGTGCAAATTATCCAAACCTATAAATTAATCAATTACAATACACAAAATATTATTATTATAAATCACTGCTGAACGTGGTATGCCCTGCAACCATTTAAATAGCCGAATGACTCATGTATATCTAATTTTTTTTTTAATTTTCATTTATTGTTTTATATTTTTTTTTTTTCCATAACTATATAACCGCACGTCGACATTTTTTTATACGAACGATGATGGATAGTATCGTTTTTGAAATTAATTAAACTACGCGGACGGCCGCGTTTTAATCGCCTGCATTGGCTCCTTTTTTTTATTTTTTTTAATTATTAATTTCTACGCCCTATTTCTCTAATCAATTGAGTACAATAATCGAGAATGACGATGAAATACGTAAACGTATATCGCGCGTTTTAATCGCCTGCATTGGCTCCTTTTTTTTTTTTTTTTTTGGTATTGATTAAAAACAATAATATAGCTGAATACTTAAATGTATAATTAAAACAAAACAGTTAATTACGATAATATATTATTATTATCATCATTTTCAGTTACTAATTTTTGGGAGATTTTTTGAAGGCCCAATTTTAAGAGATTTCGGAATAATGTTAAGTTTTCTTGCTCTTCATCTTACACTAACGAATCGCAAACAATAAAAAAAGTTTTTAGTGGGAAAGTTTTGCTCGTCTATTCATAATTTTATATCCTGAACATATTTTTAATTTTTGATACATTATGTACAGTGTTGATAATTATCTATCAAATTTTATCTTGTATTTTATGATTGTAAGTATTACCAGGTTATCTTATATGAAAATGTTACTTATCTAGATGAATAGTTCTGTATACATTTACTTTTACCAAATAATTTATTAGTTCTAAACTTTAAATTAATTTTAAAAATTAGTTATGACTAAATTATACATCGATTTCTGGGTCGAATTCAGAGGGATGTTTTCGGTGTACAGTGTGCTTGAGACCCTTCGCTTCACACAGAATTAAAAACAAATTGTTTTATGCAAATAAATAGTTTGCATACAAATATAAGGTGACAACATAAAAAAAAAAACTTTTCAAACTAAGATTTTCTCTAGAAAAAATGACCTCCATATTTTTTGAAAAAATCTTTATAAAAAACTTACTGTAACAATGAAGATCATTTTTAGGTAGTTTAATATTTTAATAAAATTTTTTTTTTGCATTATTATTTTTTTTTATTTTAAGATTGAAAAAAATAACTATAAAAATAATCTAATACTATTTTCAAATGTAATGATTGTTTTCAAAAAATGTATCTATTTTTTATCGCTATAAATTATGGTTATCTTTTATATTTATCTTGGTGAGTTCATTTAAATAAATTTGTGTTATGTGTGTCTCAATCGCGATTATATAAGAAGTTCTAATAAATAAAAAACGAAATTTCGGAAACTAAACACTAATTTGACGTGATTAATCGTACAGTAATATTTCAAGAAGTCGTTCTAGTGTGTGTATACTTGTGTGTTTGTGTGTGGTGTTTATGTGTAATATATTTGTGTTTGTTCTTTTTGTTGTTAAACAACCGTATATAAAATTATGAACGTATTATACGACACTATAATAATATAGGTCCTCTATGTAAACATTGGCCTTACCTAAGGAAAAGTGGCAACCGTTGTTCTAATATGCGAATATATTAATAAATAAAAGCGCAAGGCTTACGCATGTATTAGGTTAGCTTAAAGGAATAAAACGAGGAAAATGTATAATAATATATACATAAAAGTGAGAGGAGGAAGGAGAAATAACGGAAACGCATACGCATATATTATATACAATGCGAGTAATAATAAAAAAAAAATTAAGATAAAATGGAAGGGTATAATAATATAGGGTGTACAGGGTATCCCACGAGGATTCGCTAATTGCTCATAAAAGGGGAAACGTTCCCCCCCCTTTACAACCAAACACTATCCGATCTTCTGAAATTCGACTAATAATGTTATTATTTATCGGCTAGGTAGTAAAATATAATATTATGTATTTTCGTTCGATATTTATTTTAATACCTATATAGACCTTATACTGATATACTTCAACGTTTTTGTATACACGAGCAGTTGTATAATCCGATTATACTTATTTATCCATAAATATTGTATTTGCGTTTAAATAAATAAATAATAATGACATAAAATCACGAAATATTTACGAAAAATTATTTTAAAACTAGTCAATATAAATACAAATATTTTGTCGATTCTAATGAAAACTAGTAAAAGTTGATACTGCTCTTAGGTAGGCAAATGAGTAGTGAGTAGTGGTGAGTAGTCTGGAATGTTGGAAATACAATTTAATTTAGTTGGAAATCATATAAAACGATAAATCATTCCAAATAAAAAAACCATTCTGAGCGGAGTGTAATATTAGTCGTGGTTTTTTCTTGTGGTCAAAGTAGAAATTTAACATGTTTTAAAGAACTGCGTGAAAATACGTATTTTTTAATTGTATACTTAAGTTACTTCAATTTAATAGATGTGAGCATCACTCACTCTGTGTTCTCTCAGATTTGTTTTCAGTAAATTTGATCGTTTTGTCTTTCTACATTAAACCGAATTCCATCAAATATCAACAAAATTTCTTAAGGAATTTATACATGCAGAACACAGAATCCATTAAGTATGCGGACACGAATTGTGGTTATTTGAAATTTTAAAACAGAATTTGATTCAGGGGTTACTTCTTCGGATGTATGTTTTTGGAAATTAAAATCCCGGCAAATTTCAAAAGGTATAAAAACAATGAAAACAAATAAATACCTATAGACCTGTGGTTCTCAACCTTTTTTGTATGACGGCATCATAATTTAGATTCATAAAAATTACTGCACACATAAAACAACTAATGGATATTCGAAAAAGCAATATTTATATACATATGTAAATTATTACATTTAAATGTTACTATTTTATTAAATATATATATATATATATATATGTATGTGTAAATAAAGTTACATGTTTAAAATTTTAAAAGTTCAAATTAGGTATTCGAATTTAAAAAAAAAATATTAGTTTATAAAAGTAAATCAGAGTGATACCTGTGACTGATGAACTGTACATAAGTCTTCAATTCGTTGACGAATAGTAGACAAACTTACGCGTAATTTGCTTTCACTATCTTTAAGCATAGACCTCTTTTTGGTTTTTGTTATTTCCAATGTCGAAAATGCTGATTGACACAAACAAGAAGTTTAAAAAGGAAGCACAATTTGTAATTCTTTTTTACTCACTCCGGAGTATTCGTTTTGCAAAGAAATCAAAAACGTATCGATTTGAGACATATAAAATTTAGATTTTAACATGATATTTCTAGTAAATGTTTTTTTTTTGTAGAATTTAAGTTTGAATTTTTAATATTTTCTTCTCCGCATGGACTATATAATGAAACTACACTGTATTTCAGTTGTCAAAAGTGATGAAAAATAACTTTTTAAACTTCGAGAAAGTGTCAAACAATGTTCGTTAATTATATTTTTTAATTTAATTTTTTGATTTATGCTCAAATACTTTATTGATTATTCGACTGAAGAAAAGCATGAAAAATCATAATTTTTTATGGACTATAACCATAAATTATTTTTTTTTTTAAAACATACCATTTTAACATTTGTAGAAATTTTATTTTCTCTACGACTTTGCATACTCGAATTTAAAACATTTAATTTTTGAAAAACGTCAGCAAGTTAAGCTTATTGAGCACACCACATTTCATCATTTATTTTATTTGCATAATTATTTATGTTATCTGAATAAAAAATATTAGTAATTGATATTGAAGTTCTAATACACGATTTAATATTTTCCCTCTGAACAACCAACGAGTTTTAGTATGGAACGACAATCAAGTGTGTTTTGTACCAATATGTATACTTCAATTTTAAATATTCTACGTTTTACTGGTCGTTTTTTAATGTAGTTTAATCATGGTTTTGAATACATTACTTAATTCTCCACCATCCGAAATTTTTACGATTAGAGCTTCGCGATGTAAAAAAAACAGCGAGCTGTAATTAAATCAGGATTTTTATTTTTTGCAAGAGTAAGAAGTCCTTTAAATCGACCCGTCATTGCTACTGCACCATCTGTGCAAATTGAAATGCAGTTTGACCACAGCATATTATTTTCTTCAAAATAATTATTAACAGCGTTCTAAATATCGACTCCTATTGTTGTAGTTCACGACAAAATAAACATTTTTCAATTATTTTATTTTCATTGACAAATCTTATGAAAGAATTTAATTGAGATTTTCCAGAAATATCGGTGCTTTTATCAAGTTGTAATGTAAATTCCTCATCCTCTTAAAATTTCTCATTTACATTTTTTATAATATCTTAAGACATCGATAAAATTCTTCGACGAACAGTATTATTTGACAATGGAATGTTTGAAATTTGTGCAGCTGCTTCTTTACCAAACATAATATCAACAATTTCTTTACAAGCTGGTAAAATAAATTCTTCTCCAATTTTATGTGGTTTTTTTTCTTTGCTCTTTGCTCAGAGATTTTAAAAGAACATAAAAGAGATTCATCAGATATTTTTAGACGTTTTTTCATAAATGTTAAATTATTTTGGTGATAACAATAAATGCATGAAATAGTCAGAATTTTGTTTAATAACTTGACTATGATTTTGTTCTAAGTTTCTTTTTAATTTATTGGATACCATAGACTCGTTAGATAAAGTTAAACTACACACAATACATTGAAGTATTTGATCTCTTTCATCACCAACACTTGTAAATCCAAAATTTAAATAGTCATCATTATATTTACGACATTTTACCAACCTTGTTTCATCAATCATTTTTATTTTATTACCTGAAACAGAAGATTGTAATGGATACGGAGAAGTGGTAGAGCCATCGATGTTTATATCAACCGAAATTGAGTCTCTTTTAATTATAAATTTGTCCATACTTAATAGGTACCTTTTATTAATAAGAAAAATCATAAGAAAATAAGTAAATATAATCAAATAATACACACAACACTCACAACTCGGTAATTACGACTGAGGACATGCTTATTTACGTGTTTACGTAGTACGCGTAATACAAATTTCCTAGTTTTTCTTATTTGTGGATTTTATCATATCGTAATAATAATATCATATATTAATACTTTAAAAATGTACAGTTTAAACAACCATAAATAAACAATTTTTTGGCGACACACATTACATTTTACGCAACACACCGGTTGAGAACCACTACAGTATAGACAATATTATTGTAATTAATCCTTGGTTAACGAACCAAGTAGATATAATAACTAATATTTCAATTTAAAATATTAAAAACACCATTTCGAACAGTCAAACCGTTGTAAATCTACGCAAGTAATCTGAATTCATATAATAGTAAGGTGTTTTCAAAACAACAAAAAAAAATTAACGATCATATACGTTTCCGTTTAAATTGAACAAAGGTTATCAATTCATAGACCGCAGTATTTAGTCACTAGCAGTAGTGCTCAATCACAATCGTGTTACTAACGAGATGAATATAATAATAAAATATAGTAGTATCGATGAAAAATATCGTTGTACGTTTGAAAAACTAAAAAAAAAACAAATTGGAGACTAATGAAACAAGCCTAGTATTTTGTATACTGTGATTTTTTTCAACAAGACACTCATTATCTCAGTAAGTATATTAACTTTTTTCGAAATGTTTGGAAAATGTAAGATACATGCAGTTATAAAACTATTTTACTACGTCCTTATCTTTGTCACCCTGGTCAAACGTCTGCGGACTTTTGTTAAACGATGTATATTATATACTCCAATATTTAACTTGCCGAAACTGGCAGTGTGTAGTAAATTGTCCATAGAGTAATATAATAGTACAATAATATGATCCTGTCAACCGTTTTGACCTGAAAGTAAAATTTAATAAAAAAATTCATCGGTTTCATTAGGTTATATTTGCGTATACAGATTGCAGATATTTAAAATAAAAATAAAAAAAACAACTACGATTGGGGTGAAAATTTACCAATAAAATCGACATCTCTATTATCCAAAAATAAAATAATCTCTTCGAAGTTTTTTACCTTTGTCCGTGAATCGTGATACACACAGGAATACCGCCACATAGTGTTATAGATATTTTAATTTCAAAGGTAATATTGCATTAAGAGGAAAAAAACATTTTTGTCTAATCGAATTTTGTGTCAGGGAAACATAAATAAAGACGTATTAAATTTTTATTTCTGATCCCAAACCATTATCAAAAATAAATTTTTATTTGATAACTTTTCAAAATTTTTTAAAATGTATGATTCTAAAAATTGTATTAAATCATAAATTCATATCCGATCAATGTTGGTATAAAAACCGTTTTAAAATTTTCAATTTCTATACACAATAAATTGAGTTTATACAGGTAAAATCAAACCTTATTAGTTGTAAAAAAACAGTTATCGTTTGGCTATTTTATTATTATAATCTGTGTCGCAATCAGCTTATAAACCTTGGGGAGAGACATAATATTAAATAAATGTGAACAATATAAAAGGATTACCCCTGATAGCCAATGTCCCTAATTGCGCCACTGACGATTATGATTCTCTATCGCGTAATGTGGTGGTATATTGAATGTAATTTGTTCACATCCCTTCTTTAGAAATTAAACGGTAATTATTAAAAAAACTATTTGTCGGATATTTATAAACAGGGCATCCCACGAGGTTTCGACAAATGCAATAACTTGTGTTCTATTCAATATTGTTGATATATTTTTTTTAAAATAATTAGTATGCTTACATTTTATTTATGAACATTTTTTTTTTTGGGGGGAAGGGACTTTTAAAAAAAAAAAAATCAAAATAGCCATTTTGTAAAATAGATTATTAGAAAATTTATGGTGGTTGAAACTTTTATTAATGTATGGTCTTTTATTTTCAATGATTTTTTTGAAAATTCGAATAATTTTCTTTTCAATCATAAAAACATTGATTCTTAACATAAATTACCATTATTAGTTGATCCTACCTAATACCTAACACCTATAAAACGATAATATTATTATTGCATGATAATAAATCATGAAAAAGAAAATCCTTGTCATGTACCCTGGCAAATAATTGATTAAATATTGTTGTATTCACATTTGCAAAACCTTCAAAATAATCGTAGAAAATAAAAGACCATACTTATAAAAGTTTCCAAAAATGTTCTAAAAATCTTTTTTTACAAAATGGCTATTTTGAAGTTTTTTAAAACATTTATAGTAATATTTTTAAATTTTAAGCCCCCCCTAAAAATAATATTCATATATAAACTTTAGTACTGAGGCATATTATTTATTTAAAATACATATACATGAAAAATATTGAATAGAACAAAAGTTATTGCATTTGTCGAATCCTGGTGCGACACTCATGAAAAATATTGAATAGAACAAAAGTTATTGCATTTGTCGAATCCTGGTGCGACACTCCGTGAATAGAACAAAAGTTATTGCATTTGTCGAATCCTGGTGCGACACTCCGTTAAT
>CABPRJ010001905.1:631651-833669 GCA_902439185.1 Cinara cedri | reverse complement strand
TTTTTAAAACATTTATAGTAATATTTTTAAATTTTAAGCCCCCCCTATTTTTAAATTTTAAGCCCCCCCTAAAAAAAATATTCATATATAAACTTTAGTACAGAGGCATATTAATTATTTAAAATATATATACATGAAAAATATTGAATAGAACAAAAGTTATTGTATTTGTCGAATTCTGGTGCGACACTCCGTTAATTAGGTTAAAATATTTAGAATATAAATTATAATTATAATTTGGCTATTTTGAAAATGTCGAAAAATGATCAATTAAAATGTGTATTTTTCTAGTGATTTAACGGGGTGATAATACAAATTTAATCTTTCTTTAAATACATGTACCCCTAAGAGAAAATCAGATTGAAAAAAAAATTCATATAACCAGAGAAATATAAAAACCCGTAGAACACGGTGGGACACAATAAAATATACAGACACTTATACAAGGGAGGGGGGGTCAAACCCCTCCAAAAATTAATAATTGTGTAATTTATTTGTATCAATTTAATATTTTTTTTTTATAAATATTGATAATTGTAAACTTTTTATGAACCCTCCACTTGAATTTTTTTTTGTGTACGTGCCTGTATAATATATGATTGTGAAATTAATAATGTAAGAAACTTTATTTATTTTTATTTTTTTGCATTAATAAAGGCCGATAATATTCCGTGCACAAAAATATTGGTTGATTTGCAGCGTAGGTACCTACCTATAAATTACACACTGACAATGTGGTGTTTAATAATAACGTACCTGCCTACAATATTATATTATTATTATTATTATTATTATGTGTGTGCTTATTTAGGAAGGTCAAACATGCATTATCGATGCGCGTCACGAACATACGTACATGCATACGAATAAAACTTACGAATCTTTACTAATTGTTCGGTAAATCAACTATGTAGTAATATTACTTATTCAAAACCGTGGAAATATAGATTATTAATATCAAAATTCGAATATTACTGGTTACTGTATTTGTATGGCAATAGCAATGCTACGGTATATCACAATAGTACTATTATAATATGCTATTGCGTGATAAGTGATAAGGATAACATTACATATACAGTCCATGCAGTGGAATTTTCAACGCGTGGGGGTGTAGTTATTAATCACGATTCGTGAATAAACCATATAATCTTCTTCCGTTACACAATGTATCTCTAACCGGCCGAAAATGATAATTTAAAAGCCCGAAAAGCCAATTTGCATTAAATAAATCAAGCATTTTCCCTTGTTACTTCGTTGAAATATATTATTTCAAGATGAAATCACAAAATAAAATAAACACTTCTAGTTTTTATACTTCCAATCTTATCAATTGGGGAAATATGACCCCAATACTTTCCCCCTGCATACACCACATGAGTCTACGCTATATACATAATAATGTGATATTTCCTTACGTTTTTACCGCCTGGTATTAATAAACGGGAGGAAACTAAATGGAACAACCAGTGTCCACAGATAAGTACAGTTAATCAAGTTTTGTTCACAAATAGTTATTCTTTTCTCTTTTATCTTATCTAGTTAAATGAGAAATAGTCCTAGACAATATCTGAGATAAATAATTGAATCTTCTATTGCAGTGGTAACCAATCTTTTTTTAAAAGGGCCATTAAAAATAACAATAATTATTTAGTGGGCCATGAATTTTAACATTTATTTTTAAATTATTAGAATATTATATTTTATTGTAGGTACATCTTAATATAGGTAAAGTGATATATATAATTTTTTTTTATGTTTTGATTGTGTTATAAATGAGAAAAAAATTTTTTTTTCAATTTTGATTTACTAATACTTGGATGGGTCGATTAATAAACGATCACTGGTTGGATTTGGTCTGCGGGCCGTTATTCACTACTATTCTATTGGATGCATTCTTTTTATTCATGATTTATATATTTTTTTAATATTATAATATCACAACACACAGCCTTTTTGAAATCTAGATGTGCACTAAGTCTGACACAATTTTACTACTTTGACTAGCACTCAATTTTATAGATAGGTAATAAACAGAATTACCTTTTTTTTTTTTTAAATAAATGTTCGCTGATTATTTAGATTATCTAGATAGTTGTTCTAAAGTATATCTCGTATATATTTAACTAGATAGTAAATAATATTTTAAAATGTATCCACATACAACGCTGATAATAACAACTTAACTATTTTTTTTATAGTAATATTTCAATTAAGATCAAAACAATGCTCCGTTCTAAAATCACAGAGAAGTAGCCTATTTTGGGTGGACCGAAAGAAGGTGGATTCATGAAAAATTAAAGTCTCAAAAGAACGGAATATCTGCGTGACACGCTGTCTCCGTCTTGCAAACCGTAAACATACGTTCGACCGTAGTAAATTTGGGTTCGACGGGAATACCATTTTGAGCCGTTAGTTTAAATATTAGAGAGAATTGACCTAAAATCAAACTTAATGATAACAATACTATCTGTGTTTGTACCAAAGTCTTTTTTTGTTTCAATATTTTAATTTTCAAGCAAGGTGCTATAGTTTTTATTGGGTGTTTCACATGCACGTTATGTGTCTCGCTCTATCCGACTAAGCAACATTTATTTCCTACATTGTAAGAAGGATACAGCTCATAATACGTTCACACACGTCTTTTTAATCAAAATATTTTAATAACATAACTTGTTTAAAAAAAATCAATTATTTGATGTCGCTATGGGTTTTCACGTCCATTACTACACTGTGTCGAACAATGAAAATAAACCTCTGTCGAAAAACTGCCACGTATAACAAAATTTAAGAAAACACGTTTACGATGATTCCAAGAAGCATATTGTTTGTATGATTTCCTCCGGATAGATCAGAAACAATAATGTTTTGAATTTTGGTTTTATTTTATTGTTTTACTTAATTTTTTGTTCTAAATGGCATAAGTTTATGTATTTTTAACACAATAATTTATACTGAAAATTAGAATATCTTTAGAAGTAAAATCACTATAATGTACCTTTTTTTGGCAAAAAAGGCATGCCATATAATTATATGACTCAAATCATTTAGAGAAAATATATATATATTTTAAAATATTGATATATGTGTCAACTTAAGATTTTTATAATATTATTTAAATTGTTTTCTTTGAATGTTAATAATTCTATTTGTAAGTATACAAATAAATAATTAATAATTTAAAAATATTATCTCACATAGAATTTTCCAATGTAAACTTTCTATGTTAAATCTTCCAAAATCAATGTTTAAGGCATTTGGTTTAAATACTTTTTTTTGAATATTTAAGCCACCTAAAATAGATGTCATAAAATAAACGTTTAACTAGATTATTATCCAAATATTGCAAATGGCATTTATGTATTTAATGCTTAACTAAGGTGGGACGGATAAAACATTAAGCCACCAATCAAAGTAATACATTTTATACATAAGCTAATAATATAATATATACTTTATATTGATCTCTTGTTGAACACCCTATCTCCAATAAAAAAAAAATTGTTCCAAATCACCAAGAGTAAAAAATTAAAACACCCGAGTTTCTTTAATAATTGTCCCTCTACCCAAATTTGTTTTAAGTTTTGGGCTATTTCATGGTAATGGTTAACCTCCAAAAATTTAGAATCTCCCATAACACTTACCATTGCCCAAAGGGTTATTTATTCCCTCGAATTGAACTATGTATATGTACTTTGTCCTCACTCAGTAAAAACTTAATTTGGGGTATGTCGAGTTTTTGGGTGCTACTTCCCTTCTCTTATTTGTACATGTAACACTGTTATATGAGTTCGTTTAAATTAAGAGTTTTGAGTAAGTCAAAAGTTATAAAATAAAAATGGCATAAGTGAAATTGTATTATCTTATACCGTATATACTTAAAAAAAACACATTATTGCGTACCATTCAAAAAGTCTCGCATGTGTCGGCCTAAAACTGACAGTACTCGGTCGTAACCGTATTGGCCGACAAAACTGACAAAGTGGACACCCATCTGTTCGAAGAATTCTTTTTCCGTGATGCCCAGCACCTATAAAAAAAAAACCGATTTTTTTCTAATCAAAAACGTTACTCCTGGAAGTACGCGGTTTTTCGGGGAGTTGTTTTTTTTTTTTTCATTAATGTAATCGAAATGTTATTTATTATATACTTCTTGTGATTTTTTTGCCAGTCTCGGAATGAGTGTTTCGCAATAAACTTGGTGTACACTGAAACTAGGCTGTTCCACGTTAGCCATTCGCCGGATCTCCTCCCATCGATCTTCGCCGTAAATTTTTTTTATGTACTCCGAGAGGTTTTCCAATAAAAGCCCGTACATTGTGTTGATCTGAAAAATATATATAAAAATAATAAAAATAAAACAAAAATAAAAACTTGTTCTATAAAAAATAACGTCAACGCTTTTCGACCGTATACATATATATACCAGCTATGAACGAGATATTGGACTAAACTGCCTGTGAAATTGGTTTAAAAAGAAGCCTGTTCAGGAACGTCTCGGACCGAAAGCTCCGCTTCCACCGTCCATTGCCCTTCTCTCCACATGTCCGTATAAAATGTAATTTAGATCGTGTACGACCTGAAATACCCTTTTATATATATTTCAAATCATTTATCGAACGGTGGAAAGTCGTAAATATGATATAAGACGTAATTGTTGCGGTATAAAGAGAAAAAAGTGCTACCCTAGTTGATAATAATTTATTATTATTATTTATTTTTATTTTTTGTTAAATTAAATTATATTCTTTTATCAGTGGCGTACAGCAGCTATTGCTGTAGCTGTAAGAACTTTTCTTTTTTTTTTTTACTTTTGTTTAACAATTTGTCTAACAAACTATAGTCGGTATAATCACACACACACACCCCATTATTCATCACGTTTGATTGACAGTAAAATCTATTGAAATTTGTATATTTTTTTTTAAACGATCGGCTAATAATTCGTCGACATTTCTACTGTACAAAATGTAAAAGACTTTAGGTAGGTTGGTAGGTTGATAAGTAGATAATTATTAATCTACGCACGACGACGGCGTTTTGTGCACAAAAAGCTTAAAAAAAAAAACTACGGATCCGGACATATTTCAATCACGATTTTCCTTTTGTCATTCGTTTCCATATTGTTACGTAGTATTATTGTTACGAGATTTTATTTTATAGGGCTGTTTAGCATTCTTTATTATCCCGGTTTTTTTTTTTTCAATTATAGAGTGGAAAATATTATACGTGACGCACGGGCTTATAGCGATTTTATTTTTTTTTTCGATAAAATATTATATACAGTTATTATGTGGTTGGTAGGTATAGGTACGTGTGGTTAACTTTATACCGCGATTATTACATAAGTATATTATTATACTTATATTACCTATTCGGAAAAAATAAAATAAAAAGAGCTGACGGAATTGCCACTTTTGTAGGAGGGAAGTTGGGAATGTATCATGCATAGTGTTATTTAATTTAAATCCACACACAATGATAAAACATTGCTAACGAAAAACGATTCTAAACTAAATCAAAAGGTTAAACATGTTGTTATGAAATTCTATAATATTTAAGATTATCGTCTCAAAATTTGAATTTCGCCATATCATACGCTATTAAAAAAAAAAAAAAAAAAATAATAATACTGAATTAACCTAACCTTTTTAACTATAAGTCCAGCACAAATATATCAGCTACTTATGGGTTATGACGAACCCCATACCCATTAAATTTCTGCTCGGTCAAAACAATTTTCTTCACGTGAAACAAAATCAAAACTAAAAGAAACTCGAACATGTCAAATGTCATGTAAAAAACCATTTAAAAGTTTTTAAAACGATACCATGTCTCGAAAAAGCTTGTAAGTTATAACTTATATGTATAAAAGTATCTGCTAAAACGATTATTTGAATGATATTTTAAATCTAATTCAAACGAAAATAAAACAAAATCAAAAATAAAAAAATCGTTATTGCTTTAAATTTTACCGTTTTTTCATATTATTAAGAAAACTACAAGGTAAATCAAAAAATGACCTAACCTTAATGCAACGACTAGAAAAACTTTACTTCCAGAAAATATATTATACACTTGAAAGTCGAAGCAATATTTACGGTGGTAAAATCGTTTACCGTCATCATCGTATAGTAAAGCCGTACGTAATACGTTATTTGTCGCTGTGATACTCGGAATCCAAAAAAAATAGTAAAAATTCGCCGCAAAGACGCTCGTCCCGATGATGTTTTGTTAGTGACAAATATACTTCATGCGTATATTTTTATTAATTTGAAACATTTGGCCCGCGATTTAAAGAGAACCGCGCTAAAACTGCGGTGCACTGTGCCAATTACGAGACGTGCGCGTATATAGACCGTTTCTCTTTAACGCGTATTTTTCACACAGGTGCGATGATTTTGCGCTATAAATTACACTCTAAACGTCGTCGCCATAGAAACATCTGGCCGTTGCATAAGCTCCGCTGTATAGTCCAATATCCGAGGTGTCGTAAATTTCCCTTCAACTATTATACTGGCTGCGAGTAACTATATACGTACACCTAAGCGGCGGTAACGAGACGTCGTTTTCAGGCGTTCTTTATTTTTTATATACCCACACCTACCCATTATATATAAAATGATAATAAACTATACAAATTCGTCAACATCTTAAAACGGGACCGAATCTCGTATTAGCGGTATTTAAAAAAAAAATACAAACTACACTTAAGCTGGATTCGGTTTTCAAAATGTTTTCCCATTTTGTAAAATTTCAAGAAGAAAAGACTCCTTCTAACCTACTCCCCAATACCCATTTAATTGGAACGGCCGCTTTTACGGACGAATATTAGGACATTTTATACCGAAAAGCGAAACAAAAACACAAGGTTTGGAACTGACGATTACTTTTAAATCAAAATTTGTTCGATGGTAACTAATTGAGTAGATTATGACGGAGGCAATTCTAAACGTCCATTTTTCATTTGTGATATTGACAAACAAAAATAAGGTATTTTTTTATGTTTAGGTATATTTCTTACCAATAGTGGATCTGAAACTCATTTAAAGGGAGGAAAAAATTATATTATAAATGTAGACCATTGAACACCCCCTTCCCTAATTATAGTCTTAGTTATTTCTATATAATTCGAGGAAAAATTTTTTAAAAAAATTTTCAAGGAAAGATCACCGTGTCACCTTTCTCTCAAATGCGCCATTGATCACAACTAATGACGCCGAACTACAACAAATTCACTATGGCGAGTATAACATTTATTTAGAACCCACGTACCACGCCAGTAGTCTTGTAAGAGTACACTCGAAAATATCATTCTTTCCACGGAAGAAGTTATATTAATTTTGTATATTTTCAATACAAGAAAATTAAATTTTTAAAATGCATTTATGTGAACATAATACACTCATACACTATACATATATTTACGGAATTCAGATATAAATATTAAAAGAAAAAATTATTATTTAAAAATTACTATTAAAATGATTAACGCCCTTCGTCTATGAAACCAAAGATATATACTGTTGGGCATTTCAATACTTGTCTTTGCACACTTAAATATTTAATAACTGCTTATTTCTATTTCTTCATACATCACCATACTTGAGGATAGTATTGGGCACCACTGATTATTATCACTCATCACCACACAAATACGTAACACAGACAATTTACGGAATATTAGAAATCACCTCGGTTAAAATCTATACTAAACTTGTTAATTAATTCAAACCTGTTCTCAAAATTAAAATTCTTCACTAATTAATACGATTATATTACAATTTTCATCAAATTAACAAGACGAATCACACCGTTTATCTAAAAAAAAATCATTTAATTTTAATTTACAAATTATAATGAATAGTGAAATAAAAACTAAAATTAAAAATACTATAAAATCTACCTACGAAATTATGATATCTGAAATTATGAATTTAATATTAATTATTATGGTTTTCGATAGCTTCTTCAAACAAAGTGTAAACGTGTATTCGGTTTCTCGATTTAATAAAAAATTATTATTATTCGATCGGTTTCTACAATAAGTATATAAAGTACTTATAATTAACTCAAAGAGTATAGCAATGCATTTCCTTTGGAATCAAATTATAAGATTTTATTTCGATTTAAAAAATGCATTCTATTACATAGGTAGTCTGGTTTAAATAAAACATTATGGTGTGCCGAGACGATAAAAATGTTATTAGAATGAAAAATGATTTCCATCGTTTGTACATTAATTTTATATAACTTTATTGCGTTTTTATACCTTACAGTAGTAAATTTCAAAACAAACAAAAAGTATTCGGTGTAGTACCCATCTCAAATAAGCACTTTATATGATTATTACAGTTGTTTTATAGGTATAAATATTACTTTTAATTGAAAAATAAATGTATTGTAATTTTTTACAACACTAGGCTTCAACTTTAAACGAGAATTTTTTTAAAAGTATATATATATATATATATTTATACATACATTTACTCAAAGCTGGGCACTAATTGATTAGAAAGTTAAAATTAAGTTAGAAAGTTACTTTTTAGGTAACTTTATAATTTACCTAGTTAGTTTTTATTCATAATAACTCTGTAACTTAATAAGTTGAATGAATGTGGAAAATATTCTAATCTAACTCATTAAAAACAAAAAGAAACTAGTTATTTTTGTTTTTTTTTTTTCATTTCAAAAATCCAAATATTCTTTAAAATATTGAGTATTTTCAATTTTATGATAAAAACATTTTTCTTATCATATTACTAGATAACAAATTATAATTGGCCTTAGTTGATATACTGATCATATGTATCTTATCTAATCAGTCGGATATATTCTAGTTGTTTTTATATGTCTATGGCTAATATAATATAGAGTATATTCTTATCCATCTCATTGGTCTATGGTAATTGGTGATACACGGTAACCACGAGGCATTATGGACATATAGCCTATAGCCTATAGACTGTTTTAATATTATGTTCATGGCTTATTTTTATAATATAAAAAATGTATGCAATTTAGGTAATATTATACTATATTATATAATTATATATCATAGACTCATATTTCATCCTATCATGAATATTTATTTGTTTATATTTATATTATTATGATTATGTCCAGTAGCGTGGCAAAGTGGGTGATCGAAAGAGGCAGCCGCCTCTCATTTTTTTTAATGGGTGGTGGGTGCTATTGGACGAGTGGGTAATAATTTAGTTTCATAATTATGAACGGCTAACGAAAGACTAATAGCATTTTCATATTGTAAAATTTAAATTACGATAATATTATTAACCGTATTGTTTTATATTTTTATTAACCTAGAATTGTTTTTTTTAAATCTAATTTTATTAAAAATACAAATTGTCACATTAATGATTTCAGGTAAAACTATTGTTCAATCTAGGCATTGGTCAAGTATTGGGCGGAATCAGTTGGAAAATCTTCTTATATTAGCTATGGAAAAGATGTTGAAATTGATCATAATAAAGAAATTAACGTGTTCACAAAGTATTTAGATCATTTAATGCAGAATTTATTGTTATTGATATTTTAACTGTTGTACGACTTAACTCTATTAAAGGAGCAGCAATATTTTAAACAATTTTTTCACATTTCGTGTTATTTTAATCAATCTTATAATTATCTCTATTGTTTTAAAATTGTTTGCAAAAGGCAATCTGTCCCTCTTTCCCATAAATGTTTTTTTATAGGGCAATTTTCGAAAGAGACAGAAATCCAGTGTTCAATGTTCAAAAATAGTAGTTGATGGGTGGGTGAGTGGGTATCGAAAAATATATTTGCTTCTGAAAATATTTGAGTTCGCCACGCCATTAATTATGTCAATATAGAAAAATAGAGTGGTACACTGTTTGTATATTTTTTATTTTGTTAAACTTTCTATGTTCTAATAACTGATATTCCAACTTATTCCCAAGAAATTAAAGTTATTACCTACCTACTTTAAACATTTAATCAATTCAATTTAATTTTTCAATCATCACCAATAATTTAAAATAGTTAATAATTAATTTACAAAATACTTCACATTTGAACTGGTTTTTCAGTTTATATTTTAAACTAAAAAAAAACAAACTCTTCTAACTTCTACTCTAACTTAATTTACCATATTCACTTAACTAACTTCTAACTAAATTGGAAATTTGGAATACTTTAAAAACTAACTAATATTCTAACTTAGTTAGATTTTATATTAAACTAATTCAACTTTAACTAATTGAAAAAAGTTTATGGGTCGTTATTGCATAATAATAATATACTTATTGTTGAATACGATTTGAACCACAAAAATTATTTTACGAGATAAAAAATTAACAAATAATGTAAAAAAAAAAAATTACCCGATAGATAAAATATGTACATTGTGTCTGTCCGTCTGCATGCTTAATATTCAAGAGGAATAACTATACTTTTTCTCATACAAAGATGATATTAAAAAATACTTTCATAACTAAACATATAATAAACGCAAGGGCATATAATTGCAATGTATTCGGGAACTTTTTTAAAAAAAAATTACCATCAAAACCAACCAGGAATGCAAACTTGCAACTATTAATAAGTAATATTATGATCCTAATAAAAACAATATCCATTTATAGTTTCTTTAAAAAATCTATTAAGAGGATTGTATAACGATATATTCTTTCTTTGTCGAACATATATTCTGTAGCACTGCAATATTTAGATCAATTTTCTGGCGATCACTGCGATTTGAATTTACTGTGAAGTATATACGAGATAGGTTAGACTACTTTTTAAAATTTTAGTTATAAATTACCAAGAGAAAAAAAAACTGAAATTAATTTTAAAAAAGCAGCCTGATCGTTCTCATGAATACTTTACGATGCATTCAACTCTGTTTACAGAATTCTTATTACGGTACAACATCGATCTGGTTGCCGGATAAACGGTCTAAATTTCTTTGGTAAGTACGTGTTAAACAAAAGGGAAAATATCATAGTCCAATCCCCTTAGGTCGAATATAAAATTAAGTTCACTATAACTATTATATTATTATTGGTCCATTTTGTTTTGTGTTTTATGGTACTTTATACAATCGATTGCACTTCGGGGTGTCTATTAAACTACTACAAATTAAATAAATACCGATTAAATTATTAATTTTTTTTTTTAATTTTAGGTTTTTGTTGTATGATACGATTTTATTATTACTATTGTAACTTATATATATCACACACTATAATAATACTATAAACACCAGTTCTACTATATATAAGGTACAGTATTACAGTTATTTATATATTTATTTCATTTTTCTTTGTTTTTAAATTTGCTATTACAGTTTACGCGTAAATCTACGGTTGATAGCATGCAAATGTTTGTAAATNTAAAAATAATATACTTAATTTCAAAAAAAAAAAACCAACACAAACAATAAATAACGATTAAAAACTACCCACGCTTCAAATTGTGTGACTTGTTTGATTTTTTAGTTTTTGTTAATAGTTACAGTGTACTGTTTAAGTTTATTACAACAAATATTATCGAAATACAATCCTCTAAACGTTGTGACTCACGAATGTCATTCGAATTTTAGATTCTCATTGGTGCGAGGAACGTATTGGTTTTATATTGATGTTTTTTTTTTTCTGTGGACAACTTTTCTACCAGCAATTTCGCTCTGGTTTACAAGGATAGCACTTTTTCTAAAAGGAAATTCGACTGGGGAGGTACTTTAAGAAAAAATTTTAGGAAAAAAATATGGGAAAAACCGTAAGGAAAATAGGTACAATATTNAACAAATATTATTAAAGAAAACATATAATGCAAATATAATTATGTAACCATAATATGGCGTATATATCGTTGACAAAGCAACACCATTAACCGAACTCCGTTCAGAATAGTTTTTTGGTTAGCAATGGTTAATCGTTGCGTACATTAAATTTCCCCTCTACTACCTTCCCAATTTCTCGTCTAAAACAGTGGCCTATTCACGTACGAAGTATATCCGTCCAAATGAAAGCACAAGTTGTCTAAATTATATTTTAAAGACGTCATTTTTTTAATAAAAAGACTTAAGTGGGAAAAAACGTAGGAAAACGTACAATTTTTCAATTTTATTTTATTACATAAACACGGAACACGTTTTCTATCAGAAAAAAACGATTTAATCGTAAAGTCACAAGATACCTTTTTTGTTGCATTTTTGATTTACTTTTGAGCCACTTTTGAGCTTTTTAAGAATTTTAATTTTTTGGAGTTTTTTTACTGTTATTTGGCTATAAATAAACGTAGAGACTTGAAACTTGGTAATAATACTTATATTGAATTTACCTAGACGTGTTAAAATTTCCAAATCATCGGACGAATTTTTTTTTTACATAAGCGTTTTGAAATTAAATTTATACGAAAATCTCAAAAAAAATTATGGCACTTCAAATTACGTATTACTGAATTGCGCTCGGAATTGTTTTTCATCAAGCAATAGTTTATTGTTTCTTATAGATATAAATGAAATAACTTTAGGTATCCTACCTTCCCAACTTCTCACCTACAACAGTGGCCGCTCCCATCCTCAGTATCAGTTCTTTTTGCTTTGATTTTATTCCTCGATACTTTGAATGTATGCACCGTTATTAAAAATAATCCGCTGATTATCACCGTTGATAAACCAATAACTGTTTAAAATCACTTTTTATTCAAATTTAAAATCGAATATTTCGAAGAAAAATATACGAATTACCTAATATATTTCTCAATAATATCATACAATAGGAAATTTAAGTGCAATAATATTATCTCAGCGAAAAACCACAAATTTTTTGAGGATTGCAGTTTCGTAAAATATTGTAATGGGACACTTTTACCATATTATTTATACTATTTTTTTTTAAAATTAATATATTATGTAAACAAATGTATAATTATAAACAAAAATAAAAATCAGCTAAAAAAAAAAAACAGTAACAACAACTTTTAACTTCATTTTACTATACATATATGTAGCATATAAAAAAAAAAAGATTTTAATTTTGAATTTGTTGGAGCGTTGAGACATTGACTGTATTATATCCGTAAGAAAAAAAAATAAATAACTGAATATACTTCGCTTTATAAAAGATATATAAAATAATTAAATGTATAATATTTAGATAGCAAAGATAAATTATTGCAATCAAAAAGCGCTTATAAGCATAGTTTTGTTAACTGGTAAAGTTATATAATAGTATATATTATATCAAAGATTTCTCTTTAACCATCGTACCCACGATATCAACCAAAATAAAGCCAATTTATTGTTATTTGTTGCCACTTTTTTAATTTTTTAGAAAAGCTATTGAGAATCTAGATAAATGTTCAAAATAAAGTACCACTTGGCGAAAAATCCACATCTTTAATGGTGCCTACAAAAAAAAAAAAGTTGGAGCATTTTTACAAACTGTAAATGCGTTTTTCAAGGGATAAAACTACACTCATTATAGAGTTTTAACATAATAATTATTTTTTATTGAATTTTTTTTTAAGAATAATAGAAATACGTGCGTTTCGCCTCTTTAGTGTTAAAAAATATGACCTACCCAGAACAATATAGTTTTAACTATACTCTGAACCACAGTGGAAAGCACTCAAAATCAAATTGGTGTAGCAAATTGAATGACTATTAGTATACCTTTATAGAACTTTAGGCTGAATATACTAGTGTTTGTCCAGGGCCCTTTGATAAATAAATTCGTTCCACACCTCGTTCTTTTAAAAAATAATAACAATTCGTTACACGCGCTTTTTTCATTAAAAGGATTCGTTCCCGTCACCCACCTACCAAATAGTTCCAAATAGCNAAAAATAATAACAATTCGTTACACGCGCTTTTTTCATTAAAAGGAACCGTTCCCGTCACCCACCTACCAAATAGTTCCAAATAGCTTCAAATGGCATCAAATTATAGCATTATAATAAGTATAGCTTATTCTAATATTATTTATCTATATAATTAATATCTTTCATAATGTATAGTTATTTTAAGAAGCTGCTATAAAATAACACTTCCGTTATTTGGCCACTGCCGGACGAATACATAGAATATGAATTATAGTATATAGGTTTACAGAGATAACGGTGTGTTTAAGTTTTTTTTTCTATAAAAGAGTTTCAGTAAAATCGGAAAAACTTCATACAACCCAAACCCATCACTGGAAGTTGTAATCATAAGGCTACTAGATGTTCCCATACATTTACCTAAACAATTGTTTTACTTTGTTTCATCAAGTTGAATTTATAATCTATGTAACTATTTCGGGTCATTACAATGACAAGACAATGGTCTTTACTATCGTAAAAATATCTCATGAATTTTCGGGCTGGATTTTCCTACTGCTTAAGACTATAGCAAAGAGATAATTTCATGAAAAAAAAAATGTGGTTGCGTGAGATGTAAGTAGGGGTAATAAATAATATCAGGAGAGTCTACGAAAAACAGAACAAATTAGCAACTGATGTACGGGGAAAAAGTTTGGGAACCTCTGTTCTAGGCTGTAATTTTTTTAATTTATATATCTCATAATAATGTGCCGCACATATATTCAACTAATTTGGTCACGAAGCAGTTGCTTCGCATATAAGATAACCGTTCACGCAACTACTGTAAACGGATATTTGTGGTGGTTATGAACTTCAAACTAATTTTTGAACAGATTTTCGGGATGATAAATTACCAAATAGGTATTTCATGTACATGTTGTTCATTTATTCAAAATTATAAGGAAATGTCTTTAAGTATAATTTCATTACAAATTGTACAACTATATTATGGTGCGCGTGTTGTGTAAAATTCGTAAACAAATTTCATAAAGGGGGGGGGGGTCACGTCACTGTAGGTACTCGATTAATACGAATTACCGTAGTATTTTGTACGCATATACCTACACATTATCGTACCTACCTAATACTGGCCGTGTATACCTATAAGCGAATACAGCCTGACGATTAACAATTTCGAAAATTAAATCCCCGTAGGTGTTTATAATTAAATTCCGCGGACGTCACGTATATTATAACGAAATTCGGTACATTACCGACGGGAATCGCGCATTTTAACTATAATACTACGAGACGAGACGAGTGCCCTGTCCGTTTTATATTTTGTAATAATATTATTATTATACATACATTCACTCTATCCGCGCTATTTCGGACCGTAGAATGAGTTGTGCGTGTTGTGTAATTTTATGATGAATCGCGTACGCGCTACAGTGTGTTTTATTCGAATTTCGCGTGATCCATTCCGATCACGTCATGTGCACTGCTACTATAATATTATAGCCGTGTACAGAACGCACGCGCGAGTCTTTTTGTGTGTGACCTTCCACACGGAAATTTGAAAAAAAAAAAAACATAACATACAAAACTCAATAACGTCGTCGTTTATCAATGAATTTTTGTCGGAATTAATTCCGTTTCAGTTAAAAACAGTTTTGTCGAATCGGGCAATCCTTCACGCATGTACTATATATTATGTAATATATCATGTATAGTGTAGTGTTTTGTTTAGACAGTGCGCTTATGAGAGACATTTTGGCGCCATATGGGAAACGATTCCTACAAGGCCTAAAATACGTGTGTACGACCAGAAATATAATATATTGTCTTTGCGAGGTTATAAAAAAATATAAAAACCCAAAAAACACAAAAATAAACACAAAAGGTGGACCGTAAAATAAACACCCGTCGGCTTTGTCGTAAAAACAATAGTATATTTGAAATTGACGGTCCTATGCGCGCTCCCGCCGGAGGTATAGGTAGTAAAACGGAAGAGGATAAAATGATAATACCACAGGTAATTCGAGTCGCGAAAAACCGATAAAAACGATAATATTTTGTCTGTTTATACTCACGTGTGTTGTTTGCTGTTGTTGTGGAGTGACGATGATAATAACAATAATATTGCCCGGTCGAGTAGATAGGCTAGGTACAGTCGCGGTATAAAAATAAATTAAAATACGGTTATAGGTTTATCCGGTACGTCCAAAGGACGGATAGATACAGCAGGTAGTATTGTATTAAATATCTAAACGATAATCGTCCGTATTATTATCCTCGGGTCCGGTTCTCGGCGAGTAGGACGTGAAAATATCCGCGTCGGAATCATATGATATGATTTTATTACAATGGTGGCCGGTAGTCGCGGTAATGATCGCAACGATATCTTAAGAGCGCCGGTAAGAACCGTCCGCGAAACGTGTGAATCAACCGGTGTCGCGGGAGATTTTGACGACACGACCGCCAGGACGACCGCGACGAAGACTACGACGACGACCGCGGCGACGACGACGACGACGGCTGGCACTCGGGCAAAATGCGTCCGTACGACTATAATAATACGAGTGTAATACGCGGGATGCCGACAACCACCGTCCTTGTGACTCTCTCCCCGATTATTATTTTTTTTTTACCAATTTTTTTTTCAATACGATATTTTTTATTGCTATTATATTATTTCACCCCCACCGCCGCGGTCCGGGCGCTGCATCGAAAAAGCTCGCCCGCGCGATTAACATGCGCGACACGTTTCCGATTTTCGATTGTCCCTGCGAAATTCACGCCTTTCACATAATAATCAAACGGTGTACAATATTGTACGCGTATTACAATTATTATTATAATTGTTATTTCGACGTGCTGCCCAAATCGAATCGTATCGCGAAATTATATTATAATATTACAGTGGCGTATTTACGAGGCGGTGACAAGGGTGATAGACCTCGGAGCATTTTTTTTTCTTTTTAAATTTATGCTTGTTTTTCCCTTATACGCACGTTCTTAAAAGTACCTCATTGTTAGATAAAAGTAAACCATTATGATTTCAGATTGAATGATACCTCTCGAAAAGTATGCACGAAAATATCATTGTTCGTCGATAAAATTTACCCACATAAAATAATTAGAAAATAGTATTGCTATTATACCATTTATCGCAGTATTGTATAAGTATTCCTTTACTCAGTAGGTATACAATATTTTATATTATTTATTGAGAGGGGCTAGATGGCAAAGATCCCCCGGTTCCCTGTTTTTTTCAATCATCACCTCCCAGAAGGAAATCGTAAATACGCCACTTTAATATTATAATTTAATCGATAAAATGAGACTCTCGTTGTCTCGTCGTCGGAAATGGCGGCACGTATGGTGACAAACAGACTCAGCCAACCGAATTGATGGATAACTTTTACCAGCTCCGGTAATCGTTCACCTTATGTAACCCGAGAAAATCTGTACACAGCTTTATGCTCGGAAATACTTCGAAAATCTCTTATTTTTAAACGTACAACGTACAAATGAAATATCAGTTTTCCACCCTTTAAATTCATCCTGTGGTTAGTTTTATTCATCGAAATATAAATACGATACGATAGCTGTTTTCATCGATTCGTTAACCGCATTTAGTACTTATACTTATATTATCAATGGCGTAATCAAGAAAGGGGTGGTAGTTATAACACCTAAAATTTGAAATTTTTTACGAATTCTACATTGTGTGGAGTTTTATTTTATTTATAAACAGTGTAATTTGATCAGCCATATAATTATTGTTGTATTCATCTTCATTAATTAGTTTACTACCTGATATCAATATTGCAACACTATAGGTAGTGTGAGATAGTCATATAGAACGAAAAAACTCATTTTTTAAGTATTAATTACTAATTTTAATTCCATAATGTTAATAAAACTTTGAAATTCAAACTAAATATTGTTAAACTTAAAATTTATTTTATTTAGTTTTTAATTTTGTTCAATAACCGTAGATATATTAAGTATTGATAGAAAATATTTCTTAAAATGATCAATGGCCATACAGGAGAAGTCAAGGGGGAGTGATGAGAATGATATATCCTCATTTTTCTTAAATATTTATAATAATATATGCATTATTTTATTTGTATAGTTATAAAAAAATAATATGTAAATTATAATAGTTCATAGAAATATTATTTTTATCCTCTCCTTTCTAACATCTTTTGGTCCAGTACTGTGGTCATTAGAAAACATTCCACCCTAATACGTAGAGTTGTATAGTTGGAATTATAATTACAGACATGTCATTATAATTCCGAATACGTGTATTTCATGCTGCATTTCATACGTTTAGTAATTTATTCTCCCAAAAACCTATCCAGAATTTGGTTGAAATTCATAACTCACCCTCCCCCGAAATTGAATATTGGCCGGGCCACTATATACTATCATAATAATACGAATAAAATAAATATAATATATTGAAATATGCATGTAAAATAACAAATTATTTACTTACAATAAAAAAATTAATTTCTCAGCTAATTATGAAAATTAATAGAATATTGTTTATGATGTTACATATTTTGATGTCTAAGGAATGAAGTTCATCACTTGATTCACTGAAGTTTTTACAAGTTTCATTTTTGAAAAAAACCGCTCTCTCTCTCCTTATAATAGATACAAGACGCCGCTTAATCTATTCGAGTACCCATATGAAAATAAATCATTTGAATTGGAATTAAAATTTATGATTTCAAAGAAATTTATACCGTTAAATATAGACTTAAGTGAACTTACATATTTTTTTTATGACATCACGAATCCTTATTTACTGATGGATAATTTTAATGCTTGCTCTCATATTAGCTTGGTGCAGAATCTATATGTAATACACATTGTGTATACTGTATATGCACTTAATCACAGAACAAACAATATTGTTTATAAAGAATTATTATAACCTTAATAGAAATATGTACAGAGATATTATATAAATTAATAAATATAAGATGTATTAATACAATTAAGAAAATAGTTTTTCCAAAATTGTTTTTTTTTAAACATTTATTTTAATATATACAATCTGTGAAACGGTTATAATAAGCATATGGGTGAAATATAGGATATCTTATTAAGAACGTCGGATTTAAATTGCCCGGTATTTTTTGTTTTATGCGTTGGTTGACCTGTGTTTTTTATTATTTCATCTATTAACACTTCGCAATGAAACGCTGTGAAGAATTGATTGATTTATTTTGATCGTTTCTAACCTTCTGTTTGTAACCATGGTGCGACTAACTATTTAAGAAAGCGTTTTGGCTGTTAAGACTTTGTTTTACCATAATGAAAGTTATGCCCAAACAGTGTGCCATCTTAAATGAATCATGGGTCAAAATGAGACACATAATGAATCAACAGTTCGTTGATTGACGGTTAAGTTCAAGGAAACTAAACTAAAAAACTACGTGTTCTTGAATAGTTAGTCACACCAGGGTTACAAACAGAATGTTAAAAATAATCGAAATTAATCAATAAACAAAATTAATTGATCAATCTTTCACAACGTTTCATTGCGGAGAGTTTATATATGATAATGCTTAGAAAAACAGGTCAGCCAACACACAAAACTAAAAATACCGGGCAATTTAAATCCGGCGTTCTTAATGGAACACCTTATTTATTATATATATATGATATTATAAAAGCCTAAGAAGAATAGTTGCTCAGTAGTAACACTTAAAGTTTTTTTCAACCTAAATTTTTTTGTATGAAATATTTGAATACCTCCCAAACGAAAAATATAAAAGTATAAAGATAGTAAAAAATAAAGAATAGTACATTTATTTATTTTATTTATAGTCTTTATTTATAAAGTTGGGCAGGATATGTATAGTGATCGGAAGATAGAATAGTAAACAAGATCACAATATGGAAGCCAGATCGAACAAGATCAAGAAGACGACCAAGGCAGTAGTAAAGTGACCGAGTCAGAGAAGATCTGAAGATTTTAGTAATCAGATATGGGGAAATGTTAGCGAGAAACCGAAAAATTGATACAATATTAAACAAATATTATTATAGAAAATATATTATAATGCCTATTTAATTATTTTACTATAATTGGTAATATAATGTATATATTGTTGACAAAGCATTGCTATCAACTGAATTCCACTCAGAATCGTTTTTAATAAGCAATAGTTTATCATTGCTTAGAGATACAAATTAATTTCCCTTCTACATCCTACCTTCACAACTTCTCATCAACAACTACAGTGGCTGCACATATCGTGCGAAGTATGTCCGTCTTTTTAAATTTTATTTTGTTTTTCTAGAAAATAATTGTACGTTATATTGTACTAATTTGCTTTATTATTATGGTAGTAATTTGTCTCAATCGTTAGCTTCTTACAGGGAGTAAACGATATGACAGGATTTATTGTATAGATTTATTTGTAAGGTGATTGTGTTCGAATTCCTCTGGTCAATTATCTATTGTTTATTATATTACTCGATACAATGGATCTTTCGGATATGCTATTCATGTAGGTGTAATGAGATGTGATATATATTTTTTTATTAAGGATGTTAGAATTTTCTGCTGCTATGAAGTCAACTAAGTTTAAAAGGATATCGACTAATTTTTTGATCCCGATATTGTTTACAAACTTTAGGTCAGGTAAGGTTTATTATTCTTCGTAATATATTTATTTTTTTTTCGCTTGCTCTTTTTGCTTCTCACCTTTTATTTTATCATTCTATTGAAATATTCCTTGAATTTTTAATATTAGGGTGTTACATTTTGTTTTTGAATAATATATCAGAATTCTTATGTAATTTATCTGATATAATCAAATACGTAAATACCATACTACCTCAATAAAATTAAATTTAAAAAAGCCGAACTTCCTTAGTACTATTATATGAGTAGTCCACTGTTGTAAGTGAAAAGTCAGAAAGATATAGGATCTAGAGGGTAATTTAGTTCTGTACTGTATGTAACGATTAATCATTTCAATCCAAAAAAATTGTTGAGTGAAGCTCGGTGGACTAGTATTTTTCTCAATGTAGCTAACATGATCCTACAGAAAACAACAAAGATTAAACCAAAATACCGTTATTGGTTACCAGATTTTTTGATTATATGAAAAAAATGTTAAAAGATTTCAAATGTGTTTGAATACAACATTTTCACTAACCGAAATAATGTGTTCCTAGGAAAAAACACGTCTGTGTACTAGTAATGGCTTTTTCGCTTCGTTCGAAGTATAAAAGTCAAGGAATATTTTACGGACATATTATGTATGTAGATACACATACAAAGTACACACTCTAGAAATTTAAATCGTTAGCAAAGGCCAACTAAAAATGAGCGTAAGAACTGATTGCAGTGTATTTAATAAACTGAAAAAAATATAAATATAACATAAAAGGATGAAAACTATCAAACATTGCAGGCCGCGAAAAAGTTTTGAGATTGATTATTATTGAAGGTCGTGCATAATGCGAGGATTGTAATGAAAATATAGGTGGATAGGTGTCGGTATAATAACAATGGTAAATGTTTAAAACACGTCGAGTGTTTGGTACGATAACTGGCAGCAGCAATGTCGGTAAGGTAGTAAAAATACAAATTGTCATTCGATAAAACGACGTATATACATATTATATAGGTATGATGATGTATTACACAAAACTAAAATTAAAATTTTTTCATGGCGCTTATTATTATTTTATGAGCATAGAGACCGATCTCATATTATTATATTATTACTATAATATATAAGACGAGAGTCGACAAATTATACGAGAACATAAATAAAGGGTTTGTGGTAGAGCATATATATATATATATATATGTGTATAGTATATAGTAGTGAGCACTCGAGGGAAAATAATCTGGATTAAATGTAGTGCAAAGGGATGCAGTGCTCCGACATAACTTTCACGGAGACAAAACCTTTCTACATTGACTTTTTTACTATTATTTTTTTATTTTTCATTATTATTTCTCTTTGATCTACAAGTAGACGTTCTGAAGAAAGGTCGTACCTATAAAATTAATTTATTGTTTACACTTCAGTAATTTTTTAGATGCAATCATTGACTTCTTGTAATAACAATTTTTTGAATATATATTTCTCTCTCTCTTTCTCTTATTTTTTCTCCTTTTTGACATGAGTAAGTGGTTTATACTTATATATATATATAATATTATAATATAGTCATATGATTTTTCTCTGCACTAAATACTTCATAATACATAATACGAGTGTGTCAATTATATTTAAAAAAAATATGTTAACAAATAAAACTTAAAATTTTTGGATTATACATATAAAATATGGTACCTAAAAATTTAAAGTTTAAATAAAAATATATTTTTATATTAGGGCAATATCCATAAAATAAAAGTAAAACGACGTGTTTTATTCAATAATCAAATTTTTTTCAAAGTTAAAAAATAATCAATATTCTCATAAAAATAAATTATGTGTACCTTATATAATATATGAAGGTAATAATATGTTGGGTATAATATAATAGGATGAGCATACTGAGTATTTTTGTTTTATAAAGTTATGTAGTTATATGATTATCGTATTATGTTTACCGGACTAATATTTTATACTTACTGTGTTAAATTGATGCATTATTATTAATCACTGCATCTGTTTTTTTTTCCCCTTATATTAGGTATATTATTCTTAAAATGTCTGGCTGTGGAAATAATGGGTTTTTTTTTTTTTTTTTTTTCTGTTAAATGCGTTCAAAGGCAAATGCCGACCAAGTTTACTGCAGTGCAGTCGTTGGCGGAATCGTACAGCAAAACTTTGTTATGGGCAGGTATACCTACGACCCACCGACATCTACGGTGGTCACGACCAAAGTTTGTCGACCGGAAACATCGGAAGCGTTCGGTGCACGTAATTCGCGCAGAACGGCGACGGAGGTGTATTACGAATATATATATTATATACGTGTACAGTGCAGTTATATACGTATCATATACTACGGAAGGATTCAAAAATAATATTATTATGGATATATAACGTTTTTAGATAAACAAAATACTTCCTATACACATATACATATTCAATATTATACCGATATACATAATATTATATTTTCGGTACAAAATAAAGGCGAGTACACGAGCGAAATTATAATATTATTATGTAGGTATATATATTGTGTATGTATGTATGTATGTATGTGTGAATGTACGAAAACCGCGTGTGATTTGGTAATCGTCCAACGAAATTTTCCACCATGCCACGTGTAAGTGTATTATTATTATTATTATTATTTTTTTTTTTTAAACTTTGTTTTTATCCCGCTAAATCTCTTTGAATCGTCCAAAGTAAACGACTGAACTATACGATAAATCCATCGTCATCGCCCACCGAAAGAAAACATTATAGTATAGTATATAGGTAGCGTACTGTTGCGTTGACCCCCTCTCTCGAGATTGTGCCCGTATTTGTTTAACGCATATTACATTATAATAATTACGCCCGTAGATTAATTTAAAACTGGGGTGAAAACACAAAAATTGTATTATTCAAATAAATTTAACGATAAACCGTTGCTAACGAAAAAACGAATCTGAGCAGATAACTGTCGATAGTGATGCTTTTTCAACAATATATATATATATCATATTATGGTAAAATAATTAAATATGCATCATATATTTTCTTTAATAATATTTACTAAATATTGATTATCCCGTTTTTCCCAAATTTTCCGGTTTTTATCTGTTTTTTTTTTTTTTTGGTTTTTCACATTTGTTGAGAAAACTTCTGAAAATAATCAAAAAACGACTTTTCTAAAGTACCTCTGTAATCAGATTATCTTTTAGAAAAAGTGCTCTCATTGTAAATCAGAGCATGCTTTCTCGTAAAAAAATTGTCCAAAGTTTAAAAAAAATAATAATAATAAACATCTTTGTAAAACCATTAGATCCTCTTCACTCAGAATCTAAAATAAAATATGAATGTTTGTTATTTTATGTATTAAAATAATATATCAATAGTAATTTGTTTTTAAAATTCAAACAAAACTAAAAATAAACTTATTTTTAGTATTAATTAAATGATGTTATCGTATTTAAATCTTAAAAATCCTCTTGTTTTATGTGTGTATTTTGATTATATTTCTGATAGTTAATATTATTATCTATTCAATTTTTCATTAAATTTATGTAAAGCATTTTTAAATCGTGTAATTTATAAATATCAAATATGTACCCACTTTGTTATAATTACATAGTGATAATAATGTTTAAACATTTGAGCGGAACGTGAAACAAATTCGAATGTAGATAAGAATATTGTTATGCTGTTTAGTCCATTTACTCGTGTATTCTACTAAAAATAATAATTATTGTAACCAGTTTGCCCTGACAAATGTACACAAATTATTTCAACAACTTTCTGCAGAAACAACGTTTAAACGAGAAGAGATTATCAAAAAAAAAAAAAAAAAAGTACCTGATACTGGGGATGGGAACGGCCACTGTTGTAGGTGAGAAATTGGGAAGGTAGTAGAGGGGAATTTAGACAACTTGTGCTTTCATTTGGACGGATATACTTCGTACGTGAATAGGCCACTGCTTCGTACGTGAATAGGCNGGGTAAATTTAATGTACGCAACGATTAGCCATTGCTAACCAAAAAACTATTCTGAACGGAGTTCGGTTAATGGTGTTGCTTTGTCAACGATATATACGCCATATTATGGTAAAATAATTACATTTGCATTATATATTTTCTTTAATAATATTTGTTTAATATTGTACCTATTTTCCTTACGGTTTTTCCCATATTTTTTTCCTAAAATTTTTTCTTAAAGTACCTCCCCAGTCGAATTTCCTTTTAGAAAAAGTGCTATCCTTGTAAACCAGAGCGAAATTGTTGGTAGAAAAGTTGTCCACAGAAAAAAAAAAGCATCAATATAAAACCAATACGTTCCTCGCACCAATGAGAATCTAAAATTCGAATGACATTCGTGAGTCACAACGTTTAGAGGATTGTATTTCGATAATATTTGTTGTAATAAACTTAAACAGTACACTGTAACTATTAACAAAAACTAAAAAATCAAACAAGTCACACAATTTGAAGCGTGGGTTATTTTCGATCGTTATTTATTGTTTAGTTGTATTTTTTTTTTTTTTTTTAAATTAAGTATATTATTTTTATACATACTTTAACTAATCATAATTAATTTAATTATTATTATAAGTTATAGATACTAAAAATAAGACATATACCTTCGAATGACCGAAAATGTTCTGTTTTGAAACACTATGTGACGTTTTGTCGATTTTATTTTAATTCGTAGTAATAATACATAAATTGTAAATAAATCTGATAATTTAATTCAATATTTTTTTACAATAATATTCTCGGACTAATAATTTAATTGATACAAAGAGATTTTTGGATCACCCTTTCAGCAGGTATATAACAATCAGCTATTAAGATACCGGAAGGTTTTAGTACAACCATATGCAATTATGTAGTTCATTACAAATAATTGCAGGAAGTTCGATCTAATGAATAGAATTATAATATACATTTCAGGTTCATTGATAGAATCGTTATTTTATTACGAGGGATGTTACTATACTGTATTAAAAAAAAATGTCGATAAAATAATGAGTTATTAGATCTTGACATCTCGTATGAGAGATGTACACATAATATAGGTGGGAGGGGAAACGAAACAAGAAATCGATACGATGGACGCTATACCGAAATTGGTAAATAAATACAAAACATAATACGAGTAAAAAAAGGTGCTTTTTAACGTTTCGATTCATAACAAAATACAGGAAAAGCTGTTTTAAAATATTGACAATTAATGCGTTTGCAGTGATTCATATTATTATCTAATAAGTATGTCAAATTACAATGCAGATTAAAAAACACATTCCTCATATTGATTAAACTTTTATGCCAGGCTGCATAAATGCTATATATAAACAATTTGATAACCTATAATACCGTATTAATAAACCATTAGATAAATAACTTTATTGTACTCAATAAATTCATTAATTCATGCACTGTTAATTTATCTGTTTGTTCAATTTTTGTAATTTTTTTGATGATTATATAATATATAATTATAATTTACAACGATAATTCAGTCATTATCACGATTGTAAACAAAAATTATTTTATTATGCACTCATGTTTTATGAAAATTATCCATTAAATTTATTTTCGTGATAAAAAAAAGAAAGGTAAGATAATGGGGACGGATGCAGCCACTGGTGTAGGTGGGAAGTTGGGAAGGTAGACTAAAGACGGGAATTTAATATATGTCTGCAAGCTAAACGATAAACTATTCCTAACGAAAAATTTCAATTATAGCACTTTTTCTGAAGTTAAATCTGACTGGAGTGATATTTTAGGGAATTCGTTTTTTAATTTTCCCAACTGTTTTCATAATAGATGGGAAAAACCGGAAAAAAGAGAAAGAAAATAGGTACAATATTAACCAAATATTATTAAATAAAGTATGTAATGAACATGTAATTATTTTACCATAATATTTATCATATATTGTTGAAAAAGCAACACTATTAATCGAACTCCGTTTAGTATTGTTTTTTGTTTAATATTTGCGTAAATATGTAGATTAAATTTACTCTCTATCTTCCCAACTTCTCATCTACAACTGTAGTCCACCCATAGTGTGAAGTATGTCCGTTTTCTTTGTAATACATTGTAATGAATTAAATTCCTATTTCTGTTTAAAGCTGAGGTTGTGGGTGGCAAAATCCTCCACTTAAATGTGTTTAGACAATTATTTGGACACCGTCGTGAAAAATTCCTAAATACACTAGAGCTTTATCGAACTGATTAACGATGTTATCAATTTGATTGGTAGTTTATAAAACCCAGCATTAGTGTTTCAATCTTCGACGTTTTACTATAATATTTACGTGCTCGCCATACGATTTTATTTTAATTGCCTATTTAAAAAAACCTGTTCGGCCAATAAAACGATTTAAAAATTAAAACTACCAATCTAATTTCGATCATAGTTCTGCTGTAGTTAGTGCAATGTGTACCAATAATTAGTAATTACTTACACAAATAATGACGACATCAATAGAATGTCGAACGTATTTTATCTCTAAAGAAATTTTAACGAGAATACATATGTATGGGCCGTGACGAACTTGAACGGACTAAATTTATTTCTATACACATCCTAGCCAGAACATTGTAATTTAAAGATTGGCGATAAATTGCGTGATGCACAACTTGCCGTTTAATAAAACGTGACACGTATTTTGTGTTGTATGCACACCCAATATCGAGTTTGAATATTTATCGGTAGGTAAAAGTAAACGTCAAAATCTTTTACAGGCACCGTCGTCGATCAAAGAATAGGAAATTCAACACAGTCATTGTAATTATTGAAGTTTTAACTTTAAACAAATTTAAACATAATCTCGAGCAGACCTCTGCATCATTTGCAGACGTTTTTTAATATTATTATGATCAATAGACATAATAAATTGGCAACAAAACAATCACTTATGTATAGAGACACATAGAGTAAGTTTACATCGTATTTGACAAATTAGCATCCACTCGACAGACGACTATATAATAATACGTTGACTATGGTTATTTAGTTTGATACCATCCATACAAAATATGTTAATTTATAACAATATTGAAAATGATTGTCATCATTAATTTGAACTAAAAACAAAATTATAGCGTTAAACGTGAACTTAAGGTTATATTATATCTACCGTCTGGCCGTAGTATGAATTTGAATAAGTGCCAATAACGGTTTATTTGTGTTGTACGAAAACGTTCTTCGATATTTTTAAGTATCATCAAGGTGTAAGAAATAAAAATATGAACGAATATTAAATTATTTAAAATAATTAATTTGCTATGAAAGCCGTTTGTGCCAAAAATCGAATAATTTTACATAATTAATAACAGTTTATATTGGTACAACCATACAATACCTATACTGTACAATATTAAAACACGTATCTATAAATCGATTAAAATAATATTATAAATTACACCTAAATATTTCGAAGGAGAAGGAGAGGAATAAATAATGGCACGAATTTAGTTTTGGACAAATGATATGGGCTATAACGAACCATTATGTATATTTATACAATTTTAAGATCGTTGAAAATAATAGAAAAAAAATAGAGAGCGCTTAGGAAATCCGTTTTCCCTATATGAATATTAATATCTGAGTAATAACTAATAGTAAATGGCAAAAATTTGTTGACTTGTTTACACACATTTTATTGGTAAAAATATATTTTCCTATTCAGAACAGAGAGAGAGAGAGAGAGATATTGAAAGGAATTACTATTAGTGATTTATTGTCCATAACATTCAAATGTTGAAAGATGTTTACACACCATGTGTTTGTGTATGACATACACTGTATGTGGGCAGAAATCTTGAGATATTATTGTAATCACTCACTGCATAAACCATTGCTCTATTAAACCTGCGATGGATGCGTAATTTTTTTATTAAATGTAATTTAATAATTCAAATTTTTATAACTTCAAATTTAATTTATTGTTTTGACAGAACTGTATAAATTATTTTAAATTATATTATCAACAATGAAAATCAATTAATTTGTATTTCCGTTACTACTATAGATAATTTTCTATTAATAATAAACTAATTGCTTATTATCAATAAATTGTATAAAAACCTATTAATTTACCTTTACCATGATTTCAGATAGAATTCATTACATTATTATTAATTATTATACAAATAAGTGAAAAATTCAATTAGTTGTAATAATAATTTGTGATGCACGTGTACCTATGAACTAGAATTTCTTTCAAGTCCTAATGACAAATTAAATAAAACATTTATTTTATTCTGTCTGCGTCATATTTATATAAACCAATATCAAAAGATAGCTGACTACAATGTTTTTATAAGAGGTATGAAGTCAGTAGCCATATATAGAGAGTAAAAAGGACAATTGAAGAAATTAAATAAGACAAATCATACCTATTAATTAATTAATTATCTATTAACTAACGCAGTTTTTCCTAAAGGGTGTGCCGTGCAATTTTAATGGTATACCGTATAAAATTTAACTTTATTATTATAATTTCATTATACATAATACGTATAATGAAATAAATAAATAAAATAAAATCGAAACATAAAATAGTGTTATAAATAAATGGCAAAAAAAATTTGAAATAGAAATATGTCTATATTAATTTTAGAGTGAATCGCATAACCTAACATAACTTGGATGACCAATTTTGATGGTACTAAAATTATGAACACATCAAAAACCTATAAGGGCTATTCTTCTTATGTGCCTGGACATTATTATTAATTAATTTGGCATTTTTTACTTAACGGACATGTTCTGAAAGCAAAATGGACTTAAACTGATCTTAAATTTGACACATCTTATAGTTAGATACTTATTGAAACATTCTTTTATATTATTTGTACCTAGTTAGATATCCTTTCTTGTAATTAAAATTCTTTACCTAGAATAATATCTATATATTAATCTGACTGACTAAGTTGATTTAGCTTTATTTTTATTGCAGTGAAACTAAAAAAACTAAAAGTAAGACTAAATTAAAACTAAAACTAAAAATCAACATTCTAAGATATAATAACATGATATAAAAAAATTACATTTATCACTAAAACTAATCTACAGACTACTATAATACTAGATTACATACTGGTATCGTGTAAGTTAGAAACTGAAAAAATTATGATCGAATTCGTTTGGACTACTGTTGTGAGCGCGTTTAGGCTTACACTGGGTAGTCAGTGTCGGTGTAAACTAGTGTCGCTGAATAATTTGGGGTCAATGGAAATTTTCGCTCTCATTTTCATACTTTAGGATACCTATTTTCTTGCCTACTTTTACCTATGTGTTGATTGTTAAATAAGCTATTGTTCATAAATTCACCGTTCATTTATGTAATTTAATTTATGTTCCCATTCACAAATTACTATGTTATATTTTTGTTTTAGGTATTTTCATTTTATAGTTATAGGTATATATTTCTTAAATTAAACATTGTAATTTACTTCAGAATCATCTCACACGTGTTTGTTTTGTGAACATAACGCCGTTCTTTGATATCGAAAATTGTCAGCCACCCTACGATCGGTATCGCAATAACAGACCTATTATAGCGGTATTCTCTAAAATGTTCCAAGTATGTATATTATAAAAATACTGAAATGTGACGTACAAAAATAAAAATCTCTCGCTTTGAGCAAATTCAAATTACTTTTAAAATTATGTTTTTTAAAAGATAATTTAAAATGTAAATTACAAGGAGTATATTTTACACCTAAACGAATTTTAATTGATTTAATTTCAGTAGCTCACGGAAAGAGTTAAGAAAAAAATAAAAAATTCGTTAAATTATTTTGCTCCCTCCTTCTATGAACCCTAAAAGAAAGCTGTCACATTATCTAACGTAAATAATAAAATAAAAAAACGCAACAATTAACCTAATAATCTAATATGTATAAACTGTCAAATGGGATCATTTCAGGTTCTGGATTGTGAAATTCTAGTTTCTCGAACCATGGCCAATCCAGATGTACACCCAAAAACTGAAAATTGAATACATCCTATAATTTAGTGCGACTATTTTGAGGAATAAATTTTGTTAATGTTTAACGTTTGAATTTCTATGAGACGGATTATTTTTAAGGGCAAAAACGACAAGTTTAAAATCTAAAAAATTGTCATTTTCTTTTCAAAGACCTGTAAATGTAGGTAATGTAAGTTTTAGTGAGTAATGATACATTCCCGAAACTATTTTCCGAACATGCGGGATAAAATAGTTTTTATTTTTATAATTGAGTTAGCGCTTGTATAAATAACATGATAAAAAAGTAATAATAACTTTTTCTGTGAATACGGCAGCGTGTTTTTATCTGGAAATTGTATTTAATCATTTTCTTTGTAAAACTACTTATTTTAAAAACTTTATTTCCTGTTTTCAAATATTCAACGAAAAGAAAAACTTTTAAATTTAACTATTATAAGAGCATGTGTACTATAGGTCCCTCTAATCGTTTTTATTATAATTATTAAATTATCAGTTATTCATTATCTTCAGTGTATAATGTTCCGAAATTCCGGATACTAATAATTTACTTAATCAATTAACTTGTTTAAGATACACCATTTAATATTGTGTAAATATTATGAAAAAATGTAAAATAATTAAATCGTTAACGCAGTAAATATTTGCCCGTTTTTTGCCCATACGCTTCTTCTGGTATTTTTCAATTATTATGAAAATCAAAAAAAAAAAAAAAACAAACTCCTCAATTTACCAATTAGATTCAAAATTCAACGAAAAAAGTCTCTTGTCATTTTTCGATGGGAGAAAATTTTGTCAAAAATCGAATACAATTACGGCATTTCAAATATGTTCAACCGAACTCAGCTCAGAATCGTGTTTCGCCGTCAAAGTTTTATTGTTGCATACAGACATAAATTAAATAACTTGTATCTCACTTTTCCGAAAAGTCACCTAGAACACGGTCACATGCATCAGCAGTACCAGCTCTTTTTAAAATTTAATTTTGATCCCAAACGTATTTTTTTTTTTTAACTCGCACGTGTAGGTAGGTGACCTATACGCAAAGCCGAAACTATACGGTAAAGTGTATTACGTTTTACAGCCAAACATATTTTTATGTCGACATTCGTATATACTATACTGTTATACTGTGCTACCCTTTATTTATTAACTATGCGGTTTAGGTCGGTGTAATTGTATTTCGTTGCATTATTAACAGCCTTTTGTTCATAAATATTACGATACATTCGTATTATAATATTACGGAGCACGTGAGTACCATCTTGAATATTCGCGTTATTTGAGTTTATATTAATCACGCAGTGCCTACTGCACATTTAATTATATTTCCCGTAACGAACGAAATTCTAAATAATAACACTCTCTACGGATCGACACGTGTGATTGTAACCGTGTACCTAAACAGATTTCGAAATAAATTTGATTTCGATTTTGGTCTTAGCTTACAATATTATTTTCAAAATTTTCGATTTTCGTATTAAAACTCACGGTCTTTAAAGTCACATTCGAAAAAACAGTACTTTTGTGAAAATTATAATATACTACAGTGTGTCCCACTGTGTTCAACGGATATTCCTAGCGTTGTTAATATTACATTTTTTTCGGTTTTTTTTTTTTTTCAATCGATTTGTCTTCGAAATTTTTATTCTCATCGCCAAAAGACAAAAAAAAAAAAAAAAATAACTATTTATTCACTTTGGAAAATGTTCGAATTAGCCATTTTGTAAAAAATATTATTCAATTAGTTTTAATGTATGATACATTCATATCTGATGAATAATTTCTTGGTTATAGCGGTTTTAATTAGGCGTGAAAACAATTAATATTCAATAAAATAACACGTTATGCGATAAGGAATTACAATCAGCACGGTAATTATTTACTTTCTATTGAACATTAATTGTTTTCACGGTTATTTTCTAGAAATTTAAACGGATTTTTACAAAAAGGCTATTTTGAAAATGTTCTAACGTAAATAGATTAAGTTATTTTTTTTTTTTTTTTTTTTTTTTTTAGGGGATGGAAAGAAAAATTTAATTTTCTCCAAATCGAGTCCCACTCGAAGACAAACCGATGGAAAAATAATCGAAATAAATTTAATAATAACAGCGTTAGGAAAACCCGTCGAACACGGTGGGACATACTGTATAATGATATATGTAGTTATACTGTTAACGAGTTATAATACTTTTTACCGCTTTTTTTTTTTTTTTTTTTTTTGTTGTTATTCGGTTAAAAATAACCGTAGAGACCTGAAATTTTGAATACTTATAATAGTCCTACGGATAAATAATATAAATCGATCGTGTTTAATATTATAATATTATGTGAACGTGTATGCATAAACGAGGATACGAACCTCCAGTATCCGAACACCATCAATAATATTATTAATACACCTAAACCTTAATGCCGAGCAATAAAATCGTATACACAATTCTATGTAAATTGCCCGTATATACGGAAACGGTAATACAATAATATTTTACGAACAATACACAAAATGTATATTGTGTAGGTAATCCCGTAAATATTATTAGCGAAACATTTGATTCTGTCCGTCACGCGCACAAAAAAAAAAAACCCCCTTAAAAACGGTGTTGGTAATTTTACGACTATTAATCGGCAAACATAATGTTATTATTATTGGATATCCGGCGGGCGAGGGCGACCGTGGTACAGCTATGCGAAAATGATAAGAACAGTTTGCGCTACGCGCAATGTTCGCATATTAACATACTGCACTCGAAGAAATAATACTTATCCGATGTGGTTTTGCATACCAAATCGCCGTTTATTTTCGATTAAAAATCCAATACGTGATAGAGCGAATAGAAGTGACCGAAAATACTAATAGTATTTAGTATTCAGATATTATATATTTAAATGTAATATATTATAGAAACGATTAGGTGCGCTTTCGGACTGTTATCATTTATCCTTCATATTTTCGATTAAATGCACTTTTTTCTCTGGCGGCATGTATCTGTTTTGAATCATACCGTTCGTATGGTTCTGAGGGAAGCGAAGAATGTATTGGTTTTACAAAGATGTTTATATTTTTATTATTTTTTTGTTTATGTGAACTCTTTTACTACCAGAAAGCTAACTCCGGTGTAAAAAATGTAGACCTTTTCTGAAAGAATATTTTCTTATGGTGGTACTTTAGAGAAGTCATTTTTCGATTTTCTCAGAAGTTTTCTCATCAAATGTTAAAAACCGGGAAAAAACATGGGAAAATCAGTACAAAACAAATATTATTAAAGAAAATGTATAATGCCTATTTAATTATTTTATTATGATAGGACATACATATTTTTGACAAAGCATGCATAACTCTCAACTGAACTCCGTTCAGAGTCGTGTTTTCGTTAGCGATGGTTTATCGTTACCAGCGATATACATTAAAATCTCTTCGGTATCTTACCTATAACTAATACTAATAATATTTTGCTCAGAGTCGTATTTCGCCTGCAATGTTTTTTTCGTTAAATTACTTAAATTAATGAAATTACCCCCTGTATCAGTGACACACTCTTGAGCAATATCTGTTTTTTTTTTCTTTTTCAAAACGTGTACCTGCACGCGTAATCGAAGCTTATACTTATGTCATAAACATCGTATGCGATCATATTATAATGCACGCATCTCGTATAATATTATATAGGTAGTATTATTCTAGGTATCTAACTACATAAGTTAAATTAATTAAAACTTAGTCAGCTACGCGAATATTAATTATCGCGAAATTTTATAAAGTCACCGGGTATAATAATATGATAATAAAATATTAGGATCATATTATGCATATATTAAAACGCTAAGTTATATATGTTGAGAGTATAGGCAGCAGTTAGTATTGCGTTGCAGAAAATGTATTATACACAGCGTTATATTATTCAGTTTGAAGTTTTTCAATTACTCCCAGATTCACTATACCTATCATATACGCACACTACTTAAAAATTTGAATACAAAATAATTTTTTTAAAACTCGTTCTGTTTGTTCGATTTAAATTAATTATTATAAAACTTGACGAGTGTTTATTCTGCGTGTTTAAATATTTTTTTTTTTTTATTATTATTATTATTAATCATTGTTTAAGTTTAACTAAATATTTTATTTAATTCGCTATAAATCGAGGTTTTTGACACTATCGTTTAAAAATATAATGTTTTCACTGCTGCAGTTATCGGTTTCTAAAACTTCAACCACGTGCTTATAAAAACGCAGTTCCATAATAAATATTGTATTGTACTGTTTAGTTGGGAAAAAGTATTTTCTCGTTTAACGTCGGAGTTTAATTAATAAATTGTCTTTTAAACTGTTTTTGAAATGTTCATCTTGAAAACTTTGTACGGGTACAGTGCGAACCGGAAAGGCAAATAATAATGTATTCGGAAACGGATATTTATTATGCTTGGTAAAAAAAAAAAAATATATGTATATTTTAATCCAGTAGTAAAATGGTTTCTTTATGTTAAATTCTCGTTCATTATAAAATATTTTAGCAACTCTTGATAAACATATACTTGTATTTGTAATTGTACGTAAATATATATTATACGACTGTACTGTATTCATATTTCACTATTCGTCCTTTTGAGTGACTATAAAACACAGAATTGATAAGTATACTGTTAATAGAAGAAACAATAATTAAATATAATGACTAACACAATTAGGTCTTACAAACATCGAATAGAAAATTAAGTTGTTCCAGACGAGTACAATAAATTATCATTAATTGGAATTTATATACATTTTCTTAAATTATCTAAATAGTTGAAAAAGATTAAATAAAAGTTTTAATTCAATAATCGTGTGTAATGTGTTTTACTGAAAGTGCATAGATTTACTTTATTTTTGTTCGAAATTGTATAATGAAAAATTAAAACAATGAAAAATTATAGTATACTTATTACCTACTTATTTACTACTTACCTTTATATAAATTATTAAATTTTCAAAATTTTAAACTATGGAATTTAATAAACTTCTAATTATCAACAACCCGAATACCACTCTAACTTCCCATCTTAAACTCAGGTTAATATAGAAGTAATTTAAATCTTTAAAACTTTGTTTAAGACAATTCATTTTTCAAAACTTAATATTGCAGCACCTATTGCAATTTTTCACAGTTAAAATGTTTTTCGAAATTTTTATTTAGTCTCATTTAATAGGTAAGTAACTATCTAAATTAGTTTTTAATTTTTACATTTAATTTAAAATAACCGAGACTTAGAGGTGCTAATCAATAGACTCAGAGTCTTTTAACTCCATAACCACGCAAATATGCGTTAAAAACAATTAAATGCGCACTAAAATATGCTCTAAAAAATTACAAATTTAATAAAATTTATATTGGACAACGTTAAATGGGAGCTTTATCGCGATACATTAATTATTATTCTATGTGCCGTGTTAGTATCTATAGTTTATACTCTATTCTAACACACATCAGTGCGTATGAATCTGATGTAAATTTGAAAAGTCGTGTACAATACGTGGTATACAGTACATGTGAAACGAGTATTATATTATATACTGAAAAATATAAAATATTCTATATGGCCTTTAATAGTACTTAAAAGTTGCATAATGCCAAAATATGCTCTAAAAAGCAATATAGTTCTAAACTATATGCTCTATTATACAAAATATGTAAAATATGCGAAAATACGAGGGCTAATCAAAAAGTATCAAGACTGGTAGTATCATTCGGAAAAGGAGCATCGAAGAGCAGTAGGATTGGTATCACTTGCTTCTATGATTTTTTCTGAGTACATTTGTTTTTATTGCTTCTCTATAAAATTTTTCGGTTTGATTTCACTGACATTTTTGTAAAATATATTTTTCGAGTTTGGCGATTTTGTAATAAACCCAAAAGAAGAGTAACTTGACAGATTTGGAGATTTTAAAAAAATGTTCTGCATTTTTTTTCCAGTTTCAGAGGGATGCAACATTTCATGGTTTTTGCCATTAAATGTCAATTGAAAAACTGAAAATTTGCCATCGAGTGGCAGCAAGTTCCGCTTCTTTTGGATTCATTACTAAATCGCCAAACGTGAAAAACAAATTTTAGAAAAATATCGTCAAATCAAAACGAAGAAGTTTATAGAGATTTTATACGAATAGATGTGCTCAGTATAAGTCATAGAAACTAGGTTTACAAATCGTTTTGCTCTTTAACGCTCGGTTTCCGAGTAATATTATCAGTCTCGATACTTTTTGATTAGCCCTCGTATATACGTGAAATATAATATTCATTACATCATGAACGGTATTTGAATCTGATAATTTTTTTAACTTTAAAACGGTTATAGGGAATAGGAACTATGTTAACATATTTAAGCAACGTTAAAAGAAAATATTTAAATATGCTGGTAGTCCCTATTCCCTACTAATATCGTACTAATTTTATACTAATCAACAATTTTGTTTACTGCAGTGTAATTTGCACTGAAGAAAAGTAATATCTTATTTTTGGACACCGAATGTCAACCTGTCATAGCGTCACCGTATATTGAATAGTTTCAAGGCTATTTGGACTTATATTTCTAATACTAAAAGGGATAATCGCGAGGACCAGCCGCCATAATAATTGTCTCGGTATATTATTGTTGTTGGGATAAATTTGGCGACAGCGTTTCAATTCATTCGGTTTTGAAACACTGCATTATTTAACAGCATAATATAATTGATTCAAAGACTAACACGACTGTCTGAAAATTAAATTATTCCCTATATAACAACTATTATGTTCGTACACATTATTGTAAACCGGAACGGGAAACCATTCTACAGTAATAATATAGTTATCATTGTGAGCATAAATTTGTTTGATTAACATTCAAGCATTATGCAGAAGGTGTAGTTAAGAGGAAGAAGGCTAATGGGGCTATATTAGCTATAATATGTATGGGTTATGTTTATATATGTACCTATACTATTTTACGATTTGAATGTTAACTATGATGTAGTTATATTTGTTTCACACCCAAAAGAACGTTTTCTACTTGTTTTTTTAACTATGACTATAACAGAAAATAGACCAGTGTTTGGAACGTTCACTAAAAAAGTGAAAACGTTCAAATTCATAGTCCAATAAAAATAACGCGTTTAATCCAGAAGTTGGCGCCGTTCGTAAAAAAAATTACTAGGTTTTAATATTTGATGTTATCAATAAAAACTGCGAAATAAGAACAGAGAATGAGAACAAAACAGAGGATGAGTGTAGCAGAGATGAAAATGTTCAGATGCGAATGAGTGAACTGACGACAGAATATAGGATAAAGAATTAATAAATAAGAGGTAGCTTATGCATGGCTTTGATAGTTGACAAAATGAGAGAAAATAGACTAAAATGGTCAAGGCATGTCATGAGGAGAGAGAAATCAAAAGCAGTAGCAATTGTAATCGAAATAAATGTAAAGCAAAGGTAGAAAGAAGAGGACCGAACAAGATGTGGTTGGATACGATTGATAATTATATGAGAACATCCAAAGATAGACAGTATAATATGCGAGATGAGAATCGAATCAAATGGAAATTTAAGATGCCAATGATAGACTTCAAATAACCCTAAATTACAATGGGTATATTTTCGTGGTACACCCTGTATATATATATACTAGCTGATCTGACAATTTGCTTTGCTGGATAATAGTGTGTAAATAATAATCAGCGCCAGCGGATATTCTTTATTTTCCGGGTTTCATTTTTCTTAAAGGACGTTTTAACGTTATTATTGTATATGTCTCGTGTTATTGCAATTGACTATACCATTATACAGGGTGATTTCTTTTATCAAGAACCAGTCAATATCTCGGTAAGTATTAAGAATTTTAAAATCATTTTTTTTTTTTTAACTTTCTAGTTTTTCCTGTTCTACACTGTAATATCATTTTGAAAATTTTAACTGCCTCCCTTATTTGATAAAACACTATCAACATTTGATTTTCAAATGGCAACATCGATTTTCGAAATTTATCACGAAATTTTATCTCATTGACGATAACGAAACACATAACATAACCGATAATAAGTACAATAGTTATACTAATTGGATCTTCCTATCCTATCGATCTCTCCCCCCCCCCAATCTGTATGAACGTCAAGCTGTATCAGGTACAAAGTATAAAAATAACATTTCACAATTTTCAAAATAATATCACAGGAAAAACTAGAAAGTTTAAAACTCCTAATTCTAGCCGAGATATTCACTGATTCACAATAAAAAAAATCACCCTGCATATATTGTATACATACCTATAAATTCACACCAAAACGTGGTTGAAAGAACTGCAGTGATTTTAAATCGAAAATATTAAACTTCCCGTGTCCAATTTCCACAAAACAGGCAGTTCTTTCAATACATTTTTATAAAAATAAAATAAAATCCAATAAAATAAATTATTGAGAAATTATTACTATTGATTTATTGATGACTGCAGCAAAAATAATTTTTCATACGAAATTATTTCAAAATAATATACAATAAATAATAATTTTAAAAAAAGTGGACGTGCGAGTATATGTGTATACTGTAATAGCTATAATATAAACTACGGGTTTGGACGAGTCTCTAGGGGCCAAAACAGGTACCTTGGTATTTAATCAATTGTTATTATTATTATTTCATAATTTAACGGTGCCTCACTTAACGAGTTAAAAACGGATATTTAAATTTCGATTGCAGATTTTCGGCGGAGGAGATCATCAGTGTTAAATACAATTTTACCGTGTATCGCATGGAATTTCGCACAAGTCGTTTTGTTCAAAAATTTGGAACCATATGAGAATTTTATATAGAAAGAGTTATATTTCTCATATTTGAAAGGACAATATGAACAATAAAGTGAGTGAAACATATAATATTATATTGTAGACCGTTTTTATTGTCACCGAAAGTGATATTTTCTCAGAGTAATAGGCAATATTGTCAAGTATTGTACTTAATCTAGAAATGTATATTTGTATCTTTTATCTTATCAAGATAAATGAGAAATACGTTGTATCTGAGATCAATAATTGAATCAACGAAACGCATTTTAGATTCTGAGTGTAGCGAAGAATGTATTTGTTTTACAAAGATGTTTATTATTTTTTTATATTTTTTTTTAACACATTTTATCCCCGAAAGTTTACTCTAAATTCCAATTTATTTTACAATAGGTACTATGATCATGTATGTAACATTATTAAACCAGGCGTAGTATATGTTTATACCTATGGTACACTACAGTGTACTCCGGGTCTGAAAGGGTTATAAGAAAAAAAGATTACATCAGCAATAAATTAATTAACAATGAATTAATAATATGCACATGACAAAGTGATCACTCTTTCACGATCTAAATGATATTGCACATTACAATATGCTTAGATTAGTATCTTTTACCGCACGATCAAAATGAGATAAACAAAAATTTATGTAACCGGCGTGTTTGTTGGTTATTTCTAGGTAAAAAAAAAAAAAAAACAAATATTATGTCCGATTTTTTCTATATTTTATATAATTTCACCTTATTAAAAGGTAAATATGATTACGAGAGCACGTTAATTGAAAATAATATAAGTTTCTACATATGAACACCGTTTTAGTCAACTCTTATCTTAAATTGTATACAAAATATTAAATTTGTGCCTGGGGTCTAAAATCCAACAAACAACATGATCTTTGATTGAAAATAACAATTTTATTTACCATTTACGAAAGTTGAGCAAAAATGGACATTGATTAGATATATGAAATTTTAAGAATAAGAGATATTTATTACGCAAAATGTATTAAGTATCATTAGAATCTAAAATATTATAGAGTCTAGATTAGAACAAGAAATCGTTATTTGTATAGAACGACTACACAATTGTAATGCAAATGGAGCTGAAATTATATAAATAAATATTAGACTAACAAAAAAGTAGACATTTTTAAAAATAGACGTATTTAAAACAAAATTGTATGCCTGTCAGCTAAGTAATAAATAATAGTGGGTACTGAAACTAAAATAAATATAATCGTTTTTTCTTCTATTTAATGATTTTATAAGGTTTTAAATGTAATTTTTTAAACTTTTATTATTATAAAATGTTATGTTATAATATAATACAAATTATTTATTATTATATTTGTTAAAAAATGGATGTCACATGGTTATATTTTAATGTGGCCATACAGCGTGTTGTTAACAATACACCTAGCTACTCTTTTGAAAACATTAAGTCCCAAACTTAAAACTTAATGTTCCAAAAATTTAATACCGTCAACTACGAAGTTATGAAATACACATAGATTTACGCAGAATATTAAATATTGATGTTAGAGAGTTTAAGAATAAAAAAACATGTTGTTAAATTATTATATTATTATACTATAGTGTTACCTTTAAGTAGGTATCTACTTGTGTAGTTTTGTATTTTGTACTATAGAATAATAATATATTGAAAATACTAAAAAACTTGATTTAAAAATAATTCGAATTTTACATACATTGCGTACAAATAAATTGGAAAGAGGTATTTATATTATATAAATCGGCACATTGTTCGTGTTATCGGAGAGGGTATCATGATAACGTTAGGAATTATTAAACATTTGTGGAACAATGTTTTTTTTTTTGTTTTTACAAATTTTGTGAATCCTCTCAGTGTTGTTTAAAGATAAATCTTAAAAAAGAAACAAAAAGATAAGAAACTGCTAAATAATAATCTAGAAAAAAATAAAAATCAGAAACTCTTTCTCTGAATGAATGTTGTTCATAACATTACACATAACGTATCACAAAACTAAGTTTTAAAAATAGTAAAATTGTACCAGCTTTGGTATACATCTACTTACTATCTAACTTAACTACCGAGGAGTATCTTGTGGTGATACCAATTTCGGTTTTTCAAATGAAAACCTCTATTAAAACGTACGTAAATAGATATAATATTAGTTTATATTCATTTTTATATTGACATTTTTGATTTCCATCCACTTGTTCACGAAATATTCCGAAAATAATAATTTTTAACAATTTAACTTAGCTACCAATTATTATTATTTTGATTTAAAATGTAATCAAAATTATTGAAATTTATATTTATATTTAACACCTCAAATTAAATTTAAAAATGATATATAACCTAACTATAGGGAAAAAAAGGCCGAATGGAGGATTTCCAGATCTCCCCCCCCCCCTTATAATAACGCCACTGCTTCGAAATATTTGTACAGGTATTGATACCTACTATAATAAATTCATTATTGCATTCATCCCTAAACGTGAATTTGTTTTGAATAAAATTTGATTACCGATGAATCTTTTAAAGAAAACAATACAAAACGATGCGAAAAATATCTTGTACATTTTCGAAATTTGAGAGGTATCTTGTTGGTTTATTGCTTCGTAAGAATATATTTCAGAAAATTACGGAAATGTTTTAAACGATACGAGCACTGGAGTGTTAAGAGCCATGCATTTTAAATCGTCTACAAATTACAATTCTACATATAATAATGTAACAATGGCGCTTAAGATTCTATTTAAGATACCTATTAATTATTCGTTAACGGATTACCTAATGTACTGTATAATACATACTTATATCGTCATAAACTTTTTCTGCCGACTGGCGTAGGTAGCGCACGTAGGTATACTAAATCGGGGATTACGGCCAATGTGCAGTGCCCTTATAAAAAGGGAAAATAAATTAAATTTCCGAAAATTTATATATCTAAACTATAGAGGTGTACACGTATGCGTGTATACAAAAACGGGCAGTAATAATAATAATAATTATAATATTGATATTTATTTAGGATCGACCAGACCCCCATCGCAAACGCATTTGTAAATATTAATATAAACCCACCGTTATATTATATTCGACCTGTATGATAATAATAATATTATATCTGTATAGAAAAGGTCGTATAAATAAATCGTTTATATTTATAAATTTAAAAATACCCGGAGAAAAATTTGTTTGTAACGAAACTAAATCGGCCATCGGTGAATAGTGAGTGACGAAAATTGAAAAAAAAAATGGTAATGGTTTTACGGCAATCGAACCGTCCCAACTACTGACATGAGGTCAGTCGCATTCGTCGTCCTAAACTTCCAATATCATTAACCCGATAAGACAACGTAGATAATGATGTGTCCCTGTTTCGGAGTTACGACCCGTGTTCTGTCCCGCGGTCTCCCGGATTCCGTAAACGCCGTAGCGGTATTAACGTATAAGTCGAACGCGTGTTCCTTTTATGTCTAATAGATATAATGTAAAGAAATTACGATGTATTGTAGTGATTTGTCCGGGCGATTCGGTCATACGAGACCATTGCAGTTAACGGCTCAGACCACCCATTTCTTATTCGTCCAGATGAGATAAATGATAAAAGTATATCTATACGGAACACGACGTTGTCCACGGTGATATCCGCTGACATTGCACTGTTATTGTTATTACGTCTGCGCAGATGCGTGTTTAATATTATAATATGCGAATCGTTCGTACGAATACGACAAACTCCCGTGCAGCGTGGCGCCCCCCGTCCGCACCGCAGCGGTTTAACCGAACGGCGTGGCATTACTAATGACAAAATCGGATAAACAGTTCGCTACCTATATATGTGTATCGTTGACGCCGCCAGTTAAGTACAATAACGTGCTTAGAGCCTAAAGCGAACGCTAAGCTGTTGTTACACGCAAAACGTTCGCCGAATTCAATAATGTTGATTGATTGCGTTTCCAAAACGCCGGCACATCCAGTACAGTGATGGCGATAATGATAATAATAATAATAATAATAATAATAATACGCATGCGCCGACAATGTGTTTTAGTACGTCCGGTCTCGGTCTGAGAAAAATAAAACGAAGACAATTCGCGTTCGGTTAGAAAACTATGTGATACGAACACGGTGGCAAATACCCGTGACTTATACGACCAGAACGCTGGGCTGGACGAGCCAATGATTAATATAAGCCCGGTCGAGTTTGTTTTAACGGTAACAATTCAAACACACTAAAAGCTGCTCAGGACATTCTATGGATTTTTAATGTTAATTTTACTGTTGTTATTACCGCAGTAAAAATTGTTAATCCGAGGGGTTTTTTTTTTTTTTTGAAAACAATAATAGTATGGGGTAGTCAATGTTAACCGCGAGGAGACGATATTCCGAGAATATCAAATGAATATAATACGCTCACCTGTTTTGAATTCTGTACTATACGCGTCATATTATAATATCGTGTGAATTAACGATTATCCGCGATTGCCGTTTCTTATTGAATTATTATTAATAAAACCCATACCTGGCTATACGTTTTTCGCTCTGTTCGGCGATATTTTAGAAATGTCTTGAATATCTTCAGTTTGAATATCCATTTATTATTATGTACGTTTAACCACAGAGGTTTTCCCCATACTGCGTAAGTCATAATATTATTATGTTTACCGAGTTTTATTAAAATCTGTCCAGTAGTTTTAACGCAAACATCTGACAGACAGTTTACGCGTTTACATCAAACGAATTCGTGGCTAGAACGGAAGTCGGTTGACATATTTTTTTCATACGCTCATTCCGTGGCATTACATTTAAGATTTATTTCCTGTCAGAATTGCGAATAAAACACAGCGACAACGAGATAGAGATTGATGTTACTATAATCGATTAACTGTACACGACGAACGTTTTGAAAAAAAAAAAAAATCGCAGTTGATACAAAATTCAAAAATTTTTTATAATAATTTACAAAAATATTGGTAACTGAAAATGGATTCTGTTGATTATAAATTATTCGGCTAGTAAATGCAACGTCCGATACAGTTGTATATTATAAACATGTATTTATTATTTGCGTATTTGCGAATGAATTTGGTTTTGTACCAATGAGTAATTGAGTATCGTATTTCGAGTCACTGTTGAATTATTATTTTCATTTATTAAAAATAAACTTGTAGCGCCATCTATATATGTAAAAAGGCACTTTATGTCGAAGACAAAACCGTTCATTTTGAATATCGATTCAAACCTAATTCGTACGCAGAATGGACGTATATTTTCTCTGACTAAACAACGAAGTACAGAACTAAATACGTTATATACTACTATATATTTTTTTATTTTGAAATGTAAGTATACGAGATAATGACTAGACAAAAATTAGCAGGCATAAGTTAGCACACTTTCTGAAAATGATTCTCAACAAAAAAAATAAATTTCGTTTATAATATTATATGATGTCATTTTTTCTGTTAACAGCGGCGTGTCAACTGTCCAGGATTTTTTAATAGGAGGGAGTGTAGTGAATAAATAATAACGGTTCATGAATAAATCGTAAAATCTCCTTTTGTTATACCTAACCGCCCTAACCTGACAATAAAAATTTAAGTCAGTTAAAAAAGACAAATTTTTTCGAATAAATCAAGCCTATTTCCTTGTAAATTAGCCGTAATATATCATTTCAAATTTACTAAAACTACTAATTAAATACTCATAGTTGTTGTATTTTTAAACCGGCCGAGAGGGAATGAGCGATATAACCAATAACGTTCTTCTTTTGACTGCCTGCAACATAGCAGTTGCTGACGAGTTTTAAATTATTTTTCGGTATAAACAGTGTACGGGTAATTCGTAGAACAAAATACTATACAGACATTAACATAATATACTCCATAAAAAATGTTCATCACAATTTCAGTCGTAAAAAAAAACACCAGGTACCAACTATTATTGCATAGCATAAAGTATATGGGTAATTTTATGAAATAATAATTTTTTGTCGTTTGAAGCAAATAATTGCTCGATGTGGTTAATAAATAACATCGAATAGATGTGCGAAATAAGAATAGAATATAATATGCACAATGTATATATACGTATGCACTAATACTCGTGTATAGAATAGTTTAATGCACTACATTGTTTATAATTTTTGATAAAATATTACGATATGATAAAAAAATATATATTTGGCGTGTTTCATTTTTAATTAAAATCGTATTGCAGTTGGGTGAAAAATGTTTACGAAACGTAATTTCAAAAATATTTATTATTGCACGTGTACATACTGTTTTAATTTTACTCCCGAAGCAAAAATAATAACAATTTAGAAAGAAAAAAAAAACAACTAAAGTGTCTATGTACCTATAATATTATAAAACCGAGTGCATTATACTTACCTATAGACACTATATTCTGCAGAACTATAATATTATATTGTGTACCTATAGGTACCTAGACTATTTACACGTAAAAACCATTATTGTTTTACGCACATAAAACAACGGCAGAGGGTAGTTAAAAGGGTTAACCGCCGCACTAATAATTTTAATCAGTAGGTATTTAATATATATTTGTTTTAGTTAAACGCACGTTAAACGTAGAAAGTTTTCCAAGACACATAAAATTATGTTTATGTAGAGGTAGAGGTATAATACCGCCCTATTATTTTATGTACCTAATAGTAATAATACGATTACAATCAATTAAATGCAGTTTTTTACCAGGGCTGGAAACCGAAAAAAAAAATGCAGGTTAAAAATACAATTATCTATACTTATGTGTAAATAAGTAAGATACACTCAATGTTAAGCATAATCTAAATAAAAAAATAATTATCTATTACCTTGTATAGATAATTAACAAAATTGTCTATATTATCTTTATCTAATATGATTAATTACCTAAACTAATTTATATAGATCATTTTTTTGTGTGTACTATATTTAAAATGTGCGCTTTTTTCGTTTATACATAATTATTTGTTTACCACAAATCTTGATTATCGATAGTGTACAGTGTCTGACACAGCAGAAGCACGTTTCACGCAACGTTATCGTCTTGTTTAAAGGCCTACTGTCCAATGTATTTTGAAGTGAATTTCTTAATAAAAATCATATTGTACACTATGTATCAATTTTTTTTCTATCCATATTATATTCAATGATAATTAAAATTACTAGGAAAGGGAAAGTTTTTTTTTTAATGTATTAATATCAAATAAATAATGAAGTTAAAATTTATATTTAATTCAATAATATTCGTTAAAATCAAATTAAAAATCCATCATATAAAAATAAATATTTGACAATAGTATAATAGTAGAATTAGTATTGTTAATTATTTTAGATTCTGAGCGGTGCGAGGAATGTATTGATTTTAAAGTGTATAAATATAAATTAGCTGATGAAAAAAATATGCATAGGTAAATTATTCAGATTTAAAATATTTCTCTTTTTATTTTTATCCAGATGTATATTATTTTGTCTCTATCAACATCAAGAAATTTCACATTTTTAACTATTATTTATTGTTATCTAGATAAATTGTAGCTATTCAAATTCATTATCTTCGCTTAAAACTGGATATACTTAAGAAACGACACGCAAATAATAATGGTCAACATAAACATTTCGAAAGAATTTAGTTGTACCTTGCAGTTGAATAAATCAAATAATTTGAAGGTATGTCAGACTAAAAACTTCATGCATGGAAAATTTCTTTAAGAAAATTGGTTCCAGATAGTTTGATTAAAATTCAATCGTTTTCAAAAAATGTCCTGTGTAACTTTCCTATTAATCTTACTCTTCTTTTCCGCATCTCAGTATTATTGACCACTTAGACCGATCCATCCGTCATACACCCTGGAAACTTCTAATATTCTCACGGTCAATAGTTCTTAATTTCAAGTCTTCAGAGATTCTCACCTCTTTTTTTCATCTCAAACGGGGTTTTCCGAAATCAGAACTCTTTCTTTCCAAGTTCAATGTGTTCTGTTTCTAAAAGATTTCTTATAGCTCGTTGTTTTTTCTTATTTTCATTTAATGATGAATTATCCCAATAATTGGTGAAAAACCGAAAAAAAAAGAACGAGTCTTATTATATATTATTTATTTAATCTGGCATTTTTCGGTCATATCGAATTCGTTGTAATAATATCGATTATAATTTTTTTTTTTCGGCCACAAAAAACAAAATTAAAAGTTTGAAATTAAAGATAATATCATCATTTTGTTGTTTAAGGTTCAAATATAGAGGAAACTCGTAAATTCTCGATAAATTATAAATTATTTTGATTAATTTTTGAAAATTAATGTATATCTGTATACATAGATTAATCATTGCTAATGAAAAACGATTCTGAGCGGAGTTCGGTTATACATGTTTTGGAAGGCTGTTACAATAATATTTACGATTTGAAAATAATAAATTTAGTACATTTTCCCGTTTTTTCCAGGTTTTTCCCAGTTATTATGTAAACTCCTTTGAAAAATCAAAAAATAATCTTTTTGAAGTACCACTCCAGTTAGGTTTCCTTTTAGAAAAACTACTACACTTGAAAATCGAAGCAAAATTTCTGGTAAAACAGAAAAAATTGTTTAAAAAAAATAAATAATAACAATAATTAATAAACATCATTGTAAAACCAATACATTCCCTCGCTCCGCTTAGAATCTAACACAAGTTTTATCATTAGCTCCATACGGATTTGATATTTTGTTTGAGTTTAAAGTTAAATTATTTATATCTTACGAAAAGATATTAACACGAAGGTACTTGACGTGTTTTAACACGGTAAGTATATATTATTATATCATGTGCAGAGTAGGTATATAATCTTTATGATAATCTCTTTCCTCCATAGTTGAAATTCCGGATTATTTAAAATGTAAACCATGGTGTTTATTTATTCAAACTACTACCTGCTGTATTAACCATGCGAAATATTTTTACTTCCGAAAAAATTATACATTTTACGTACCGTAACTCTTTTTGTAACAGACTTTTTGTTTTACATCAAGTAAATGTCTTGATTTAAAATAATTATTACAATACATTTTTTGGATCTCAAACCGTTTTTAGATTTACCCCGCCTATTCATCATGGATAGTACAAAATGGTCGCATGATGGTTACATAATGATCATGTATTTTTGACGCGTTTAGAACGTTTTCCACCTTAAATGTTCTAGAAAGAACCCTTAAAAGATAAAACCAACGACTATGCCGAAACAGAAATCGTCGGTTTAATTAACAAATATTGTTGTTTATCACCCTATATTGTGGACATTTTATAATTTAAGTATGTGAAAGAAATTGTTTTATATTAAAATGTTAAATTAATATTTTACTTTTTTATCTAATTATAATTGTTGTCTTATTGTATAGTGTACATTATATATCTGTGGATACTGGTTTGGTACAAAAAGGGATAGTATCAAAAAAAAAAAAAAAAAATTAAAATTAATATAGTTATTATAATACACTTTAAGTTTGAATTATTGAAAATAAATACATTTTTTAAATAGTTTATCTATTTGTTGACATTGATTCTTTATGCGCATAGTAACAGGTAAACACATACATATATCATATAGTAATATAGTGTTTTGTAAAATTATGATATTTTTATCTTATATGATATCTATTCTGTATGTTATATTACTCATTTACTAGGTTAAAATAACAGCAAATAGAAATTAAATGATTTAAAGTTATATTTTACATTGAAATTTAATGACCTGGATGGTGATAAGTAATTATGAACATAATTGTATTGTAATTATTATGTTAATTAAGAATGTATTGACTCATAAATCGAAAAAAATATCAACGACTTTTAAACGGCATAATAAATAACTTTAGCCAGGCACCTATGTGTTTCCGGTTAAAATATATGTATTATTATAATTGTACAAAAGTATAGTAGGCACGTGTCTTCCGCAGTCGATGTTTATGTTTATTAAATTTTGTCGTTTAACCGTAGCGTAATATAATTATAACAATAGTAATCCCAACGGTATGCTCACAATAACTGTAGGTAGGTACTTTATAATGTATCGGGTACCTAGGTATCCAATTCGATTAGAATATTATATTATAATTGCCGTTTGGATTATCGGGCGAACAGACAAAATCCTTAAGATTTTGACTTAAGACTCAGAAATTTAAGTATCTAAAAATTTGGCAAAATTATATTGTGACTATATCCGAACTATTTTACAGTAAAAATCAATTGAAATAATGTTTTTGTCACATTTTAATAATACAATTTTAAATTGTATGGAATAGATAATGTTTGTCGGTGATACGTAAGGTATGATAAAAATAAGTTAATTTAGATTGAATCAATTAATATTAACCATTCGTTTAAAATATAATCATAGTCGTATCGATATTGTTATAATAAATTCTAAAAAGAAATCGAAACTATCAATGAGAGTTTTATACAGAAATAATTATATATTATTATCAAGGCGGTAGCTAATAAATTACAATAGTGCAATTATGTTTTTTAATTTATTAAACAATAATAATAAAAAAAAAACTATACTATTATTGTTTGTTGATCATTTTCATAATGAATTATACATAGCGATGGCCAATGACGGTATAATATGCAAATAATAATTGTTTTATATAGGTGAGTTATAAAGACGTGACCTTTTAATGTATAATTGTTTTTTAACGAGAGCCAACAATAAAACTGTTATAGCGTTCGAGTAAAAATTAAAAAAAAATCACCTACAGTTCAGTATATTTTATAACAGTGAAGTCGTTACGTACCCACACGTGTCCATTGAATGAATGGAGGAACGTTGATGTTTCTATAGTTCTAATAGGTCTTCTGTAGATAGGTATCTTACGGGGAATTATTAGCGGCGTTCGTGGCAGTAGGTATTTTTCTGGACAATGTTTTTGGATTCGTGAAATCTAAAAAGCATAATGATTAGTACAGCGGATGCAAATTATATTATAACATCCACCTACATTCAAAACAGTTTTCTGATGTGTACCTATACTAATTTCATACAAATTCTGCTAGTCTACGAATAATTACTGCGTATTAAGTGGTAACTACCTAATTGATTTCCTAGATCCATTTCACGGTGGGCTGTGGAAATACTAATCAAAGGTACGGCCTTCGAATATCTATCGGTGGCAAAGCACAATTCCTCGAAAAGCCGCAAGCTAAAACAATGTTCTCAATTTGGAGATTATTTGAATTTGGCTAGTTATTACACGTTCGAATTTAGAACTCGACAACACTGCACAATACTCTCAATATTTCCTTTAGTTTATCGGAAATAAATCGATCGTAAATTGACCGATCACTATATTATTTTTTTTTATTTAAATCCGAACACCTACACACGTCAGCTTGAAATTTATTTCCGCTAATCAACCTTGCACGTGGTTCATATAATAACACTCTATGGCATTGCGGTCCAACCTTTTGTAGTTGGCGGGCCAATTTACACTTTTATAAAAACACCGGGGGCCGCCAGAAGAAAAACATTTACATTATTACCTATTTGTATTTTATTTTGTATAACGCACACATTGTTACATTACAGATTAAATCACTTATATTTAGAATTAATCGATTAACGGATGTGATGAATGGCATTCGTTTTTCGGAAGCCGATTTTTCAATATCAATTTAACACCCTGTGATGGTAATTAAATACTATTTTCTTCATCGTCAAATTTACGTTTTATCTTTCGGACATGGTAAAAATAAAACGCATGCACGGTAATGTCACACGGGCACTGTCACGTGGGCACACGGACACACGGGCTCGACTGGTTAATGATAACCGATTAGATTTAGTTTAGAGAAATATTTAATGCTCGCGATTGTGCGATTGTGAACAGTATTCACGCCGTTCGTCGCGTCTTATCGCGATATGACCGACTCCCGGGAACTCCCACAGTACAACAACAAAATGTAAAACGTACACGATCATATTACGATTTTGCTATAATATTATTGTGATTTTAATTTTCAATTAATAAAAAAAATTATTAATTTAATTGTTTGGGTGGGGAAAGGCTTCGAGGGCCGCGGTTCGGACCACCCTGTGCTCTATGGCGTACGCGGAATGAAATATTACAATTTTATGGTAACAAACAATTTTAATTGGTTACAAAACTCGATAAAAATAATATCACCTATACATCGTAATTGCTATTAGAGTTTATTTCCTCTTCTAGCGTATTATTTAATAACACCGGATACAATTTAAAAAAAAATACTATCGTTCTATTGAATTTGAACTCGTGTCAAATTGAATTCAATCATGAAGTTGATTGAAAATACTTATTAAAAAAATATTATACTTCGTTAATAATTTAAGTAGTTTGCATAAGAAATGCTTGTGGAAAAGTCAGCAGACTGAATTGAATTTGAATATTGTTGATTTCAAAATGTTAATTTTTCTTTCCAAAAATGCGGTTAAAATCATTTCTATTCAACCCCTTAAAAATTGTATTTGGATACTGTGACGTCTCCAATAAATTATGGTCGATACTGTTCTTTTGTTTGCGTCAATTGTAACCGTATAATATATAGTAGACCGATAACCAGGTAGGGTGTCGGTATATTTAATATTATTGTTAATATCGTCGTCGATTCCGCGGTTATGATCACCGTTCCCAGTTCACCACTAATACCGGATGGAACGACCGGGACCGTTGGTTATGTCCCTGGCTATCGGTAACGGTGGTTCTGCACAATATCAACTGGACACTGTTGTCGGTAATTCGACAATATGCGGCGTGAGTTTTCAGTCGTACCAGTGTCATTATTATTTGTAGTCGGGCGGCTCTGCGGTCTCGCACCGTTTAATAGGTTAGACTTGAGGCGATGACAGTGATAATAATACTAATACTAATACGATCGGCCCGTAATAATACCGCCAAATTCTGTACTACATTGACCAGGCTAATCTGCAGAGCGTTTGTCATCCACAATTACTATCATTATTTTGTACGGATTATTGGGCCCGTCGGACGTAGAAATTCGCGTTTAACGGCACTAACAATATTATTACAAGTTTACCGAATTCAACACAATATTTACTACGATAATGAATACAAGTTCATTATAAGTTATACTGAATGGAAACAAAAAATTAAGCTACATTATAGCTTTTTTATAATCGTTTTAAGATAAAATTTTAATTAAAACCGTGAATATTTCGTCATTTTAAAACATGTACAACTAAATTTTGTTGAGAATTTTATTTCGTCAGCAATGGTTTATCGTTGGCTTACCTTTCCATTTTCCTAACCACAATAACAGTGGCGCCCAAAAAGCACTTTTTATTTTGATTAGATATTATAATATTTTCCTAATTTGCATATAAAAATATAAAAATGGTATACGTGTACACATTAATAACTTTATAGTATTTAAAATATAAATATTATGTATACGAATTTTAAGCTGTAATATTTTTTAATAAAGGCTTACATAAAAAAAAAAAAAAAAACGTTTTAATAACAAGGAGTGTCTTGTAGGCAACCGCTTAAACACACGTGTTCTAGCAGTTACCAACAATGTAATTGTCAGGCTCACCACCGCTAAGCGTGTAATATTTTTCAAGAGCAATAGTAGAGCTAGGATTTTGTATATTATTTTTATTATATTTGATGATAGTGCAAAAGTAAATGACATATAAAAACACAAATGAAATGTATTTTTCATAGTTTAAAAATGTTAAAAAAAAATCCAATTATTCTAATAGGTATTTCTGTAAATTTTAATCTCTGCGGTGACTATTGATTTAAATAACCATCAACAAAATTGTTGGAATCGCGTTGGGATTTTGATGTAACGTAGGTAATTTTTAAAAATTTTTTCGTAGTAATGCCCAAAATAATTAAATTGAGTTAAATGTATCAACAAAAAAGAAAAACAACATTAAAGTTACCTACATTAAAAAAATATTTACCACTACCTCTAAAACATATTTTCCACTTATACAGACTATAGGACTATATGTTTTAAAATATCAACGAGAGAAAAAAAAAATGACAGCATCAAAATCCCAGCCTCACTAATGATCATTTACTTAACACACACTCGGAAGTCGTAACGTACATCTCCTATATACCTACACCTTAACGCGCGGTCTTTGAAATATTACCCGCTCCTTAAAAAAGGACCGCTGGCAATTCCCTCAATACGGGTCGTTAACTGGTGGTCGTTCTCCACCACCCCCCCCCCCTTTTTCATCATCAATGGGTCCATGAAGAAAAATCCGCGGGGCAGTCTGAAATTGTGTTTTCATTTCACGACTATAATAAAGATAAAATTAGGTATGTGCCTAACATGGGAAATTGATTTTTTTCCTTATGTTGTTTTTTCTTTTATGTGAGCCACAGCATTTTCTTCGACCCCGAAGGGCCTTAATAAAATATGTAAAGAATTGCCACGTCTTCTCTCTTCTCGATACATTTACCGTTTTGTATATGTCTTATTTTCGAAATTAATGTTATTGTTTTCTTTTTATTGCATAGTTAAATTATAATTTATTATCTATAACCTTTGCGAAAAAACATTATTTGTAGTTTAGGTATCAATTAATTATCTTTAATCTTTCTATCGTATGCAATATATTATTTACTGTACTACGTTTATATCTCGGGTTAACAACTTATAAATATATCGTGTATGATTTTTGTTTAGTTAATTAATAGCAAATAGTATTACCAAAACCAAATTTATTGGAAATGTCGAAACGATTAACTATAATATAACTACAGAAATAATATAAATTTCTCTGTAGTGAATTTCCAAAATCTTTTTAGAAATCTTAATTGGGTAGCCGTAAATCGTATTGTCACTCTCGTCGTGTGTCCGATATACTAACGAGCACTTAGGCGGTAATAACAGAACTCTGTGAGGCCTTTTATTTTTTAAATAATATTCCTCTGTTAGTTTTTCGTAGATTAATAAAATATGTTTAAATTTAGCCCTGCAAATTTCGAATAATATTATTACAAGTTTAGTGCACGCACATACGCTCGTCCGGTAGTTATGCTCTCGTTTTTTACCGGGTTAAATTACTTTTTAAATCTAGAATCATTTTTAATATACCACTCTCAATGTTTATATATTTACATAGGGAAAAATGGAGAATTTGACTAATATATTTTGTTATATTACATAAATAAATATAAAAAATAATTTTAAGTAGTCACATAATTTTTCATACTGTGTTATTACATCAGTCATTTTTTACTATTTTTGTGATACCCAAAAATGATTATGTGTTTTAACCGCTTTCAAAAACTAAAATCTTATTTTCCGTAAAAAATTTTTAGAAACAAAGAACAAAAATCATAAATAAATAATAATGTTTACTGGTCCTAAATTGTGTTTCCTAATAACATATTCTCTGTACCTATATAAATTATTTATTATTAGTATAATTTATGTAACTTTTTTATTGATAATTTTTATAGGGAGCAGATTTGAATATTGATTTCAATTATAAAGCAAATAAGAAATATATTCATTAAAATAATTATTACAGTAATAAACATATTCTTATACTATAACTCTATTGTATGTTGTTATGCTGAGTTCTTTTTAGAATTTTAACAAATTACTTTATATGGTTTATTATTAATTTATATTAAATATATTCCAATGCACCCCTTTATTTGTATTACACAGTCGCAGATTCAAATCTACTCTCTGCAAGTTCAAATATACAACATATATGTATTACATATGGATAAAAATAAGTTCAAATTTTTAATTATAAATTGTAAAAGTTGTTACACACGTATGGAGCTGTAATGAGTCATATAATATTTACAAACCTACAGACTTAAATTATCAAATATAATATTTATCGAAAAATACAAATAGGAAGAATAAAATGAAATTTTCATTCCAATCGGTCGCATCCACCCCTTTATTTCCCCAACCTTCTGCCGAATAAAATACTAAATACATAAGTATATCCGACGGAAATCAATTTACGAGTAAAAATGTAATTTATTACTTACTATTATAATTATATTGACATACCAGCTATATAATATTATTATCAATATTACAACGCAATCGATATAATAATAACTTAAAAATGCGTATTTTGGCTTTAAATAATAATATCAACAATGTATATTATAATAATAATAACTGGGAAATAGGTCAACCGAAATAATGTTTATTAAACGACCGAGCGAAATCTCGGTTGTATTAACAGAGCAGGTATAGATGGTATACACACTTAGAACGCATCTTATTTAGATAAGTAACAAGCCATTTAGAAAACCACTTCATCAGTGATTTATATACAATTATAATGACGTGAGTATATATTATACTCTACCTATATTTTATGTATATATATATATAGGGTAGTATAAGTGCGTAATATAGGTATACAATATATACCGACTACCAATACCATTATTTTTTTCTTTATTCGTTGTTTATCTCGGTTGAAATTAAATTGGCAATAAATTAAACGGAAGAAAAAAAATGAAACATATAAAAATATAATTCTTGAAAACGTATTGCAGTTATAAGCAGGGGACACGTAAATATCAAATGATGCATACATTAGCGTGTAATTACGTAGCTAAAACGGGAAAAATATGCATTTATATGCACTTAAATTCTAATGTTATGTACTTGAGATAATATTATGTGCAATAAAAAAACAAAAAGCCTTTTTTTTTATAGTTACATTTTATTTGATTATTTGAAATAAATTGGTTTATTAAGTACGTTCGTGCATTGGCGGGAGAGAGGGTCTGGTGGTAGTAATAGTATAGATAGTATAGACAGCATTGTTTCCGTGGTAATTAATTTTTTAAGCTTATATTTAAAACCCGATATTTTCTGTGAAAACATGAAATCTGTACATACAAATGATTTGGAAAGGGGTTGAAAGTTGAAACCTCTAAAAGGCACATCCTTGATATTTGATGTTTGATATAAATTTCTATTCCCTGGTTTCATTTGGGACGTCTGTAGTAGAGTACAAAGTTAAAACCAGCCTCCTCTCGCAACAACGTGGTGAAGTTCATATTGAAATCGAACAAAAAAATGTATCACTTCAGTCCGTCTACGCCTATAAAACATTTTAATTCCCGAGTTTCAGTTCTATTGGTGCAGAGACAGCTGCTGGATGTCACCAAATGTATTGGAAAGGATACATACATGATATATATATATATATGTATAATAGACATAATGCAGTGCAACAATTTTATTTTCAGGAAAAATGAAAAATGATATTATCAATAAAATATCTTGTATTATATACGTATCATTGATGATCTGTAAGATAGTTTTGGCCACTGGAGTCAGTTGAATCTTACAAACATACATGGAAATTTGGATGGTTATACTTGAGTTAAGAATTCTATATTCGTGGGTACGAATGATTACAAATTGGTATCTGATTTGTGAAACCTCTCGTTACCTCAAGTCAATAGCCAACTTTTTCCATACAATTAAATTTACTTTAATTAAAAATAATTAATATTATTTTTCTTAATTCTGTTAAACAGAATAGAAAATTCAAACTACAAAATGTTAAAATGTATGTAATTAAAAAATAACTGCACATTTCATTTGTAAATTTTAAAGGGACATTTTTTTTTCTTTTTTAGTTATAAATTATAACTTTTACCAAACATATAAATATGTATAATTGTAAACTTGAAATAATTCAAACATTATAAATATTTTAGAGTAGGTATTTGAGTTGTTATAGATTGACTAATCAGAATAATTAACTATTATTACACTCCTTATCAATCAAGTGCAAAACTTCGAATAACAAGGAGCTTCGAGCACTAATGATAATATACTCCATAATGGTCGATGACCTTCCGTAGTTCTCACACTACCCGCCACCATCGTACCTCCTATGTCACGAATAATATATGCTCAACTTTGAGAAATCCATCACCGAATGGATATTTTGATTCAACAGATTCGACAAGCGGGACCGGGGACAGCAATTTTATTTTAATGGTTCAATAATATTGCTATCAAAACCGGCTAGTAGACAAGATCTTGCAAACCACAGTATGCTATTATAATATTTGCATACCTAAACATTGAACAGTTACGATAAAACAATTTTTTCATCTCGAATAACTATCAGTTGTCTCTATAATCGATATTGTTTTCTAAAATAATATTAAAGTTTTTTAAACATTTTAATAGGGATGATTTCTTTTTTTGTTTTAAATTTTCCAAAAGTACACCATTTTGATACGTGAAATTAAATTATCTACTAGTTAGAAAATATATATTAAAAAAAAGAACATACTATAAAGCATTAAAAAATGTTTCTCAAGAGCTATTTTATCTTATTATTTATAGTTTTTCCAAAGAAACTGTTTAAACTTTATAGTTATGGAAAATGCCACACGAAGGAATTTGTATACATATATTTTTTACTCCGTACCCACGCATATTATATTGTAAAATACCATTTTATCAAAGCAAAATTGAACTGTAGGCGTATTAAATCTAGTAAGATTACGGTTTTAATTGACCCATTATAAAATATTATTATAAACGTTAGAGAAAACTATATTCTTTGCAATCGTACGGAAAACGATTTTATTTAAACGCTAAATTTTAATTAATTCGTAAATTGTAACGATTTATATTCATTACTGTTGCATCAGCAAGCGTTTTAAAGAATGAATTCCAAAATTCCAAGAAAACGTTGTTCATTTGTAAAGTTCTCTTATTGAAATACGAAACGAATAAATCAATACTAATATAATCATTTTATATAGGCCGCAGTGTTATTATATTTAACGAATAAACCAATTATTGCTATTATATTTGTCATCGAGGATCCTTTTTCATGTATTATGTTGAATTATTCAATGTTATTCTTCGTGGTTTTATTTTTTTTTTGTTTTTATTATTAAATTACAAATTATGAGATTAATATTAGATAAGTATTAAACGTTTATAAACTGTAATTGTCGGGAATATTAATTTTAAATAAAAAATCTGGTCATACTTCACATCATGGTTTGGTACTGATTAGGCCACTGTTGCAATCAATGACCACCCTACTGAGATTTCCTTTCAGAAAAAGTTCAACGATTGTAAATCTAAGCAAAATTGCTTAGAAAAGTTGTCCACAGAAAAAAATAAAAAATAAAAAATAAAAATAAACATCATTTTAAAACTAATACATTCTTCACTCCCCTCAGAATTCAAAACAAGATAGTTAATTTATCAGTCATGGTGACTTATAATTTACCCGCTAATAGTACTGCGCCAAGTATTGCATCTCAAAACTGCCGAAACCCGACTTGAAATACTAATGTCTTTGATATATTGTATAACACACGTACGAATAGTAGATTAAAATATGATACAATAATAATTTAATATACACAAGTCAATGAGTTTGTAATCGTGTGTAAATTACTGTACACCATTCTCTGCATATTATAATATACTGCGGATATCCACTGAGTGGCGTTTGCATTAATAAGCTAAAGGCCAATTCGGGAATTTGTCCTTATGAATTCAATATCTATATGTTCTTATACCTACTAGTAATACATACCTTCCTCGAATTTCATATGATTGCATGAATCTATATTAAAGGGTGCTATTTAGTGATATAGATGGTGTAATTGTAAACTAATTTAGCAGGTACTCATCCCATATAAAGATAACAAAATACGTGGAAGCTTCACCCTACACCACACACACAATTTTTTTTTTCATTAATATTATTACTAAATTTCCTTGTGAAAATACATTTTTGAACATTCACAGGCAAGAAAGGTTGACACTGCAGTGATTGGGATGGGGATTAAAACGGGAAATCACATTTTAATTTTGTTCGATCTGTACCTGGTTATAAACCATATTGAACGATAACTGGTGGCTGATAAATCATATTATCGTTTGAAAACACAATATTCGGATGATACATTTATGTGTCGCAGGATTACTTGATATTTTATTTGATATTTGCAATTTTTAATTCTATATTACATTAGAGTTTATTAATATATTTGGAAAACTTAGTGCTACCATTCTGAGAATAAAAAATATTATGCATACTATACCTATAGGTATATACACTGCGTGGCATATTATGCAGTTCACCTGATCACATGACATATGTGGGACGCATATCGAAACTACACCTATCAAAGTTAGTGATTGAAAATGTGGGTTGCTGTTCAAAAATCAATAAAATCAATAATATTATGTATTTACTTGTGTAGTATTCGAATACGGGATAAAGGTCAGTTTCGGGAAATATTATTGTAAATAAGATATCGTTTTAACAATATAATACAATCACCGGTTCATGATAAAATAATCACCCTGTATACAGGTAAATGTAAACTGTATGACCTGTATTATTGTAGGTAGGTACCATCACGAACAGAGTCATAAATTACGATCTATTGCCTCTTGCTTTCAAATTTTCGGACACCGCGAAAACCCAACTCAATTCCACTATATACGAGTACAACATCAATATTAGGACGATAAATTGTAGAACCGTCATATTTAATGTCAAAATAATGTATCAACACTATAGGAATTTCATACTTATTATAATATTGTTATTATGTATCTATCGATTTATTCTGCTTCGTAAAAAAAATTCTCGAAATACATTTTACTAATATTTATAAGTTAGTTGTGTGGCCGTCATATATGACGGGTAATAACGGTTATTGAAATCTTTAAAATGACTAGTGCTAAATCCAAATGTTGTGAACCTTTATAGTGAAAACTTTATTAAATACACATTTTAATGAAACCAAACGTTTAAAACCAAAGTTTTATCTTAACATTAAAATAATCATTTTCACGTACAAAACTACATATAAGCGTGCAAGCGTATAAGTAGATAAATTAAAATATGAATGATATTAAATGATTAAAGATTAACTGATCAATTTGTTGTATGTCAATTGCAGTCTCTCTGGCGTAAGTTGCAGTCAACTTGATGAGCGTTTACAACTTAGGAAACTGGGTAAACTATATAAAATCTATAATACAAAGTTGCATTATTTTCATAATTATTAAAAATAATAAATTACTTTTTTTAATGAGTGAAATACATGATTTCATAGTTAACTATATGAGAAGAAATATTTCTAATATTCTATAATTAGTTATACTCTGATCAGAATAAAAGATTGCAATGAATAATTGTTGATTTAAGTAAATGATACTACCCTATGTCCTACATCCTTTAAATTTCACACTAGACTGTAGTAGGTTTACCCCATAGTGAGAATGTAAAAAACAAAAACTATTGAAATCTGTTCACTTTACGAGACACGAGATTTTTCCTTGTAAAACATGTTTTAAGAAAAAAAAAACACGTTGCACGCAGCCTCCTTAAGTCTTTTTAAACCGAAAATTATAGCTTTTTGGAAAATTTAATATTCGCCGTGTGTTGTTTATTATTCAAAATCGCTTAACTTTAAAGGTTTTTTCTTTTACTATTATTATTTTACGAAATTGTGCTATAATGCTTTTTAGAGGGAAACCATAATATTACCTATAGTAATAATAATATTATAGTATAACACAGGCACATTGTATAGTATCCCGGTAAATTCCGAAGTTAATTCAATAAAATTTATTATGATCCAATAATCCCCGACCTAACCTATCAGCTCATGTTTGTTAATGTATGGCTTTGGGACCCTTTTTTTCCCTCTAACACAGCACAAGTGATACTATATATGAGGGAATGTGTCAAACTAAAAATATACAACCATTCGACAACATGAATGCGATAACACTATTATTGTTCCGCAATTACATTAACGTATTATATACGAGTATAAGTTAGTTTTGAAATACCTGCTACTCCATGTGCATTACGCATCATGTACGAATACGAGAGATTTCACGTTATTTGAATATACAGTGCAATTTTAATAACGGATTCGTTGATTTATAACATTTTATTATTTACATAAATAAAATAATTATAACGTTGCCGTTCAATTTGAACTCAATATTTGATTATATTAAAGAAACGTTTGTTTACAATAATTATTTGTTTACCGATAAAATCTGCACGGTCGGGACTAGTATATCAAAATAATCGAAATAAGTGATGGAAAGAAAAAAAAATACACCTTACTAAAGTCACTAAATTTCCCGTTGCATTTAGTATCTAAATGTCTGGGTTTTTGTTGTTTGAAAAGTAGAATAAACGAAAAAGCAAAAATAGTCCTAAAAACAAAAAACTAGTAAAATTCGTGTTTTTGGTTTTTTTGTTTTTAGAAAAAATCACTGAAACCTTATATTTTAAATTGTCAGTATATAGTAGATATTATAATATTCTTACTCTTGTACGCTGTTATACTTTATGTCAACCCCTAAAAAGTAAGTTGATAAGTCTCGAACTTTGGATGTCACAGAAAGTACCTAGTATAGCATTATATATTATGTAAAATATTTGAGTAAAAATCCTTCCAACGAAGTCTTTCTGGGGTATGGTATTCTACCAACATGTTTGAGAAGAATATGTTCAGAGGTGAAATGATACGATAAAAAAATGTCCAAAGAAAAAATGTCACGAAGAACAACTTTTAAAATAAAAATTAAGTTAATTAATTAAATTAGTTTGGTTTTGATTTGAATAATAAAATTAAAAAAAAAAAAAAATACGGAAAAGAAAATTACAAAAAATTTGATTATTTTGTGTTGAATAAAATAATGACGAGAGAACTATGGAAAACTTTCTGAAATGTTTCAATAACTCTAATAAATATTTAAAATTAAAAATTGTTTTAATAAATTTACTAAAATGTATTTTTAGTTTTATTTTATAACAAATAAACAATTTTTACGTTTTTACTGCGATTGCTATTATTATTATATTATAATTAACAATTAATATTATCTATTGGATAACGATTTTCTTTTCTTTTTTGTCAAATTTATATAAAATACATTTAAAAAGCTGTTCTAGGATAATGGGGATGAATGCAGCCACTGTTGTAGGTGGGATGTTGGGAATGTAGGATACAAAAGGAAGTTTAATTTGTATCTGTAAGCAACAATAATCCATTGCTAAAGAAAAACGATTCTGAGCGAAGTTTAGTTGATAGTGATACTTTGTCAACAATATGTATGTATCATATTATGGTAAAATAATTAAATAAGCATTATAATATATTTAATTTAATAATACTTGTACCGATTTTCCCGGTTTTCTTGGTTTTTCTTAAATAATCTAATAATTTAAACTCTTGGGGAAATCGAAATGACCTTCCCAGTCAGATTTCCTTTCAGAAAAATTTGCTATCATTGTATGTCGGAGCAAAATTGCTGATGGAAAAGTTAGTCACAGGAAAAAAAGAAGACCGTATAATAAGAAGACCAGATAATAATGTACAGAACTATACTAACAATGTAGTATGTGATTAATAATAAGTGCCACGTATAGATAAAAGGCTTCTATAATCAATGGTAACAAGATAACAAGGGAAGTATTATCAATTGTTATAGATGTTAAATGTTCACATGATGAAAATCAAACAATTTCTATATGAAACTGAAAAAAAAAAGTTTATATGATGCATTGCAATTTATAATGTAAGTTAGATCAAATTTCGCAGGTCATGCCTATGCATGACAGGCAAGACCCGTAGACACGACTGCGATGTACGATGATTGTTTTTATTGTGCTAACATCCATGCAAATTTCAAGAAGTACACTAGGTATGTGCTAAAGTTAACACGAAAGAAGTATTCAAATTTAAATTATATCCAGTTAAGTAAAACAATTTAAAAAAAATAGAAATTTTGAATTACAACATAACAAACTCATATAAATCTCCCTCCTCCCTTTACGTGCAAACAGTTATTTCATAAATTTAAATTGTGTTAGTCTGTAGTCTGCACAGATTTAAACGCATACCAATAGTGCCTATATTATAGCCTTTGACAATACTATCTATATTGAATAAAAATAAACGTTTTGTTTCGAAAATCGACAACTAACCGTATCAGTGTAAAATCGCTTTTAATATAATTATATACTTTAGTTTGGAAACTAATCAGTATAGGTATCGATTGTTAAATTATTGTCGGTTGCAATCTATTGAATTTTCCAAAACAATACTACCTAAATAATAGGTATCTACCTATAATATACAACGGTTCGCTTTACGATTAGTCATCAATAATCCCGCGATGGACTCATTTGTCATAAACAAACTACATGTATTTAAAATCTAATCAATTTCGATACAACATAATAATTATTATTAATCGGCGTAGGAGAGTATCAATAATAAGTTGAGAATCGATTTCTATGCTAGCGGATACAGAGTTGTCTGTGTATTATTGACGCACAGGTTTGTTTATAGTACTGACGATATCCTAAAAATATATTGTCTGGACTTTCGATGATTAGAAAAACTTTCTTAGATTGGTCAAATTTGTCTGTCTTTTTCTTAGCTTATAGGTTCTTTGATCTCTATAATCACAATTCATCACAAACTCACCATATGATATGGCTTGGTCGAAGGTCAAGATCTCCACCACTTTTTTAAAATTTTTTAATAACTTCATTTTAAACTAAATAATAGGTTTGTTGTTTGTCAAATTGTTTAACTTAGCTGTTTTTTAATTATCTAGTATAAATTTATTTTATTTTTTAAAATTAGCTTTTAACTTATCTCAATTAATTAGGTAATGAAATAATTCAATTTTATTTAACATATTAACCCATTACATTTTTCGATAAAATTAACATCAGTTAGTATTATTCATTGTCTTGCCCAGAGTTTATAAATATATAATGACTAATTTGAATCACCTAAAGAGTCTAATGAAAAATACTTCAGATTATCACGTGTAGGCTACACAGTTAACAGTTAGTTTTATTTTGAATTTCTCAGAGCATAACGAATAGTAAAGTTTCGAATTTTACTTGAAAATCAAAATATCGGCACGCCCGAGAAAACGAATAATACCGTTTTCCGCAAATCATTTTCACCGACAATAGAATAATTAGATTCAACGGATAACAATCGTGTGAGGGGGTTTTGAAATATATAACTTTTTTATTGCTATTTTCTACGACAAAGTAGTCACTAGGTCGCTATGTACACTTATTGTATAGGTACACGGTCGATTTTAACAGGTGCAATGCAAGCGGACAACTCGTGTCGGGATCGAAATATTTATTTCGTGTACAGAAAAAAAAGGGTTTTTCGGCTTATTAAATTACATTGGAAAGTTTGTTTGTGTCTGCTGGTTCTTCTCTGTTTTTTTTTTCGTTTGCCACGGTCGTCGCGCGAGGTCGAATTTTCGGTCGTGGTGGAGCATTGTTTTCGGATGCGCTCGTTTCCCGGACAAAAAGGTCTATCTCGAGCTAGTGGGCCGTAAACCACCGGCGCGAATTCCACCGACCTTTCCCGGCACTCCCGGCTCTCCATATATATACCCCGCTATATACGTACCCGTGGATCCCATCCGCATTGTCTTGGGGGACTGCCGCCGTCGCGTATATTATTTACGACGCCGTAAAAAGGTTGGCAGAAAATCCCCAGGTTTCCGCTGACTCCGGCCCCGGTAATTAAGTTCCCGTCCACCTGGTGCCAACCAACCAGCCAGCCAGCCGGCCAGCCAACCCGCCCGTTTGCGCCGACAAGCGCAAAACGCCTCGCACAGTGGCGGCGGTTTCGCTTGAACGTGTTCGTGTATGTGTATGTATACAATAATATTATAATAAGCGTGAGGTATATTAAAATATAATAATACGGCGACCCCGTACGGAATTTTAGCGACCATGTCGGTACAGTGACAATCGCGGGGGAATAGTCCGAGGAGAAAAAATCACGGGAGGGCGGGAGCGGGAAGTGCGATTTAATTTTGTTTTTTAAACAGACAAATCATTAACACGATAAAAACGCTAAAAGACTGTCCATAAAAAGGACTTGAATAGTTCTCTCCCGCTTCTCGTACCCGTGATAATGGACTAGCGAAAATTCGTAGAAGAAGTGAACACGGTTTTTTCCATATGACATATGATCCTGTCGCATAATAGTAAATCACAGGACTACTTTCGATTAAGTTCTGACATGAGCCATACCGAATAGAAGTGGTTGAAAATCCAGACGAATTAATATTATTATATGTATAAAACTGAATTTGGATATGTTTGAGTTGAACCGGTTTTTAAATTCTAAGTGACATTACAAATTTACTCGTTTGACTATGGTGAGTATAATTTTTTAAATAAATTTGTTTTATTTGATAATAGCTTTTCGACCGGAAACCTTGCCCTAGTCATCAACATCAGAAGTTGTAATCAAAAAAAAAAAAAAATTACAAAAACAACTCTAGAACCGTAAATTTCTATCCCTTTGCTGTCATCAGATGGACATTTAACGGAAGGTAAATTTTTTTTTTACCTATAGTTCATAAGAAGTGAACGGAGTGAACTATTCGGATATTTTGTTATAATTTTTTTTTTTTTTTTTTTGCCACCTATTTTCCACCACGCTAACATACCGTGGCGAGAACGTAAATATAGTCTTATCAGTGTGTGTTCGAGAACGATTTTGTCTGATATTATTCCCTCCGGTCGGAGTTAATTTCGACGATATTACAAAACGTTGTAACTCTCGGGTCCCAAATTATCGTCTTCAATTCGATTAAGAAAAAAAAAAATAACGTTCCAAAAAGATAACATATTATTTTCGATTCTCTCCTCGGTATTTTTCAACTCAATTCCAAGATTATCGGCTACATTATTATTCTTTTTCTTTCGACTTAACCGTTAGTATTTTTTTCTTCCTATCGAGTTTAAATCATTATTTAATGAGATTTTCTTTTTATACTTAACGCGATTTTCCCAGGATGACCTCCCCCCCCCCGTCTAAAAAACTTTTTTGTTTTTGTAACATTATATAGGTACACATTATTAATATTATGCTTACACACTTTTCGGGACGTCACATAAAATTGTATTTTCTACCTACCTTTATTTTATATATTATCTTAAAAATTTAACGGCACGCTAATTGTTCGAGAACAAAATATTTATTGGTTATGAATGATATAAAAACAATCAAATAACTAACATTTTCATTTTTTTCTTCATTATTTAATATAAAGTATAATAATATTATGTTTAGGATAATACGCATAAGAATAATAATTATTATTATTTAATAAGTTGTATAATATCTTACAATTTAAAAGCCATGATCTGTCAATCATCTGTCTGTAACGCTTGTTGATTTACCAGGACAACCAAATATAAAATTCACTATATCCCTTATATTATAATACAACTAGTGGGTAATATATAACAGAGTTGTGTTGAGAATTTATCAAATTCCTTTCTTTCATTTTTTTTTTTTTAATTAACATCAAAATAAAAACGTATATACTTTTAGTAAAAAAATAGAATGATACACCAATGAAAACTTAGTTTTTAGAATGACTTTTCTTATGTTTTTTTGAAATCTATACATTTTTCCCTCTCTTGGGACTTTTTTTTTTTGTATCCATTTTATGTTATTTTTTTAAAAAAAAATGTTTCTTATTTTTATTTGCATTTATTATATTTTGTGTTAAAAAAAATCGGACATACTTAGCGCCATAGAAGTAGGAGTAGGACATTTCAAAAATTAGGAAGGAATAGGATGCAGGGTTAATAGTTTATAAATTTAAATCAACAAAATATCACTACAAAAAAAAAAAAAATAATAATAATAATTCCCACAGGAACTCGTTAAACTGGTAAGATTAGACATATATATAACATACATATGATAATTTAAATACATTTTCTTCTGGTTTTTGAAATTTATATTTTTTGATTTTTATATTTTTCAGTGTATTATAGTATTATGTATGAATTTAATGCACTAAAACCCGTAATATACGTCTTAATACGGTGTTCCTACTTATTTTAATTTACCTATTAAAATTGTCAACACACTAATCGAACACGCGATAATGTATTTTACCTAAAATACTTTATAGCGTGTTCATTAGTTCAGGTAACATTTTTATCTGAAATAATTTTCTTTTTGTGCATTAAACATTATAAATTGATAATACCTGTATCGGAAATAACTTAAACGTGCATTATACATACCAATATTTGTTTTTTGAAATAAATTTATATTTAAGCTAACCCAACCTGATTTTATATTTACATAGTTTTTATTTTTTTCGTGTAAATAATAAATAGTGTATAATATCTTGAACGCCTGTAGAATCGGTATGATGTAAAATTTATATTCAATATAAATGTATTATAGGTATCTAAAATAATATTACAGCTGCGTATAGTATATGAAGTGTAATCCTATGCCTCCAAATGCATGCACTTACTTTTGTCATTCGATAGATATGATATTATAACATAATATTATATTCCTACGCACGTCATTTTTTTGCAATGAAAACTCAGATAAAAACCGATTAGCCTTCGATAAAATCCATGACTTTTGTTATATTTTAACAGTTTTAAAGCTTATATAATATAATCTCAACTAATTTAACTATTCTAAAATTTAAATTTATTTTTTTTTATACTTGCACACTATGTGTCCAAATGTCTAAAAATTCAATTTATTCATTAAACAAATATTTGTGCTTACTTTTAGGTTATGTATTCAGTATCAAAAAATAATATGGTAAACCAAAAAAATATTTTAAAAGCCACGCTGATTGGTATGGAATAAGCAGGGGCAGTAGGTGTCCCAAAATGTTTTATCATTAGGAATATTATTACCTACCTACATAATGTCATTTTAAATATGATTATTCCCCTATAAATATAAATGAAAATATTTGTTAATCGCTACGTTATAAATAAATGATCGCGAAAAAATAATCACAATAGGAACTCAACAAAGAAAAAAAAACATACGCAAATAATAAATTATATATCTAATAGCGGGTAAATAATTATTAATTTAAAAACGTTTTTTATTATACCATATAAATATGATATCAATGATGACACTTTTTTTCCTCGAAAACTTGCAAGTAAAACGTTTTTAATCGTTTTTAAAGTTTATATTATAAACTTGAAAAAATTATAATATTTATAACTTATAAACAATTTGTCTGTTATAGGTACCAACTCGACACGAAAGTTTACTCGTTCATATAACTTTATTATAATTTCCATGTTTTCGTGTTAAAACTGTTATCGGTTTAATACTTAAACGTGTTACGTACGCTACCATACAAAAATATTCGTTTTTAGCTTTGACATAAAATATCACCCGTTTATTATAATTATTATTTTACAGTTTTGACATAATATTGACATTAATTTTGGAATTTCATTTAGGAATTAATAACTACAATATGCATATTCGGTCAATTACTGTTCTACGTCTGCTTATCCATAATGTTATTAATATATCTATTATATTGTTTGCTATATTTTTCGCATTTAAAAATATTATATTGCAACAAATTATAATGTAATATAATATTATGAAATCAACATTTTATATGCTGAAAAAAATATCTATGTATAATGTATATAAACCTATATATTATGGTACCGATGATATTGAACAACAAAAACGAATCCTCTGTTCTTTTTTAATCGTGTTTTGATCTGTGTATCTAAATTATATATTATGCAAATGTTGGTAAATCGTTTTGAATTATTAATACTGACGTCTCGAAGTATTAATTTTTATAATATAATCGATTTATTATGGGACATTTTTAAACCTATTATACTTGTATTTCTTGATACAGAAATATGTAGTTATAAGAAAAAAATAAATTAAAAATAAGTTTCCTGTTCACACTTCCCGAATCTATTCATAATATTTACGATATTCGATTAAAAATATATATTATATCATTTTGTTTTCTAAACCCATTCAACTCCCATCCCATGAATTGTCCATTACCAAAAATCAAGCCTAAATTACGCTTTTGACTGGTGTATGCGATGAACAGATCTTAAATGTTTTAATCTCTCCGCCTTATATTAATATTATACATTATTTAATATATAAGCGGATAATCAGTTTATTTCCGAGGAAGTTTTTTTTTGAGGAGGAAGCCCCAAGAGTGTTCAAATGGATGGCGTTAATATTTTGTTAAAGAGGACTCCATTTGCGTTGGCAAAGTTGCCAGACAACTTTGGACCGATATGTATACAGTAATAATATGAGCTTTCGTCTGGACTAGTGGCGCTGTATTACAGCACTACATCACATAGCATAAACGACGATGAGATGCGAGAGAAAAAAAAGAAAAATATAACGTAATCTATGTATAGTATAGAGTGCAGTGAAAAGTTTTTAAACGTCTGTGATCGCGTCATGTACTAGAAAAATACGCGGTGCGCATAATAAACAAAAAAAAATGTTCTCTCATCGTTATATTTTCTATACATTATATATTATTATTATACTAAAGAGTAAATAATATTCAGTGGAACATTTTATCATATTATATAACCGTATACACATAATATTATTACGAATAATCGAAAAATAATATTTTTTTTTTGCATTTTATTCAATTGATATAATATATAGAGTTGCCGTACTTGTCTAGTATAATATTCACTTCAATATATTCTATGTGAAATTCGATAAGACCGCACGTATTGTTTACTACAATAATAAACTGCAGCTGTATACATGTGTGTAGTGATGATTTAAAAACGATTTCCCACACATTTTGCGATGCACCGTGCACGTCGATGCAGTATAGCCGTATAGGTTCTATAAACCTATACGTATAAACAAAATATATTACGTTTACGTGGATTACGGATTATATGTTTCAGAAGAAGCGAATTATGAATATACGGGGACTACTTTCTCGTAAATTCATTATTTATGTAGTCGTATGCGAGCATGTGTATATAAATATATGTGTAGGTACTGTTCGAATTTATTAAATATGTATATTCGGATAACAATGAATTTAATTAATGCCGAGTGTTGGAAATTAAAACTGATATTTAGATAAAATATAAAGATTTAGCTATGATGATGAAAAAAAAGATAGGATAGTTCATACAAATAATATGTTAAGTAGGTAATATTAAGATTCAAAACATATTTATGTATATTTAAAAAAAGATTGGTAAGATAGGTAAAATAGATTAGATATTTTAGTAGGTTTATCTATAACACTAGAAAATAATATTTAAAAAATGATACCTGAAATGTCTTTATTTTTACAATTTCCATTAAAATTTAAACTGAAATTGTAATCTGGTCACTCACTCAGTCTGCATACTGTTTACTCTGGTTAGTATATTTTGTTCTTCTCTACCAAAGTAATTTTATCTTCATGAAACTAAATAACAACTTCAAAATACTCGAAATTAATATTTCAATAGTATTATTGTTTTTCGAGCTCTACGTGTAAGTATATTTTAAATTAAGGTAGGTATTCCGAGAAATCGAAAAAAAAACGGCATATAAAAACAAAAATCCAAATTTAGATATTATAATTATATATAATGTATAAATCTATGTGTAAATTATATTAAACCACTGCAGCAGTACACAATATCACATGTGAGTTTAATAAAATCATAATGTAATAATCACGGTTAAAAAGCAATACGATTAGGTAATATAAAACGAATTGTAATAAAAAAATATTCCTTGAAAAACATTCGTCTTACTGCAGTACAGCAGGCCAAATGATAATCTGATTACGATATTTGGATACTATACTCGTAATAATTATTATTACCAACCGATTTTCGGGACATGGTGTTTTTTTCTTTTTATAACTTTCCCATTATAAAATATAGAATGACAAAAAAAAAAACAAACCTATAGGATAAAATATATATATTTTGAATACTGAAAGCGGCGAGGATTATTTGGGTTTTACTTTAATGCGTTTTATAATTTTTGAACAAGACAACTTTAATGTATTATTTTAAGGTGCCAAATAGGGTTCTAAAATTGCATACAATTTATATTTTTGAAATATTTTATGAAACGGTTCATACAAGTTTCGTGAAATGTTTCATTGTGTTGAAAAATAAAAATTAACATATTATTTATTTTTAAATATAACACTCAAATAGTAAATACAGTACTTAAGTAATTGAACGGTCCTGACTACAGATTTTTAAAAAACTTAACAACAAATTGAAACGTTAAAAATAATTTAAAATAGTTCAATATATTTTAATTATTGACATTATAAACATTTGTTTATTATGGTAGACAGCCAATTTGAATCAAGAAAATGATATTTAATATTTCAGAAGAATCCAATATTACAGTATACAATATTATTCAGTTATAACTTACCTTATACATAATACAAAACCGAACAAAGAAACAACTAATGTTTAGAAATAAAAAATGTATCTTACAATATTTCAAGCAGTGTGAATTTGATCATATGAAATGTTACAAAACCTGAAAATTTCGAGTGAAATATTTCATACTCTGGACAATCTTAGTTTTATAGATAATATAATGTTGTATTGTTGTACTTATTACTTTCAATTTTTTTTTTAATAATGTTCTGTTAGCTGCTATTTGTTAAATAAATGTATGAGTATTTTACAATTTTGAAAAACCTATTTTAAAACTGCGCAGTTTATAACAGTAATAACAAATGCAAAAGACCAACAAAAAATATAATAAATATTATAAGCAAAAATTATGAATTTGTTTGAAATGTACATCAGGCGATTCTATAAACATTTCTAGCCAAGCAGTACGCGCTCTTGCGGTAGAAAATAATAATAGGTACTCATAAAAGAAGTGGGTACTCTGTAAATGTAACAACATGTTAATTACCATTATTTTTTTTTATTTTTACGTTTTGAACAATAATGTTGTTTCTTTTTTATTTATTAATTCCATATTATAAAATATAATGTAGACGCTACTTATCTATATTTAATTATGTATAACAATATCACAACTATTATAGTTAATATAACGAATTGGTCTAACTGCAGTGGTTCGGGTAAAACAAAGACGTTTTAATATTTTGTATCTGTCGAATGTCGATGTTGTTTTCTCCAATTCTAATTCGTTTTTCATGACTAAGTATTAATTTTGTTATTAATATATCACCTATAAAACTGATTTAATCGTATCAACCAAAAGTATATGATGTTCTTTTAAATATTATAATATCCATGCAGGCATACAGCGTAGTACGGTTACTTTTTAACAGGCGACCGCAATATACTTTAATATTTAGAAATATTGTAGTTAATTCGCTTTTGGTTCAAAAGACATAATTTCTTGAAATGTAATTTAAAAAATATATATATTATATACACCTACCTAATTAAGGCAAGTCTGTATAATAGTCTTATGTTTATGCTAATTCCGGGAGAGAACAAAAAAATCATAATAAAAATGTAAATATTTAAACATTTTTTCTATCTCAAACATATTTTTTAATAAGTATACCTTTACGTTTTTTGTATAGGTCAACTCATAATAATTAATAATTTTTATGCATATTAATATATTATTATTATTGTCATGTATCGTGTGTTGACCTTCAAACGGGAACCTCGATAAATCATTCGTTGATGTGTATTTAAAACTCGAATATCATTTCGTGACATTGTTTTCACAAACGTTATATAATTTCTATTATGTTTAAAATCATAAATAATGAAAATAAACATCTGTGAGCAACAGATTTTCGTCACTATAGAATCAAATTGTCCTCCATCTATTTTATATAATAGAAATATCTTTCACAAAACAATAAATAACGGAATACTAAAAAAATGCATTATACTACAATTTGATTATACTACTTCAAAAAAAATTGTGAAATATAACCATAAAATATGGTTGGAGGGTTAAAAGTTGAAAGCATCTAAAAGTCCATTCTTGATACTAATGCCATATATATATTTATACAATATTTCATTCCTGTGACTTTACTTAAGAAGTCTATAGGGGTATACAAAACCAAAAACACCCTTCACGCTCACCAAATTGGTTAAATACATACTGACGTTCAACTCAGCTTTTAACACTTCAATTCACCCAAAAAATACCTCTAACTCTCGAGTTTGGTCGAGAGGAAGCCGCTAGAAATGTCTAAAAGTAACGGTAAAAAAGATACATATTTTATATTATACGGCACAAAACAGTGCAATAGTCTCTATTTTAGGGGTAATTCCATTAAAAAAAGTGCATAGCTCCAGCTTTAAATAATTATTATTGTCTTATTGTCATTATGATATTTTTGATTTTTTTTTCTCTGTATAATATTATATTCGAATTCTTCACGCGAATTCGTTCGCATGGTTCACGTGACTGTGGAGTAAACTCGCTGTGCCACGATTAGAACACCTCCGTAATGTTATGGCGGCGAGCAGGCCTACAATAAGTTTATGATTATTAACGGCTATTAAAATATAAAGAATAATATTTTCAAGTGTTTAAATATTTGATACAATTTGCAAAAACGTCATCGGACCATATAACTTTGTTTCTCACTGGGGTATAAACGAATATCGAAACAATGTTAGGTAATATTATTATGATATAGCATTATGCGGTGTATAGTATTATCGTCATTATCTTATCAACGGTTTCTAATAATACCCCATAGTCAGTTTTTTTTATTTTTTTTTTTAAATAATATTTCATATAAAAGAAGATTACTTCTCATTTACGATAATAATATAAGGACTGTGGCACTATTATAATTTCAACGATATCTTTTATACTACATATACACATAGGCATTGTAGAATTTAAAAGACTCGCGCAATAATAATATTAAGCCTATGTTCGTCTGAAAAAACAAAACGACAATATTATTATTATTAAGCAAAAGAAAAAAACAAGTTTTAAATAACTAATATTATTGTTTTTTAGAAAATCTCGAACGTACAGTAAGCATATATTAAAACCGAAAACGTATTTTATGCATAATAGTATGTGCACTTGTATAAGATAAACTACCACTCCCTCCCTTTCACTACTCTTCGTTATAAAATATGAATATTCCATAACGTGACGTAGCTGCAGCTATCATATATTATATAATAATACCTAATGTATGCACTAAGATTATTAACCCTTTAAATAAATTATTTTACCTCTATGTAAATAATAATTTTAGTAAACCGTACACTCGGTGTATACTTAGTGTACACTGTATACGCAAAAACGTATACCTATCTGCAGAAGGTGTTGTATCTACCAACTTTGTAGGTAGGAACACACGTATAATATTATTATGTTACTCGCCGCACGATTATTTCGATAAGACCGTTTTACACGTTTCCGGTTGAGATTTCACGCTGTAGATATAAATAATAATATGTACCTACTTAACCTTATACAAATATTATATTGTGCGCTATATTTTCATGTTTTATGTCACGTGAAAACCGCCACACTTACAAGCAATAGACGAATTTTTCGAAATTCGTAATTATATACAAAATGTAGAGCATTTTTTAATGAATATCCAATGCATATCCACTCTTCACTAGATACCTTAAAAAAAGGTCAACAAACTTTTAGATTTTGTCCAGTTATCCTCCTCACCTCCACGAGTAAAAGTATTTCCTATTTAAAGTAAAATGTTTTGTTACAAAATTTACTAATTCTATCGTTTAACACTTTTTATTTTTTAATGAATACATTTTTTGCAATATATTACTTTAATCGGTGTTCATTTGTAAACAAAACACCTTCTTAAAAAATACTCCAATAAAATGTGTATAAAATGTCGTGGGTTCGAGTTCTCGTAATTTCGAGTGAAAATCGATAATTTATCGTTAGTACAAATTTCTAACGACTACTATCCCAAATGTTCAGGGAAGTTAATGTGATTTTGGGGTGTTTAAAACTCTTCAAGTCCCCCTACCACCATTATTTGCAACTACATATATCTCTACAACTATGCGAATTGTTATATTATTAATAATGTAGGCATATATAAGGTCCGGTGTGTTCACCGTGACTTCACTTGTGACTTCAAAGTAGATAGAGCGAACCGTAGTTTACAATGTTTTAAATAATTCAAACCGATTTAATCGATGACGGTCGACTAGACGAAAATATAATTAATATTAGCCTTACAAAATATATTATTTAAAATAATAATACAAAAAAAAAACAAAGCAAATCAAAAAATGTCTCCCCAATACACCGACTAGAAAATATGCTACATTTTAAAATCGAATGAAGATTTCTAGTAGAAATATTGCTAACAGAAAAATAAAAAAATAGCTGGTCACTGTCGATGAGTGTTTCACTGTTGGAAACATTGTTTACATAGACTTGTTTAATTTATATCAATATACAACAAAAAAATTTTAGTAACAAAACATGATTCTATTCATAAAACTGTATTCATTACTAACAGACTATAAGACCTGTAATAAATTGTAAAATCGTATACTAATCAAAAAAAACAATACAAATATTTTTAACGGATTGGTTATGTTATCACTTTCTTTTTTTAGGTAAAATAATAAAACATTTTATGAGAATATTCTTGATACCCCTAGAATTTTCTCATCACAAATCACTAACACAACACGTCATAGGCACGTTTCCATCAGCGCGCGTACAATACATGTATATGAGAAACGGGCTTATCTATATGGAATAGTAATGGACGGACGCGACAGGGATTTCAAACATATGTTTAGAAACCTAAAAGTACATAAAAAAATACAACATTATCAACGGTTTGTACCACCAAGTACCTACGACTTATGATAAATCTTGTGTAAAATAACCAAGCTTTTTTATTCAGCACAAAACCAAATATACACTAAACAATTAAATATGTCAAATACCTCATCAACCTTTCTATTACAATAAGTTATTAATATCCAGTACTTATTTGTCCATGATTAAATAATAATAACTGTTTTTTTTTTATCCGTTTCACGAAAGTAACCTGTAAATCAACAATAAAGTGCAATTTTCGCTCTAAAAATATTAAAAATCTTACGTCAGTCACTCTTTTGAGGTTTAATTTTAAAATAAAAAGCAGACAGTGTTCTTTCTCTTGTTTTGAATGCAACGTATTCAAATTTTCATCAAAATTGAAATAAAATGACAACATAAACTGAACTCCATTTAAAGCATATAACATTTAAAATTGATATAGATTTATCAATTTTCAATGGTACATAATTAAATTTAAAAAACAAACAAATAAACATCTTTGTAAAATCATAAACTTCTTCGTTCCACTCAAAATTTAAAATTTAGTTTGAAAAATATGGTTTAACCAATATAAAACTAATTTGTTTTATAAGATTTTACATTTTTATAATTTTAAAATCGAACCACAAGAAATACCCCGATTTTTATCCGACGTTCAGGTTTATTTGTCGAAAATTGTATGGTATGTCAGTAGTTTTACTGTAAAATTTTTTTTTTAATATATAGTTTTCATGATTTATATGAGTTTGGACAAACTTTGATCTTCTACATACAAATTTCTACAAATATGTAACTCAAGAGATGAAAATATTTTGGAAATAAAATGCCAATATATAAAATTATTATGAAAATTTCAGATCTCGATAAGATTATTTCTTAATGTATTAATATAAAATAAGATAAACAGAATTTTTTTGATAATTTTTCTTTTTTTCAGTTTTTCCCAATACTTGGTAAAGCAGACGCAAGGAATTAAAAAAAAAAAACCCAGAACAATTACAACTGCGGTATTCAACCTTAAAACGGATTTTAGTTTCGAATACCAGTGAAATTATATTGTTGTAATCGAAAAGAAAGCTCGGTTATGTTCCAGAGCCTCGAGTTGTTTTTTATTGATTCATTGTTATGATGACTATATTGTAATTTGTTTTTTAAATCGTGCCTTTCTTTAACCCCCATAATGAACAGTAAAGTTTCTTATTTCGTTACCGATTGAAGTGAACAAGTGACCCAGTTAAAAAAAAAAAGAACTGTTATAAAAAGAAAAATACATATTCTTTTTAAATTTGATATCAACTAAGAAAGGTTCTAAAATTATAGTAGAGGTCGTATCTCTATCAATTAGGTAATATAGAATAATGGTCCTTTGATAATAGATAGTTCATTTTTTCTCCCATTAAAAATGTTAATATGAACTCACAAAATTGTTCAAAATCGAAAATCAGTAAACTTAAAACATGCCAGCAAGAATTAATTTTTAAATTTTAAATAATAGGTACCTACTTACTCATTGTAAAAGTCAAATTAGGATTTTGAAATCGGAATACAGCAATCGCGTTTAAACTTGGAGTAGTTACCTAATAATATATCCGCTATGATAATAGGCATTATAATCGTAAGTGTATGGTTCGTTCTTTGCGGGACCTAAATCACGGTTTTTAGTACGTTTAAGTGCTTATAATAGTTGTATTATTTGCCCAAATCATTTAAGAAACCTGCTAGTTGAAAAAATAAAACCAATTTATTGAACATGGTATATGGATATTTTTATATTTTATTTATGTACCTATACCTGAATACATATTTTTAATAGTTTGACAGAGAATGACGCGTTTACTCTGAAAACTTTCAAAATATAATTGACATGACCCAAATGAAAATTCTCGTATTATATAGAACTTTATCCGAATGAGAATATTGTTTCAATTTTATTACCTATATTTATCGGATAAATGTAAAAAAAAATCTACCGAACTGTTTTATTAATAAAAGTCGCCAGTATCGGAAAAATTATGAAACCGTTTGAAATAAAAATAAATTGGTTAGTAAAAATCGGTTTCCTTTCTGAATAATTTCAAGACCGTAATGGTTTGTAAGGTATATGTTCAGGTGGCGATTATATATATATATAAAAAAAAAAGTACTGTTTAGTTAGGTACCTACCGTCTAGATATAAACCCGGATTATTTACATTATAACCTAGGTATAATGGCAACATAACACATGATATCATTATATTTGAAAAATCGTTTTCTTTAGAAAATATTATGAGATTTTCCGGTTATAAGAAGGCGGTATGTATAGATATATATACATAATATCGTTTTCTAGGATATTACAGTATGCTATTTATTTTTTAATCGACCCAGATTTACAAAACTCCACTTTCAAAAATATGAAAGCGTGTGGGTAATACTTACATAGGCTACATTTAGGTAGGTACTTATTTTGTTGACATTATTTTTCGCTGTCACAAATCCAAGAAACGTTCGTAATAAATATTTAGTCTTAGGAAAGAAGGACTCAATTCAATTTTGTATAGTTTTCAGTACAAGCAAATCCAATTTTGAAAATTACTAAATGGCATAGTGTTCCTTGTAAGAGGGGATTAAATACTCCCGCTGTACCTTTATCTGTCATAAAAAGCGATAGATGGGGCTGTGTAAGGTCATTCGGTGTAAAATTGTGTTAAACAGTATAATAAGTCCTAAACAACGGTCAGATGTATTATTTCATATTGGATGTACAAATGGACAACAGGTAGGGGAAATTCACGTTGCTATAATTAGTAGAAGCGTCGGTCTAATACTAACCGGACAGTAACTACAATAGCTGTTTAACTAATCATGTGCGCAGGCCTGGTCAACTTTTGTAATGTCAATGGTTTAGGGACATCACTATTGCGTTCTAAGTTGAACCTGTATCTAGTTAGAATAGATAGGTACACAGTAAGAATAGACACATAGAATATTAGAACACTAGCTGTTAGAAGTGTTAAAACGGAGGAAAGTCAGTGTATTAAATATGTTTAGGAAACTATATTAAAATGAGAGAAAGCAAAAGAATTAAACGAGGGCTATAAAACAATATATTTAGGTAGGTCTAATAAAAGCAATGGTCTGTGGATAATAGTGGACGGCGATTTAAAAACTAAAGTATCGGATGTACTAGAAAAGAGTGATAGAATAATAGTGGTAAAGCTGATCTAAGAAAAAAAAAATTACTGTACTACACTTACTAAGTATTCCACGAATGGGACGTAAAGAGAAAGAGAAAGATAAAGATGCGTTTTGACGAGAGATGGATAAGATAATGTAAGGACTACCAGAGAAACGAAGATGCTGTGATCAGTAATGATATGAATGGACAATCGGTAGTGAGTGGACATAATACGAGAGGGTACATGGAAAATATGGTTCGGGGAGAGAAATGAGATTACAGAACAAAAATTCAGATTGTATGTAGCATGTGAACTTTATACAACTTTTAAGAGTGGTGAGAATAGGTCATAGTAAAAAAAGTTAGAAGAGAAAATGTATTAAGCAAATAGAGAAACGTAAAATAAGCTCCGGTAAGCAACAATACAGCATAGGGTAATACCATAATGCTTATAGAGTTTTGATATAGTGGGAATAGAGTACACATTAATAAAAATGACAAAGGTAAAAATTAGTCAAGGATTCGGGGGAGAAAACTAGTACGAAACAAATGAAAATAATTTATAAAAAAAAAAAAATTAAAGAGTCATGTAGAATATTGAAGGAAATATAAATGAGGTGTGAAAAATAATGGTAAATTGTATTAATATTACTGCAAAGAAGAACATTGGTGACTGGGAGTAGTATGCCAAAGGTTAAGGAAACTTGTTTGTAAAATGAAGAAGTTCAGAGGTTTATTGCGAGTAAGAAATAACTATTTAAGCTGTAGCACAAGGACAGGAGGATAGACGAATGGGAAAAGTACAAAATGTATAATTTCTTATAATATAATATCGTTATCAAAAAAGTTATTTAACTCAAAATATATATTTTATAAATATATATTGTTTTAATTTTTTTTAAAAAAAACCTGTTTATGTTTCTAAAAACATAAAATGTCTACACCATAGAATTAAAATCCCTATAAATCAATATCGAGGTGTATTTACTTAATATACGTATTCGGTAGTATTATACAGCAGTATTTCCTACTTATTATTATTATATTTTATTATTTTACATTTGCATAAGCGAGAGAAAAAACAAAAAATAGTAACGAAAAAAGGTCAGTTTTTCGATTTATTTATCTATATTAATTTATCTACTAAGGAGATATAGAATAAAAGAGGTTGGAAACCACTAGGTTAGAGATATCAGTTTTTCCGACGTGATATTTTGAACATTAAACATGCATGGGTATTGCAATGTATTATTTTCCTTTTAAGTATCCTGTAAAAATGTTTAATAATTGTCTTATTAAATCAAGCTTTATAACAACTCTTATCTCGTTACTAATTATTATCGGACTTCTTATTCATTTTGTCGTATGGTAAACGAATTATTTAGCAATCTTGTTTTTATCGTTTCGAACTATTCCGCGGGTCGGTGGAGTGTTGATGAAAATTAATTTGAAATAAATATACGATACTATATGCGGGTAGATTACAGAGTCATTGTTCGGTTATTATTTTAATAATAATTGTTTTAAATTGAAAAATCTTCTCATTTGTTTTAGATTCTAAACTTAATAGCAAGGAATATATTGGTTTTACAGCAATATGGCTCTTTTTCGTGTTTGTTAACAACTTTTCAACCAAAAATTGTGCTCAACTTTATAGAACTTTCTTATAAAATATTTTATCTAATCAGCGTATAAGGGAATCATTTGTTGACTTTCATTATAGTCTCCTTAATAATGCAGAAAAAGCGAGACAATTTACTCGATAACGGTTTAGGTTATTCACTTATTTGCCTATTTAATTTTTAATTTTTTTTTGTTTGTTAAAATTTAGTTAAAAATAATTCACCCAATATTTATAAAAGCCCTTTCTAGACGTGCTAAAATTTTCAAAGCATTCAATCTATTTTTGAGTATTTATAACTATTTAATATTGTCTACATTTCTTTAATTTTTTAAAATTATTCTTTTGTTAGAAAAAAAATTAGATTTCTTAATTTTACAAATTGAAAAAATTATAAAAATGAGTAATTATATTTGACATTATGCCCACAATACAAATGTAAACTACTTTCTCGTAATGAAATTAACTAATGGCCGGATGCGAATACTTACATAGTGTACAGTTTAGTAATTCATGTCCGATTAAATTTACGTTTTAAAGAAGAATAGCTTTTGTATTTGGTCCGAGAAATAAATTAGAGCAAATTCATATACCTATAATATAAATATATATTAAATCGGTTTAGTATTATACTTATATGCGTTGTTTGTGTTTGTTCGGCTAATATTTTGCAGAGAAGTGGAAAAAAAAAATTATATGAAGAACTCCAGTAAATGTAGTTATTCTGTATAAAGAAGAGCGAAAGGGGCCATAGCCCTCAAGCACCTTTCCCCAAATAAAAATCCTATAGGTGTACCCTGGGAGTTGAAATAAATTATATTGTACCTAATATAGGTACATTTTTATTTACAAATTCACATATCATCCGAGAATGACGCCTCGATGAAAATTCCCTCCACCCTCAAACATCCGGTGTGTGTGACGTCCTCGTTTGAAAAACGTGGTGAACTGTAGTTGGAACTACACGCGATGCTATAGTAAAAGATGCGACTTAGACGGTTACGTAGGTAGGTATCAGATACCTACACAACGACAATGTATTATTATATGTAGTTAGGTACGTTCTGCAGGGTTCAATGCACGTTTATATCCTCGGAAACGCGTAAATTAGAGTTAGGGTGGAGTTTTACAAGGGTTGATAGTAGTGAAAGGGTGATTGTCAAATATAACCCTTTATCTTCCGTTTTACATTTCTCCGGTCAACTTGAACACGTGCACCGCACTAATCTCGAATAATTAAAATCTAAATTCGAACATGAACGCGTCCAACTCACATAAAATATATATATGCATGAATATTATAATAAGTAACACAATACAATTTTTTTTTTTTTTTTTATATACAATGGTATTCATTCGCATATTTTTCGGTGATGGTTTTAGATATTGAGCGTAGCGAGGAATGTATTGATTTTATTGGAACTTATTTATAAAGGTTTTTCTGTTTGTTTGTATTCTATCTGTGAACGATTTTTCTACAAGAAATCATTTTTTAAGAAATTTCTAGACGTGGTAAATGGTATTTTCGAACAATTTATGGGAATTTTAAAATGTCGAGGGTAAAATATTAGTTTTTTTTTTTTTTTTAAGCGTTTTAAAATTAAATTTTTACCAATACGTTGTTTCTCTCTCGGTCTGTCTAAATGTTCATATAGTTTATAAGGGAAAGGGAGATGTGGTCACATGTGTTGTGTTATATATAACCGGTAATAGGTCCATAGCCTAAACGGTATCTTCTCACTCGCACGTCTTGTGATACCGGTCTCTCTCTAGACTATATAGTAAATGGACAATTCAATCTTATCGAGATATGAGAAATAATATACAAATGATAACGACATTTAAAAAGTATTGTTAAGCACCTGGTTCGACCGATTTTAGGTATACTTCGCTCTGAATCGTTTTACGTTACGTGTTTTTAATTATTATTATTATTTATTTTTTTATAGTTATTTCATAGACATAGTCCTTATATTTAATATTTTCGGAGGTTTTTTTCGCCGCAATAGCGGAAACGTCCCGTGATAGTAACGTTGCATGCATTATTATGTACACACGGCCAAAGAGAAAGATATACGTATGTCTACATTATAATATAACTATACAACGTTAACAATAATTTAATAACCTTAAATACATACGAGTTGCACTCTTAGCCCTGGGACTTACACTGTCGTGTATAAGTCTACCACCCCACACCTCCGATTCTCGCCCCACCGCCCCCTCGGATGATAATGCGGCCAAAGTTGCACACAATACACCGAGCCGATGTCGCGGCAACGTTTTTACGACGGTTCGCCGCATACATACGCCTGGTAAGTGTACATATATATATATATATATATATATTATATACTTACCAGACGTATATACGCTGTAAGTTTACAGTGGTTTTCATAATATAGCGACATTATAATACTATGCGAGACGGCGACGCTTTGAAATTATCAAAAGCTCGTGCGCGCGCGCGTACATTATATTATAATACAGAAATCATTTTGTAAATTAATAGAAATTACGAGCGGGTATACGCCGGCGACGTTTGACACGGCGAAAGCTTCGAAAATATTATTATTATAGATTTCATTTATCACGTCGGATAACACAATAACAGTAATAATAATAATAATAATAATAATAATATCCGTATTATTATTGTAGTTCGCCCCGTATAATTACGCGGTATATGCACGACCCGTTTCCCGGGATCGCAGATGCCGAATTTCGTGTTTTTATTAAAATATCGTTCGAATAATAATAATAATAATAATAATAGTGTTATTATTTATTGTTAAACGTACGTATTGAAATGCCGCGAATTTTCTACGAGAAAATATTTCGAATACCTATTGTTATTTGTACGCCATGGGGGCCGATCTGGAAATCGTATAAACATAGCTGGATTAAGGGAGGGGGAGCGAAGGGGGCACACGCCCCCGGGCGCGGGATTTTATGTGCGTATATTATGTTTTAAAAACCAGCCACAATTATTAGTTATAGACTCATTAGTTCATTAGGTATATTGCCCGTGGGTATGTGCTCCGAGGCGCTCAAAATGTTTTAAATTCAAAATCGTAAACCTGATTGTCCATTGTAAATGTCATGTTTATAAAACTTGAAAAAAAAAAATGTTTTTAACTTTAGGGCAGAAATATTATATAAATCACAATAACTTCATACATGCACAAACTTTTACAGTTTGCAATTATAAACTTAAACTTATTTTTATTAAAATTAAAATAAGGTACATTTGAACGTGTTGGGGATTGGTCTGAATTTATAGCTGCGGTGTGTATGTGTGTGGACGTGCGGTACAAACAAACGGGCAAATTTGGATGTTTAATTCAAAATAAACACCAACAATAAAATTATATATTCAAATTTCACAGAAAGAATCCAATATAATACAACTATCTGACTACTATTTAAACTTTGTATTAAACATACACTATGTATGCTTTATAATAAAATTAAAATCTATCCTATGCCAAAATTATCTATAAAAAAAAAAAGTTTAATAAGTTGTATTAATTATAAATAAAACATATACAGTAAACAATGTACTAGGCAACAGAATTGAGGATGAGTAAACATTATTATTTATTTATGGATTTTTGATTTTTGTTTCCAAAAAGTTCTTATGGAAAACAAAATTTGTTATATAGTATGGGAGATCTATTGACTTATTATGATGAATGTTTTTATTTTTTTTTTTTGTGTGTGTCTTTAAATAACTTTTTGATTTCATTGGTTTTAATTTGTACGCACGATGTTTTTTTACCAAACCTATTAGTTTAATTAAAAAAACACAAAATATCTTTTTTTGTTTCATTTTTAATCTAGTCGGTGGCTAAAAAAGTTTTTATATATTTTGTAAATTTAAGTAACCGGTAACAAAATAATATTTTAGCAAATGTACCCCGCATTCAAATCCCCATCTTCCCCTACTAAAATATTATTTCCAATTCCTAAATCGAGTACTCCAGGCGTTATGTACGTTCATTAAAATTTGTAACATGATTTCAGATAATATCATTGTGTACAATATACAATGATATTGTAAGTTTTGGATGTATTGAAACGCATCGAATATTTATAATTTCCATTATAAATGGAAACAATCTGAAAAGAATTGTTGACGGACACGTGGAAATAACGTACTTTGTAACACTTTTTCGGATTTCGTTTTTTTTCCGCAAAACAGGGCGCTGGAAAAGTACTTTCAATCTATTATATGTTCCTCAGAAAGTTTGCATTGCGCATAATTATCATGTGGAAACGTGGAGATCGTCGATCGTCGACAACAAAAACGTTCAGTGTGCGTGTATAGCTTGTGTCGTTCACAGTTTACGAGTTTAATTTACTCTGGACTAGGACCATAAGGCATGCAGTTCAAATAATATTCAAGAGAAAACACGAAATAATTTTGATTTTTCTTCGACACTGAACATTTCACGAATTTTTACCACGTAGCGCGATGGCAAACGCTGCAGGTCGTGTCGTGGCCCCAAGACGACGACGTTGGGAGTAATACATGGCAGCTAGGAGCAGCATCTGTCCAAACAAAATGTATACGTTATGGCGGCAAAACGAGTTTATACAGACCAAGTAGGACTCTCTTAATTTGGGTTTTAATGCAAAATGACTCACTAGAAAACTAAAAAAACGACAATATTATTCTGGAGGACATCGCGTTGTGGTTTTTCCATTATTCCGAATGTAACGCCTGACACAGGCCCGTAGCCATGGGGAAAGGGGGACATTATCACCCTGGACTTAATCGTTGCCCCTCAACAAGTATTAAATGTGCATATGCAGTTAATATTGTTTTTTTCTAATTTCCCCTTAAAATTTGGTTTGCCCCACCTGATGATTTCTGGTCTGGTTACGGACCCGATCCGGTAAGTTATTTAGATATAATACAATTTTTAAATAATTAAACATTTTTAAAAAAAATCACTGCGTGATACCCTTATGTATGTCGTCCTCTTTTAATTTTATAGCAAGTATTTCGCCTTAAAACCGACTTTCAGCGAGTTGCACTCAATTTTCGTAAGCATGTTTTCACCATCGTTGAACATCACCGTAAAAACGTCATCCTAATGAGTTTTTACTTCAGGCAGGCGAAGCCGACGATATGTCAATAATTTCAGTGTACGCAGTAAATATTGGAGTGCTCGACTTTTGAACTCAACTAGACTACATTTAAAAAAAAAATTAAAACTCCCCCGACTTTAATAAAGTATGTATATTGTAACATTTTTTAGTAAAGCCTACAAAAACTAAACTATACAACCCAGGTATACCTAATTTAGATTCTAAACGAATAGACATTTTAAAGGAAGAACAAAGTATTTAAATTAAATGTTTTGAGTAAATATTTATTGCGGAATAATAATACTGAGTGACTTATTATTATGCGATGAAGTACCTAGGCGTCCGTTTATTGTTTCTGATCATCGACAACCGTGTAATTTTCTTTTGCCAAGTTTTTTTATTTCTTTTACCGGCTTTTAAAGCATGATAAAAAAAAATAGGTTCTTATTGGATTACAATATTTTAGTCTGCCCACAAATAGTATAGCCAAAACAGATATAGCCTAACGAAATATTATTATAACCCTGATTTTAAACATATGTGTATTGTATGTATCGCAATTCGCAATGTCGGGGACAGTCAAAATAAAAATCCCCATAGCCCCTCCTGAAAATTGTTAGCTGGTCTATACATGATGTACAAGTACCAACGCACTGTCGGAAAACCAAACTAAAATAATTTAATTACATATTATTATTATGTTCCTATATTATATTAGTACATAATATAATACCAATTTCAGATGACAATAATAATATTGTATCCATCGACTATATATCTAATGTTAGTTTCGAACGACCGATGGGATTGCCTACACATTATTTTAACGGCACGTTTAATTGTGAGTAAGTACACAATTACTAACAAACGATATCAAAATCAACAACATAGAGCATCCACTGCATTGGTTTTTTTTCATTAGTACAGTTTTCTTTAGTACGTGCGGGTCATGTTATGTTAGTTAGAAATAAAAAGAAATTTCGTTGTTTTTGCATATTTTAAAATTTTATCTTATCAATTATTATGTAAATGTGTGCAAGTTTAGCTTGTAACATTGCTCGGTTATTGGTTTAATGTCGACAATATAATAGCTTTGTTCCTTTAAAAAACTACAGTGTACAAGTGTCCGGTGTGGTGTGTGATGTGCCAATTCAAAACAAACATTTCAGGTGTGGAAAGTAGAAAAGTCAGTCGACTGTCCTCAACTAAAACAACACTGCCATCATTGTTACGGCATACTGTATCTTTAAATACTCTCATTTTTATTGTAACTATGCTGTCGATAACCGTAGTGATAAGAAAATATATGATGATAACCTGGTTCAGCGTCTACTCATTTCCTAGTGTACACACCAAACCAACACTTTTCTTTTTAAAACAAACGATTTGGTGTATACTATTGGTTAAAACGAACAAAGCTAATAATATCCGGATCCTCGAAAATAAAAGAATTTACCGTTGGTTAGATCCGTTTCTTATAAAATCGTTTTTGTTCAAATAGTACTTAAACGTTGTATTTTTACAAAGGAACATTTTTTTTTCAGATACTAGTGATACTATATTTTATATTTCAACAAATCCATACAAATTGTAAACTTACGAAATCAGAACGCACCAACATTTAGTCGTACACTAGTACCAATATATTTCGCCACGAGTGCGACCGTCGAAAAACGTCCGATTTCAATTTGTTTCGACAATATTTCAAAACGTAACAATTTTATTCGCAATATTAGCCGACGAAAATCAGTAAAAAACGCAATTACCTATTAGCCGACGACGGATGCTTGCACGGGGTGTACCCGACTTGGGTCCCTCATCGGGGTCGATACCGTGGGATTATTTTACGAGGAGTACATACTCGACACGCCAATCGTTCCCAACCGAATCGGTTTTCATAAACTATTAATTCGCGATTAATTATCGTATCAACAGTGTACTAAACACCAAGACGACAAAATACAATACAAACATATTAATATTATAATCGGTAATAAAGCAACACCATGTATCTTCAAAACAGTCGAAAATGAGTAAGTTATATACATCGATTTTTTCAGAAAAAAATGATTCATTTTTTATGTAAATACCTCGTATGTATTCTAATTTTCAGAAGAGTTAGTAAACATTGAAGCAATATCACGTAAATCCATTATCAACTGTTTTTTATACAACACTTAGCATATATTTTAAAATATTTAATGTGAAATTATTGAAAATTCGATTTTATAAATACATATTTGTATATTATGAAAAATTGACTTTTTGTACACACTTAGTATTGCGACGATATCATCGACGATATTATATGAATAGTATGATAAGGTATATTGGTATTTCGAGAAACGCGAGTTTCGTCTACCGACATTTGGCCTGTTGGACCAAGTTTCGTTTGCATTTTTTTTTTTTTTAACCGCCAAACTTTCGGATAATGATATTTTACGTTTTCCAGTGGTTAACGGCATGTTTACTACTGACACTTTACAATTTATCGTATGTATGAAATGGAGTCAATTTTGCCTACAANTTCCAGTGGTTAACGGCATGTTTACTACTGACACTTTACAATCTATCGTATGTATGAAATGGAGTCAATTTTGCCTACAATACGTTGTGTTGCGTGCATTGCGTTGCGTGTGACGACACCTATTTTGGGCTTTAACTTACAATTATATTGGAATGACTTTATCGTGGTATGGGAGAAGAGGCAACTTCATAACATCTTAGAAAGACGCGCCTACTCTAAAATATTCGTATTATAATATTATATGTACTCGGACAATATGACACGTTATACACATAGTTATCTACAAAGGATAAATCACAGTTTTTTGTTATCTCGTCTGATTTATTACCCTTAGAAAAATATGTTTATGAACACAAAATAATATGTGTAAGTATTATTTGAATTGCGTGTTCATTTCATTTTAAAACGTAAAATATTACTATGAGAAATTTTAAAATAAGAACAGTTGCGATTTATCAATTCTACTGATATATTTGAGTCGTGTTTACGCGATATAAAAGTTGTTTATAGTTGAACAATTAATTAACAATGTGACGATTTGTAATTATCAGCAAATCAGTCATTATTGATAATGATAGATTTAGTTAAGAAATGTTGAAATAATATATAATCAGAATTTACTGATTTTTAGTCTAAAATTAATAGTCAAAGTGGAAAATATTTAATTTATTTATGACTATTCTATTAAGCAATACATTTAAATTTCGTCGTAAACTGAGTGTAAAACGTTTTAGAAGCGTTTCTGAGCGGAATTTAGTTATTAGTTATTAGATGTTTTGTCAACAATATTATATAGTAAAATAATTAAATAGGCTTTATGTATTTTCTTTAATAATATTTGTTTAATGTTGTACCGATTTTCCCGATTTTCCTACGTTCTTCCGGTTTTACCATATTTTATCCCGGTTTTTCATATTTGCTGGGTAAACTCTTGAAAATATCGAAAAATGATTTCCTTACAGTACCTTCCAACACCGATTTTTTTTCAGAAAAGGTGCTACACTTAGAAATTTGAGCAAGTCTTCTGTTAGAAAAGTTGCTTACAGATAAAAAAAAAATAAATAAATAAACATCTTGGTAAAACTATAAGCTTCTTTACTCTACTCAGAATCTAAAATACTACATAATATTATATAGTTTTTTTTTGTTTTGTTACCGGAATATTTTACACGTCGGTACGCATATTTTAAAATAAATATTTTTACGAAATTCGTAAAATCACTATTTAAAAAATGTGTATGCGTTTAGCATAAAAACGTTTTAGTTTAGGTGGTGAAAAAACCATTCCAAATACCTATATAGTAGTTTATTTTATAAAACTGCTACAGTGGCTCCACGAACATTAAACAATATAAAGCGAACGTTTTTTTTATAGACCAACCACCTATCCTAAGTGTACATACGTATATATGTATATATATAAATATACATATATATATACGTGGCAGTAGCGGATCTAAAAGTCATTTAAAATGAGGAAAGGCGAATTTTTAAAAATTGAATTATCTATTTTTCTAATCAACCTGTGTTTACTAGAGTAAAAGTTAATCTTTAAAAATATGGTGAAATACGTTTGGTACTATATATTATAATTAATCAACAAAACAACAAACCGAAAATTAATTTCCTACAAAACATAAACAAAAACCTATCGAATTCAAATATGTTTTCCAAATTAAAATCGAGTGTTCGGTACTAGGTGAATTTTTCTTTTCTTTTTGTGTCTTTCATAGTCCTGCTGGAGTTCAAATTTTTTTGTTCGCAAAACATGATGGCTTGTGACTGCGTATGTGTACGCTACAGATTTTCAAGAACCAAAACCGTGAGAGCCTGACAATATACGAGCGATAAGCAATAAAAAAGGTCTAAATATTTATAGATATAATGATAATGATAGTAATCACAAGTTTATAATAACGCTGTAGATACGAATGACTGTATTATCTGTACCAATTATTTGTGTATGGATTATAGATGATAAATTTAAATATTATCTAGGTAGCAACCTAGTTTATAAATATTTACCTATATCCAATTTCTTCAACATTATACAGAATAACTTATAACATATTCAGTATGAAATAGTAATTCAGTTCGTGAACATTTATACTTCATAATAAATCATTAATTAGTATTTTTTATTTTTTACGCAGCAAAAATGAGTATTTGGCGTTTCGGCAATAAAAAACGATCTAAATTATTTATATAACAAAAAAAAAATTGTATTTTTTTAAAGTTTGTATATTGTAGGCCTGGTAATGTGAAAATAATACATTTTTGTAGAAAATTATAATCTCTATAATTTTTGTTTGAAACTTTTTATCGTAAGATGAACAGTTGAATGAAATATTTGCCAAAAGGTCATTTGACCTCAAATAACCTTTGAAACATACAAGATTAAGAGGCCAAATTTTCACACGTTGTTTATAATGATGTAATAAAGGTGTGAACCAAAATTCAGCTTGCTGGGAATTTTTCTGAGCTGAAAACACGAACTAAGATATACTCCTAAGATACTTCCTATAAAAATATATATATACATAAGTATATCTTAGTTCATGGCTGAAGACTATTTTTCGTCTAATTTTACTGGACTATGATAAAAACCAGCAGTTTCAATTTTATGGAAATAAATGTGACAATAATTGTTTGAGTAACTAGTGTAGTAAAAACAGAATATAATAACCCGATTTATAATAAATCTAAAAATAAATTATTGATATCAATGCAACCTATACTGGCCTATACTGACGTGGTGGGTGGTGGTATACACAGATTGAACCACAATCACACTAATGATCATTTACAACTAACACATAGATAACTGGTGAGGACGATTAGATTAGAAATTGTCCCAACACCATTCCTTAATAAATCGCCGCTTTCACCGCCTTTATCATTTTCAACGTATTTTTGATTAACCGAAATGTTTTAAAAAAATTGTAGTCATCTAATAAGTTAAAATAATTATGTCGCGGTTTATATAATTTAGGTCTTCTTGACTAAGCAATGAACATAATAATTTCTTCGTCATCATCAGATATATTATTAATTTTTAATTATAGATTTAAAATTATTGAAACTATTAAAATTTGAAGTTTAAGTAAAAATTAAAAACTATAACATCACAGGTAAGGTTAATACACATTTAGTTATCATTGATATTATCATAATAACTCATGGAAACATAAACACGTCTAAGAATATTACGGAGCTATCCAAATCAAGATAACTGTCTAGAAAATGTATTACATTGTAAAACCAAAATATTCTATACTCTAGATAACTTGATAACTTGTAGTATAGCTTTATACTCTGGATATCTAAGAATAGATATTCTTTGGATAAAACATAGAATTTCAGAACCTATCGTAAAGTATTCGTTTTTTTTTTCCAAACAATTAGGTATTAAAGTTTGAATTTTTAAGAAAATCGTGGCATTTAAAAACATTTTTATTTGAATGTTTTTTTTTTTTAATATCGTAATTATTAATTATTAGAAGAGGTTACCTATTGTGAACAACACCACGTTTTACGAACGATAATCGTGAAAACCGTAAGTACCTACTTTATCCATACACAAGGATTGAAAAAAAAAATCCCTCAACAGTGTAAAATTAATTAAGGAATTTATTCAAAGAGAGCGCATAAACCCAATTAGGCCGTCGATTATGGGTCAACCACGCAATTAGTTGAAGGGTGCAATTTATACTCCGGACAAGTTAAATCCCCATATCCGAGGTTATTTTAACCGGCGGATGTAAACTGCGCCCCGCCAGGTACAGGTAAATACGAAATCACATATTATTACGTAAACTGCGCCCGAGTTCCGGTCGAGTGTAAAAAAAAAGTGCCATGCAAACAGTGCATGCGTGCAATTTTTAAAAAAAACCTATAGTTCTATATATATATATTCAAAATCAAATAAATGAAAAAAATTATAAAATCTTTTTCGAAGTTTTTGATTGCTTAATGATTCACGGTTGTGGTTTACATATTTTTGCCCTGCATCTTTCCGTCATCATCCCTTACCGTTTAAAAAAGAAAAAATATGCTTTGCAAGTTTTGACTGTATATCGCCACCTAACACCTTACCCGAACTTCGAGGTCGATTAATTTTGCGAAACATTATACAATTTTCAAGCATTTTTCGCGCTTCGACACGATTTATTCTGCGATCGTGACTTAACCGATCGTTAGGTAATTGTTGCAAATCGACGCCAACATGATAGCACTATAAATAGTCATATTATTTGATAACGGGTTGACCTTTTCACAGACAGTGTGATTTTACCGACTGCGTCATTTTTATATAGCCATCATATGCTGTGTACATTTGTTTTATGAGTGTCGAATGAATTTGGACAGAAAATTCGTTCGAGTTTCACATAAAATATAAAATGCAGTAATAATAAACTGGGCGTAGTTCACATAACGTCTTTTTGCCATGTGTACAAAATTGGGCGCAGTTTACGTATGTCCATTTTAACAGTTGTGCAGATATGCCGAACTTTGTATATCAATATGTTTCATACCGAGATCAAAAAAACAAAAACTTGTTTGTACAGCAATAATATTATTGTTCTACTTTTATTATATTCTAATTTTACACTAAAATATATACGGCGAATAAAGTGTTAATGTTTCAAAACTATTCAGTAGTGTGAAAATAAACTTCAACTGAAAACGCGAAATCAGCATTTTAACATTTCTTCATAATTTAATGTTTTAAATGCGGCTATTATGTTTTTTATGAATTTAAAAAATAAATTAAAAAATTACTTTACCTATTATGCAAATTTATTTTAATAATTTTCCAATGACTTCAAATAATTGTTACTAGATTTATGAAACGTACAATACGGTTTAAATTGATTTAACATTTTTTAAAAAAAGTTAATTATAGTTTGAGTAACTGGAATATGCAAAATAACTTAAAACGTCCGAAAATAGGAAAAGCTACTTATCGTACTTTTATAAAAACTGAAGAAGAATTTTAGTTTCATGTATTATTTTTTATTTTTATACAAACATTTTAGTATAAAATGTTGACGAAAATCGTAAATATTACTGCCTTTTAAACATGTACCTATAATCAAACTCCATTTAGAATCGTTTTTTGTTAGCAAAGATTAATCGTTGCGTACAGATTATATTAAATTCCACTCTATACTTTACCTTTCCAACTTCTCACCTACAACACTGGCCCATACATCGTGCGAAGTATGTTGGTCTTGTTATTTTTATACATTGTGTCAGTCTCTAACGACTTTTCTGTCAGAAACCATTTTCAAATAATTGTATTCAGAGACGACTTACGACTACTGATCTTTGTCTAGTTGTAACACTGTAAAGGTTATGATTTGATTTTCCCAGATTATTTTTTAACAATTGGGTATAAACTTATAGGAAGATAGGGTAAATGTACACAATTTTATACGCAATAACGGTTTTTATCATTTTCGATTTGGTTATTTTAATTGTAATACATTGAACCCAACATTTTCATCGAATAATTATAACACTTCTCTAGATGCGGTAAAAGTTTTAAAACATTCTAGCGGAAATTAGTCTTTTGAATTATTTATAAATAACAATTATTCAATTTTTTTATTTTCCATTTGGTTTATGTGGACTGAATTGTTTTCATTCCACAAAAATACTCGACGTTTTGATACGGACATAATTCATTTATTTAGTAGTTATAAATTAACACAATTTTAAATTTAATAATAATTTATCATACCGAGTTTAACCAAACTTCGTTCAGAATCGTTTTTCGTTTCAACTATCGTATATTATATCATCTTATCTACGGGTGTGAAATATGTACCCGTACGTTATTACGGAAGACCATAATATAATTATTCTTGTACGGACTTTATTTAAGAGCGTATTTTAGATTCTGAGTGTAGCGAAGAATGTATTGGTTTTACTAAGATGTTTGTTTTTTTTTTTTTTATATATCCTGTGTACGAAAATTCTACTAGAAATCTTGATATAAACGCGCGGCACCATTTCTGAAAGGAAATGTTGTCCAGATGGTACTTTCGAGAGGTCATTTTCTAAGCGATTTTCATAATATCTAGGAAAAACTAGGATGAAACGTAAGAAAAACGGGAAACTTACGAAAATAATATTTTTATTATTTTTCAATTTTGTTATTTGTTGAAATTTAGTTAAAAATATTTGTATCGATTCTATGGACTTGAAATTTGTACAGAACATTTATATTTGCTTTTTCTAGATGTGGTAAAATTTTAAAACAAATTAAGTTATTTCTGAGCTATTTATAGACATTTTAATTTTGCGAGTTTTGTATGTAATTTTTATTTGAAAGGTACTCGATGTGGTAAAATTGTTAGACCTTACAAATATGCTTAAATGTTTAACAGGATATTCATTAAGAGTCTTAATTTATGGCCAAAAAAAGGACAATTTGGGTTTCAATAAGTGTTTTTTTTTTTAAGAAATTTTATTTTCAAATTCTGACAAAAATCGTTGAGTAAAAAATTATGTGGAACAAATCTAATTTTTCAATTTTTTTTTCTAAACATATGTATATTGCCGATATAAGAACGAATTCAGAATGGAGCGGACTGACAGTTTCGAAATCTTAGCTTTTTGATGTTCTGATATTATGTGGATATTATATGTTATGTTAATTAACTAAATATTTAAAGTAAATAAATATATAGACATAAAATGTATGTACACAAATAAAATAAATAAATAAATCAAAGCGTCACCTGGAGTATTTTGATAAGTTTATTATACGACCGGTTTTAAATTAAAAAATTCACTATCGGGTATATCACAGTCAAAATGTAAAACACAGCTGAATATAAAAATTTAAATGACGAATACATAGAAAAATAAAAAAAAAAAATTACAAATCGGTCGTTTTACATAGTGTATAGAAATAAATTATTTTAATAGGATAGATTATTTAAAATTAGTTATTATAAGACATAGATATGTTAAGAAATATAAATTATTTGATTACTATTTATTATCTAAAATGTATTGATATAATAAATTATTTTTAAACTCGGTTTGGACTTTTTTAAATATTATTAAAATTATTTTTCTTTATTTCACTGTGTACGCGTAATTATTCTAAAACTGAATTAATATAAATGTTCTTTTGGGTATTTAATATTTCTATGTCTGTATTGATATCAAAACTAATATTATGATTATTATCTAAAACATGATTAACAAATTTGAATTGGAGGCAGTCTTTTTAAATTTTATTTCCGAAATGTATTCTTTATATCTTATTTTAAAATTTCTATTTGTCTTTACTATATTCAATTTATTACAGTTGCATCTAAGTTTATATATACCAGCATTTTTAAAATAAGGTGGATTTTTTTTTGAAGTTTTAATTCTTTTCTATATATATATTTTTGATTAAATTATTATTTGTCTTAAAAGCGATTTTCAATTTATTTGTATTATTGTTCAGAATTTTATCGAATTTGTTAGACAAATAATTTTGATATTTTATACTACAATATAGTTAACATTATTTGGTGAATTGTATATTATTTTTTCTTTAATACGTTTATGCATTTTTTTAATAGTATTTAAATTGAAATCATTTCTATGGGCTTTATTATAGACAATATTAAACTCGTGTTGACAATAATAATTGAAATACGTTCAAGCCTATAGTATATTGAATTAAAAAAATTATATTTTTCGAGAACAATGGTGTAATAAGGATTCTAATCACAGAACGACTCTTCTAAATGTATAACAAAACTTAATTTAAACACCAGCATGGCTCGTTCTCCAGGATTTCTACCCGAAGCCCCGTAGAAGAGTGAGTTTTTATAAATGTATTTTAATTATCTTTTTCTAATCATTTTTTTTTTATAAAATAAACGTGTCAGCCCGCGACAATGGCGCCACTACCACTGTTACGGTCGACAACCGCGTAACGCTGAATAGATGTACCTACAATAATATAATATAACAATAGCAATATTAATGCTGCCAACCGCGACGGTGACGTTTGCATAAAACAATATAATAAGAGTATATTAAAATATTTTAAGAATATTGTATTATTATTAAGGAATGTATTCAAATGAATGTATTCCGGTTTACATTCTGAAGTTGAAAAGAGCAATATACACTCCATTCATTTGCAGAAATATTTTAAATAAAAAAAAAAGACAGACATAATTCGCACGTGGGTGCAGCTCCTTTTGTAGGTAGGAAGCTGGGAAGATAGGATACAGACGGAAATTTAATGTACATATTTAAGCAACGATAAACCATTGTTAACGAGGAAACGATTCTGAGCGGAGCTCAGTTGATAGTGTTGTTTTGCCAGCAATATATACATAATATGTAATATTATGGTAAAATGATTACAGTAGTGAGCGTTTTAATCAGTGGCGTATCTGGAGCTCAATCAAGAAGGGAGCAGTTTGAAAATCATAATACATCACGAAATATCACAAAGAGTTTATTCGTACTCCAAAAAAGTAACAGTTGTCATTTTTTTTTTTTACAATTCCTCTCCTTGGCAATTAAAAAAAAGTTTATAGGTATAAACTATAGTTTATTATATACAAAAAAAAAAAAAGATGTGTACATAATATACATGTTACGATCAAAAGCTGAAATCGATAAACTTCAGAAAAATGTGAATGGATGTTACCGTTTTTCCCAAATAATGTTAGTCATTACTATATAGATTTGTACGGAAAAAAGCTGAGATATGGCGTTTTGCTTAAGTATTGCGGACATTTCGCTTTTTGTCTGGGCATATCTGAGATTTGCGCAATTTCAGCGTTTACGGCCTTACCATAATATACATAATATATACACATTTTATATTCATATCGAACAATTATATATAAAAATATTTACAATTATCTTAGAGCAGTGTTATTCTTTTTTTCACCTGCAAACCAATCTATGATGACTACTGTTTGGGCAATTATATCGATATCCCTTTATGTATCATAGACAAAAAATTGCTCTAGTTATATCATTATATGATTGTTTAAAAAATATTTAAAATAATAAAACTTTAATAATAACAAATAATAAATAAGAATAGTTGCCAATGACAATCTTATTTTTAATCTTTTTTAACCTAAAGAACCAGGTTTTCGTATTATCTTGAATATTAATGAAAATTTCAAAAAAGTGACTTCTTCAAAGTACCACCCAGAGAACATTTTTTTTCAGAAAAGGTGCTATACCTGGTAATCAGAGAATTTTTTGTAGTAGACAAAGTGTTCCCCTTAAAAAATAAACATCATAGTAAAACCAATACATTTTTCGATCTACTCAGAATCTAAAAAATGTATATAATTATTATTTATAACGTATAATATTTTAACGTTTAGTTACACTAATATAATAATTAGATAAATGTTTTTCTTTTCATAAATCCTATGCTTTGCTTTCTTTATATTTTAAAAAAAATGAAATGAATCGCATTAGTGAGAATGCATTCCTAATAAAAAGTTAATAACTAACCTAACCTTAAAATTCAATAAATGAAGACTAGAAATTAACTGAATTATTTTATAAAAAAAAAAAAAAAAAACCAGTAATAAATACTCCACAGTTTTTTCTTTATTTAAATTTCATGTTATTTATTTTATACCTGTATTAACATTTATACTATGTATGTTTATTCATTTTTCGATGAAAAATTTTCCTGATTCACCGAAATTCACCATTAAATTCCGTATCAATTTATTTACTCGTGATTATTATTATGTACTATCCTGTCCCTTCCCGGTGAAGAAAATTCCAAAATGCCCACAGATGCGTGTATTTATTTATAAGCTAATCAAACCCGTAAGTAAGTATTTAATAACGTCATCTACAAAATAAATGCAATTTATTTATACTTTTATAATTTGATAATAAATGTGTATACAACATTATAATAATACATATATGTTCAAACTTTAATACATATTTTTTCCGTTCGGAATAATATCGCATTGCGGGGCAAGGGTTCGGGAGAAATAATATTATTATTATTATATTTTTTTCCCTGTATGGTACGATCGTACGAGAAAAACTTGCTATAAGTTACGCTTTACGCATAAACGTCACAATAACATCTTGTTAAGGGCGAATTGCAAACGGCAGCGCAGTCGGCATTAACATTTTGTTATTCCCGTGTTTTGCAATAACGCGTAACGTACAATAATAATAATATTATTATCGCGTATACATATTATTATGTTTTGCGTATAAATAACGTTTTTTTAAGCGATTTTCGAGTTAAACGCACGCATATTACGGGATAGTAACATTTTTTTTTTCCACGACGACATTTTTTTTGGAATAGGAGGTACATATCGCTTTTAGTTTTCTATAACGTGAACAAATATTAAACTAAAATAAACTGTTTCGGTGACTATGGTAACTGTACAGGTTTACTTCTTAATAATAATAACCGTCAAAATCGATTTGTTTGAAATCGAATTAATGCATACCTAGTATTTATTTATTTTCAAAAATATAGGCTAAAGCGCAAAGTACTGCATTAATGAATGATCAGTACATTTAATATTTATACGATAGTTCAAATAGGTGATTTATTAGCAACAAAAGTCAGTAAGGCAGAATAAGAATAACAAATTGGTAATTATAATAATGACCTACACAATAATTGTAATACAAATATAGTTTCGTATAAAAATATACAAAATTCATTTAATATTATGGATTTACGCACGTTTTTAATCCACATAATTCTAACAAGGGGTTTGTTCATGGCACAGTTAATGTTTCATATAGGGGTGAGAAAATGAGAATTAGTCAAAGAAAAAAATGATGAGATTTTGAAGTTGAAGGAATTAATGATTTAAGGGCAGTCAATATAACCGTTTAGTTGCTTACAAAGATATATTACATTAGCAACAACCCTGCTGTCAGCTATAGTGGATAGACAAAGAAACTAAAGTATTGGAGTTTAGTTGTACTCTTGTAGGTTACAGGGTGTAACGTACAAGGTTTGACAAATGCAATACAAAGTGACGAAACCAGGAGGGAGGAGGTAATAACCAACCTAAAATTTTAAATATTTTAAAGGATTCTATACGTAATTTGTATTTTCAGCATAATTATCGGGACATAAGATCAGTAATAAGTTTTATGGTCTGCTATAAGACATATTATTATTAATGATCTTAAGTTTTTTCCAAAACTTAAAAGGGAGACATTTTTTTTTTTTAATCTGGAAACGGATAATTGGATGTGTATTATTATAGCACAATTGTATTGTATTTATACTTAATAACGAGAAAAATATTTATATTCTTACATAAACTTAAAATATGCACGGACAATTATCACTTAAGTCATGAATTTAAGACGATTTTTAAATATCACAACATATGTCAATAAATGAGTATTACAAAATAGTTATTTTTAATTTTATACTTGAAACGAAAGATTTTTTTTACGTACGTATCCTTAGCTTCACCTCCATTTAACTTTTCATACTTTTTCTTTCGCAGATATTTAGTGTATAATTTATATAAATTTTTATGCCCGATCCCGGAATTCATATGTCACCCCTCTCTCCCATAAAAACAAAAACGTTATGGGTGGCTTAATTAGGTCATATACTACTATAGAAGATATATTTAGATCGTATATAGCAATTTATATCAAGTAAATAGACAAAAAGTTGAATAGGCAGGGGGCTAAGGATACGAACGTTTTATTTTTGATGTGAAAAATCAATGTTCCTTAAATTTGCCTATAACGACCCAAAAGTGAGTGGTTATTAAATTATTAAAAAAAAAATAAAAATAAAAAATAATTTTAGAGTAAAGTAGAATAAAATAGTTGTTGCCATAAAATTTTCAAATTGAAATTTCTGCAAATACACCCTGACCTGTGTACTTACATCAATAAAATATATGTAAAAATAAATGTGACGAATATTATTTGATGTATATCTAATTACATAATGTACTTACCTACTTCCAAAATGTTTTTGATACCTACTTGGAAAAAAAATACTGCTGCAGTAACCTACATAGAACTTAATTAAAACGGCCATGATTGATTAAAAGTATACACCGACAATCTGCTGGAACTCTCGTAATTGCGTTAGTGTGTATGCACGTGTAAAACAAAGATAAAATATATCGCACTGGCGTTTTTTTTTTCTTTTTAACGAAGGAAACAAATAGGTATAAATGTGTAATTTTCGCTCGTTCTTTTTTTTCGTTTTCCAGGTCATTCGGTAATTAACAACCATACAAAATAATTTAGTACATTACGTTACTTTTCATCACTGTTCCGTGTTTAATTGATGGTGACTTTTAATCGTACATTTTTATATTATAGGTATCCTTTGGTACATTACGGAAATATAAATAATAGAACAGTTAAGCATTATTAAGAAAGGCTAAAAAAAATAAAAATAAAAAATACGGTTTTTGTTGTGTTAAGTTCTGACGGATACAATTCGTGTATATAATTAATCCGTATGATAATATTAGTAAAAAACAAAAAAAATGTTATTGAACTTTACAATAATATACCAATATAATTATTATCGAAAAAAACAATATGAAATTCCGAAAGTATAGAACTAGCAAGACCTGCACTTATAGTTTTGATTGATCGTTCACAAACTAACGACTCTGCAGGCGATTCTGCTACACAGACTTAATATTACTTTATACTTTTAATCTTGAATAATTTTTGATTTGTTAAGTCGTGATTTGGTAAAGTACAACCTTTTTTTAATAACAGTCGACATCGAGATCTTTTAAAATTCAACCATTTTGTTCCTCCATATATATATACATTATGAGATAATCTGATCTTTCGATCAAACTACGCACTGTATTGTATAACGTTACATGTTTCAGTGCCAGAGGCCTTTGGAATTCATTAATGTTCAAACACGTCGTCCGCTCTCTCGGGTGGATCAGAGCATGCGACCCTTTTCGTTTTCAAAAAAAAAAAAAAAGCTCAGAAATATACCTCGGGGGCTGCCGGCAGTCGTACTCACGAATCTTTCGTTTCTCGGACGATTGCTTTACCACTATGTAACAATATAAACTACCCGATGGGCATACCTTATCATCAATTTCCGAGTCGTTTAACTGATTACTAACAATACAAAACATGATCGTTTTTTCTTCCTACTGTTTACTTCATATTATATATTGTGTATAGCAGGCGGTATATATTTACTAAAACAACGAAATTATATCGAAAATAAACAAAAATATTATTTGTAAATTCGTCAAAATTTAGTATATAATTTTTTAAACTAAAAATATTAGTCTAGTATAATAAAGTTTTTTTTTTCAATTCCCATCCTCAAAACTCTTCCTACACACATACATCATTGTAAAATCAATACATTCCTCATTCCACTCAGAATCTAAAATTAAAAAATAGAGCATAATTTCTCCACATTTAAAACTATTTAATCATTTCGGAGACTCTAAAGTAACACATTTAATATTTTAATTATTTTATTAACCTCAATAATCATTAATTAAACACAATATATTATATAATAAATTAATAAAGTAAAAATAAAAAAATATTAAAATGGTCAATAATCGTAAATAATTAAAGTAAATAAATATATATATATAAAAATAAAATTAATTAATTAATTAATGCGTCACCTGGAGTATTTTGATATGTGTATTATACGACCGGTTTTGAATTAAAAATTCATCATCGAGTATATTACAGTCAAAATGTAAAACACGATTGAATAAAAACATTTAAATGCAGAAATACATAGAAAAATAAAAAAAAAAATTACAAATTGGTAATTTTGTATACAGTGTATAGAAATAATTTATTTTAATTTGAGAGATTATTTCAAAATTAGTGATTATAAGACATAGATATATTAAGAAATATAAATGATTTGGTTATTATTTGTCATCTAAAATGTATTAATATAATAATAACATTTAAAATATTATTATTAATACAATATTATTTTTTCCGTCTCATTTTACACAATTTAATTCTTTGTCTAATAAAAAAAAAATTGTATGCATAAATAGAAAAAAAAACAAAGAATCAATTTATTTTATCAATTAAATTGCAGACATAAATTATATTATATTGAATTTCGCTTCGACTATTGTTTTTCAATATGCTGTACATATTATTATACTATACGCATCATTAATAATACAATTTAAAAAATATATTGTTAATTATATATTAATTAATCAAATAAGAAAGTGTAAATTGAATCGCGTTTCATTTATTAATTTATTTCCATTTAAATAATTACTTCAGCATTGCATTTGCATTGCTTGTGTGAGACAATTTAGCAGAATCGTCTTAAAATTGTAATAGCCTATTTCTGCATATCAACGAGAAATCAAAATTTCGAAAAAAAACCTGAAGTAAACGTGATTCTTGGAAAAATTGGGAAATATTGATTGAATTAAAAATTCACTCGAAGAAATGATTTCTGGAAACCATCAGAAATAAACTTATTTTTTTCATTTTTTAAAATTATTTCCGGAAAATTGTAAAAAGTTGTTGAACAACTATATAGAAAATACTAAAGTAATTATTTTTAGTAACTCCATGGGTGTACCATGACATTGGTGTTTTTCCAAGATGAAAATATTTTTTTTTGGATATCATTTTTAATTTCCGAAAAAACTGGTTATTTATTAAAAAAACAGAAATGTATTGTTTTAAATTCTTTGATTTTTTATTTTTCCAGGAATTTAGGAAAACCCGTTTTTTGAGACAATTTTTGACATTTGATCTCTAATGTAGAGTAAGTTCTATTTACTATCAGTGGTTCCCGTAAATGTTTTTAAATGGTGGATTTTTATTGATGTTTTTAGTGAATTCGGTGAATACATGTTTGTCGGCGGATAATTGAATTGAATGTTTTCTGACGAATCTGTAGTAACTTTCTATGATTTGACGAAGGGTGAATGTTTATAAAATTATAAATAATATGGTTAATTTTATGAAAATAGCGAAAAATATATTGGTTCAATAGAAAGTATGCGTTTTTTTTGTGTGTTAGAAACGTAGTTTGCTCCGATTTTCAAATGTAGTATTTTTCCTGGAAGCTATTTTTTGATTTATCTTTTAGTTTTATTAATCATTTAAAAAACCTTAGTTCATCGTAATGTAGTAAAGTTTAATGTTTCTAAACTAGGTTACCAACCGGTTTCTATTGACTCATAGTAATGGTTGTTAATTTGGTTGACAAAGAGATGTAGGCATAATTTATTTATTTATTTATTATTCGTAACATTTGTATTAAAATTATTTTTTCATAATTTAAATATGAAAATTAAATACAAATTCATACTAGCAAATATTCATGAATTAATACCAAAATAGAATTACATACAAATATTATAAATGCCCATCTATTATTAATTATAAAATAATAAATAATAATAATTTAATATATGTTTTGAAATTGGGATGATGCTCGCAAATTGAGCTTTCCTAACATTGTTATTATAAGCGTTTTAAGTCAAATATTTGACAAAAATCGTGAATAACACTAAGAGAAATTTCTTTACTGATATTTGATTGTTTTAGCTATTTAATAGAAACAGCGTAGATGTGTTTTGAGAAGTTTAGTCTTGAATAAGATTGTTACAGAACGGCCTATACTGGTTCTCAGATTTATATGTCGCGCAAAACCTCATCGTCCGAGATATTTACCATGGTTTTTTCTCATTTAATCTCAGAGCTTCTAAGTGAACAATAAATTTGAAACTATCATGACTATTAATATATTTACAAATTAATATGAAATTGTATTAGTCCATCAATTCAATAAGTTTTAATTTAATTCTTGGTCAAGAGAAATATGTGTTGTTAATAATTAGTTAATTTATTAGACCGTTGAATACTTATAGTGGAGTAAGCAAATGGGAAGATTACAGGTTATATATTCCCACTGACCCCCTCCCCCCTTGCACCCTAAAAACATGAGTAATTTTATATAAAAATGCATATATTTCAGCCAAGTTACGAGGGGAAGCTTGATGTATTGATAAGAAATTGATTTTTTTTTTAAGATCTAGCTTTTAAATTACCAATTCGAGTAGAGAAGAAGGTTTAAGATAATTATTTGTTACATCTTCTTCCATTGAAAATGTCTGGGCATGTTACTGGTCATATGCATGTATTATAGTAATCTACTAGATTGCGCTGTCACAAGAGAAATATTTTAAGGAAAGCAATTACTGGACATCAAACTCGTAGCTACAGAGGACCAAGAAGGGCATTGCCCCCCTGGACCTAATTGTTGCTTCCCTCAACAAGTGCTAGATGTCGATAAGTAGTTAATATTGTTTTTTTCAAATGTCCTCCCTAATATTTGGTTTGTCCTACCTGATAATTTGTCTGGCTATGGACTTACCGGATATTTTACATAATTATTTACTCGTTGCGTAACTATTTCAACTATAACCATGAGGTCTTCATTGTTTGTGTGGACTGTATCGAAGTATTTAATAGTGGGCGCGGAGAGATAGCAGAGATAAATAATTATTATTAACGTGGATAACATACGTGATAATATTATGTGTAGGTAAGTATTAAAAATCGATTTCAATTAATTTATAATATCGTCAACTGAACGGTCAAAGCTCTTTAGCTCGATAAAAAATAATTAAACCTTCGGTATCAAAAAAAAAAAAAAAACGTTTCGTTTATCTTTAAAAGGTATACTGTATATAACACAAATGAATAATAATTATCGTGTTACCATAATAATTATAAAGTAGGCAAATGTTTACAGTCGAATGTATTTTTAAGTATATCGTCTGAATTTACCCGCACTGCGAACCGCTTACGATAATTTTTAATATAGGTGTGTTATTAAAACATTTTTAATTATATCTACCCATGTATATACCGTTATATACGAATATATTATATTATTTAATAATGTTTTTCGAGTTTTAACCAGCATTTATTTACGTTATTTTTACTCAGTCGTAATCGTTGTAGTTAATAATATTATTATTAATTCCGTAACGGCAGTAATACGAAATTAAAATATTATGCACAAGTTTTCAAATTTATCACTATAGTGCATCAAACTACGTAGTTAGAAGGTACCTAACCTATAGGTAAGTATCTCTCTTTCAGTCTTTAATCCTTAGATTGGTTTGCTGCAGTTCTCCATGTGACCCTATCGTTACTTAATTCCTTTAGTTCCTTATAACTATTCTTCCCCATGTCAATTATGATTTGCTTCATGTACTCCATTCTTGGTCTTCCTTTTCCTATATGGCCTTCAACGTCGCCTTCTATGACGGTTTTCGATAGACTCTCATGGCGTAGTAGATGTCCTATAATTTTAGCTCTTCTAACTTTTATAGTATGCCATAGTATTTCCTTTTATTTTATTCTATTTAATACTGCTTCATTCGTTATTCTATCAATCTATTTAATTCTTAACATTTTACGATAGCACCACATTTCGAAAGCCTCTAGTTTTCTTTTCTCTATTGCACTGTTTGTCCAGGTTTCACAGCCATATAAGGCAATACTCCATACATATATTTTTAAGAACCTTATTCTTATCTCTAAGTACATACTATTGGTGGTTAGTAGGTGTTTTTTATTCTGGAAAGCCCTCTTCGCTTGTGCTATTTTACTTATNAATCCATTTAATTCTTAACATTTTACGATAGCACCACATTTCGAAGGCCTCTAGTTTCCTTTTCTCTATTGCACTGATTTTCCAGGTTTCACAGCCATATAAGGCAATATTCCATACATATATTTTTAAGAACCTTTTTCTTATCTCTAAGTCCATACTATTGGTGGTTAGTAGGTGTTTTTTATTCTGGAAAGCCATCTTCGCTTGTGCTATTCTACTTATTATTTCATCTTTACAACGGCCATCTTCCGTTATTTTGCTTCCTAAGTAATTAAAGTGATGCACTTGTTCAATGCGTGCGTTATCTATATGTATATTAAGTAGAACCTGGTTTGTCTTGCTGCACGCCATAACCTTTGTCTTTTTTTTATTTAATTGCATTCCATATTTGTCCCATAATATTTTATTGACCTTAGTTAAAACCTTTTGCAGGTCATTCTCTGTTTCTGCGCAAAAAGCAATGTCATCAGCAAATCTCAGTACGCTAATTGTTTCTCCACCTATTCTAACTCCTTGTTTTACTTCTACTCTTAATTCTTTCAATACTTCTTCAATATATAGATTAAACAGCATCGGTGATAGGTTGCAGCCCTGTCGTACACCCTTTTTAATTTTTGCTATTTCTTCTTTCCCATCTATACATATTAGTAAAGTTTGGTTTTTGTATAAATTATAGATGCATCTTCTGTCGTAATACTTAATCCCAATTGATTTTAGAATATCGAATAATATACTCCACTTTACATTATCAAACGCCTTCTCCAAATCGACAAAGGCTATAAATGTATCTTTGTTTCTTCTAATTTGTTTTTCAATTAATACTCTCAGCGTTACGATTGCCTCCCTGGTTCCTATGTTTTTTCTGAATCCGAATTGATCTTTACCCAGATTTTCTTCTATCTTTTTGTCTATCCTGTTTTTGATTATTCTGATGATGATTTTGGAGGCATGTCTGATGAGGTTTAATGTTCTGTATTCTTCACATTTTTGTGTTCCTTTCTTTTTTGGAATCAGTATCACAATACCCTTCTCGAAATCACTAATGGTTTTTCATTTTAAATATATTTCATTGCATATTTTGTACAGTTCTTTTCTAACAACTACGTCTGTGTATTTAAGTAACTCTGCTGGGATTTCATCTACACCATACGNAAGAGCTTCTAGTATCTTTTTAAAGAGCTTCTAGTATTAATTCGCCGTTTTTGTTTATTAGGGTTCCTGCGTTTTGTTTTAAAGAGCTTCTAGTATTAATTCGCCGTTTTTAAGAGCTTCTAGTATTAATTCGCCGTTTTTGTTTATTAGGGTTCCTGCGTTTTGTTTCCTTTCACAGAAAAGCTTTTTAATTTCTAAAAACGCCAGGTCACTTCTTCCTCTTTTTAAAAATTCTTCTGCTTCCTTACACTGTTCATCTAGCCATTCTTCTTTAGCTTTTTTCATCTTCCTTTTAACGTCATTTCGTATTCTTTTGTATTGTTCTTGTTCTTGAGTGCTAATTTGATTTTTATACCTTCTTCTTTCATGTATTAGCTTAACAATTTCATCTGTCATCCAAGGCTTTCTCGCATCTTTTTTTTTGCGTTCCTATTACTTCCTCTGCCTGGCTCTTTAGAATTTTCTTAATATTGTCCCATTTAATTTCTTTTGAATGACAGTTATCAATTAGCATGTTGTTAAATGCTTTCTTACATTTCTCTTTAAATTCTATTATTTTCTCATCTTTCTTAAACACTTCTAAATTCCATTTTTTTGTACTTTATATTTGTTTATACAATAACTAGATTGTGATCGCTGTTAATATCAGCACCAGGATAAGTTTTGCATTGTTTAATTTGATNTTGGGTTCCTATTACTTCCTCTGTCTGGCTCTTTAGAATTTTCTTAATATTGTCCCATTTAATTTCCTCAGAATGACAATTATCAATTAGTATGTTGTTAAATGCTTTCTTACATTTCTCTTTAAATTCTATTCTCTTCTCATCTTTCTTAAACACTTCTAAATTCCATTTTTTTGTAAATCCACCTTTCTTAATTTTTTTGTACTTTATATTTGTTTCCATAATAACTAGATTGTGATTGCTGTTAATATCAGCACCAGGATAAGTTTTGCATTATTTAATTTGATTTTTAAAACGTTGTTTAGTCATAATGTAATTGATTTGATATCTCGCTGTTACTCCCGGCCTCTTTCAGGTATATATTCTTATTTTATGGTGTTGGAAAAGTGTTTGCAATTGTCAATTTGTGTTGTGTACAGAACTGTTTTAGTCGTTCCCCTCNGTTAATATCAGCACCAAGATAAGTTTTGCATTGTTTAATTTGATTTTTAAAACGTTGTTTAGTCATAATGTAATCGATTTGATATCTCGCTGTATCTCCCGGCCTCTTCCAGGTATATATTCTTCTTTTATGGTGTTGGAAAAAAGTATTTGCAATTGTCCATTTGTGTTGTGTACAGAACTTTATTAGTCGTTCCCTTCTCTCATTTCTGGTTCCCAACCCATAACTACCCGTTATGTTACTTTCTTTCCCTTCGCCTACTGNGTTTAGTCATAATGTAATTGATTTGATATCTCGCTGTTACTCCCGGCCTCTTTCAGGTATATATTCTTATTTTATGGTGTTGGAAAAGTGTTTGCAATTGTCAATTTGTGTTGTGTACAGAACTGTATTAGTTGTTCCCCTCTCTCATTTCTGGTTCCCAACCCATAACTACCCGTTATGTTACTTTCTTTCCATTCGCCTACTGCTGCATTCCAGTCGCCTAGGATTATAACATTCTCTCCTGCTTTAGTCATCGCCATTATTTCATCTATTTTATCGTAAGTTTCTTCAACTTCTTCGTCATTATGTGATGATGTTGGCATGTATATTTGGATAATCGTTATAATAGCAGGTTTAGTATTAATTTTAACCATGATGATCCTATCTGTACATTGATTGTAGCCGATCACACTTTCCCCACACTGTTTATTCATGATGATGCTAACACCAGTATGTCCATTACTCGAACCTGTATGAATGAATTTATACTCATCACTCAAAAATCACCGGGATCTGGCCATCTTACTTCACTTATCCCTATAATGTCAATATTTAATCTTCTCATTTCTAGTTTTACATTTTCAAACTTTCCACTCGGGAAGCTGCTGCCCTTCCCCAGACCCTTTTGGTCGCCTCTTACGCCAAGCAGGGAATGCTCTGGGTCTATTCTATCCCGGGGCCCAGACCGTTTTCATTAGCTAAGTATATGTAATGATATTACAATTTAAAAATTTATAATTTATATCTATACTTATGCACGGTATCGGAAAAGAGTTTTTTTTCAATTTTGAACTTTTAACTTTAACCCCCGCAGACCTCCCCCCCCTAAATGTTGCTGGGAGTACATACATTTTGTATATGTACGGCGTTAGTATTACGAATGTGTACTCCTTAGCGGTTTCGACCTTCACCCCTACTATTTGTACGATTAAATTACACCCTTTTTCCGAAAGAGTATAGTTATTGTATTATAATACAAAATTAGGGGAAGGATTCAATTAAACTCTATAATATAGTAACAGAGATCTACTACTTACAGTTGTTTTTTTTCTTTTCTAATGTAATTTATTAATTATTGTAATATGTAAAAACGGGAAATTCTATAGGTAAATGATGAGAATAATTTAAAATACGACTTTATTTCTCTTGAAATATTTTCTTAGCTAAGCTACTGGATGCCACAAGTCCGTGAAAAGCGATTTATTTCGATATTAAAGTAAGATACGTGAAGACATTTTGTTTGCGTCTTATCGTTCCTATAATATAATATCCTTTCCGTAAACGAAGCCAAGATAGTGCAAATTTTATGAACGCACACGTTTAATACCATATCATAACATAGAAAACTTTCCTGGTTGTTGTTTTTATATACCTATTATATCATATATACGAGAGGTTCTATACAAGGTTCATAGATTCTGAGCGTACATAGGTAAGTACGTTATGTATATTGGTTTCACTATGATATGTGCAGTTTATATTGTGTGTTTAAAAACAACTTTACAACAAGAAATGCTCTTTCTCTAATAAATAAACAGCATGAGTCATTTTGTATGTTTTTTTCATTTTCCTTAGAGTTTTTACAATCATTGGGGAAAACCAAAAAAAGATGTATAGAAAAACAGTAGAGTTTACGGGAGTATATATTTCATCATTTTGATTCGACTTTTTTGTTGTAATGCGGTTAAAAATAATTACGGAAGAGACCTGAAATTCTCACAGAATATTTAAATTAGTCTTTTCATAAATATTCATAACATTTTGACAATTTACATATTATTAATTATTCTTATATGTATTTATCATAGACAATATGAATATTTTCGACTTGGTTTAGTTTTTATTTGATTTTATATGGATACAATTGTTTTGATCGAGTTGAAGTGTTTGAAAGTTGCACACAGGATATATCATAATTTATATCTACAGGTGAGGAGTTGCGATATAAATTAAAATATTATATATTATACGTATTTAATAAACACGTACATAAATAATCTAAGCACATATTATTACATAGTTAAAATATTATGGTTAAGTTCTCATTTATATTTCAAATTAGGCGATGCGTGAAACTGACTCTATAATTTTATTTGGAATGTTTAAGAGAGTTATGGAAATCGTGCCTATCACATTTCGTTTTCCCTCACATTGTTTGGATGGTAGGTATTGTGATAAACATTCTTGCAAATCTTTGGGGTTGGCAATTTAAAAAAAAGGTTTACGTACCTATATAATTATTACAGTAACACGCGTGAAAACAACTTTATAATACTTATACCTACAATTTACGTATAATTAATATTACTTCGTGTTAAAATCTCACGGAAAATTCATAGTAAATACAATAGTAATTTATTAAAGGTGTTACAAATATATTAAAGTGAAATAATATTTATTCATTTTGTCGGTTATGTGTTTATCAATTTACCTAGGTAGGTACCTAATTTAAATTATGAAATATTAAAATTCAATTAAAAAAAAGAATACTTTTTTAAATTTAAAACTATAACTAAAACTACATAATCGTTTTCAAAAATGGGAAGTTATTAATACCTATATCGTATTAAGTTAATACAAGTTAATAAAATAAAATCAGTCAGAAATTTCAAATCAGTCCTCTAAATTTTGTAATTTATTTACTTGTTTTTATATCATTTACCGAAACATGAACAGTGTTCATTAAACATACATTTTAAAACACAAAAATAAAACATTCCATTATATTTTAAGGTAAAATGTATACATACACACAAATGTTTATTTTGTATTGTCTATATTCCATAAAATATGTAACTGAAGCTATCTATAAACAAAACATAAAATTTAGTTTATTAGAATCATTTGCAGAATATTTTCTGCTTATACAAGATATAACTCGTATAGTTATATAAAAAAAAAAATAGTATGATATTTTAAATAATTAATACTATTTTACTGACTTTTTAAAAAAAAACATTTATTGGATATCATTGCAGGATTATTTTATAGTTTGAAGATAAATGTATTTATTTACCTTTATATTGAATTACGTATAGGTATCATTATGTAGATACACAGAGTTGATATTCAAATCGATTGTTCGCCTGTTTACTCTATAACTATTTTATATATATTATTATATTATTATGGTATATTATAGTATATTAGTATGTATAGACGGGAGCAGTTATAATCAACAAAAATAAGTAACGTAAAACCTTTTCATTCATTTACACCTACTCGCTTTTAACAGGTTTTAGTTTCAAAATTTTATAATTTAATATAATTCAAATTGATATAAACAAATTAATTGAATATTGTATTATATTTACTGATGTAAATCAAAAACAAAATCAATATAAAATTATGTATAATATAAAAAGAAAATAGTTTTAGGGAGATTTGTAGTACCTATATTTAAAAGCAAGACATACACAAATGACGAAATTTTAAAGGAATACAATTTCATACCTGCATACATTAATATTGAATTAATACTATAAATAAATGTTTTCCATCAAGCCTTCATAACGAAAGTCTGTTAAAAATACTCCTTCCTTAATTTAACAATGGTCAATATAATTGTAAGTCCCGATACATGGTAGAAAATAAGCCCTTTTTTAAAATTGATTTTGCTAAAAAATAATGCGATTCAAGCTCGTCTGATTCTGAGGTACAATATTATTAATACTAATACTAATAATAATAACACTACTGAAATTATGACTAACAATAACGCTATAACAAACAATTAATCTAAAATTTACTCTTATACTGATACTATTACTAATACTAACACTATTACTAACACTTAAACTAATACTAATATTTATACAAACACCAACACCAAAACTTAGACCCAAACCTAGACCTGCACCTAGACCTAGACTTAGACTTAGACTTAGACTTTGGCCTAGATTTATCCTTAGACATAGACCAATACTAAAATTATACCAAAAGGACGCTATATCCGCATGTGCTGCCTCAGTCCAACTAACGGGTAGTATAGCAAAATTCTCATCTTACGCAGACAGCGTAGAATTTGCATTATTTTGGTTTTAGAGTAAAATCAACCATAATAAAATTAAAGGAGGATGAGATTATTAATACTAAATAATACTTACTATTAATAAACTATAACTATTTAATACAAATAATTATAATAAAAAATTAATATAAATATTTATTTAATGTATTGATTTTCCCGTTTTTCTTACGTTTTTCTCGTGTTTTTTTTTCCGGTATTTCACATTTTGTGGGAAAACTCTAAAAAAACAACAAAAAAAATGACTTCTTTGAAGTACCTTTTCAGTCAGATTTCTTTTCAGAAAAAGTACTATTATTGTCAATCGGAGCAAAATTGCTTGTAGAAAAAATATTCACAGGGAAAAAAGGCCGTAATATTTTTTAAATAATAGTTATATTTCGTAAATTTTCTCGTTTTTCCTAAATTTCTTTTCTGGTTTTTCACATTTAAAGAGGGGAAAACTTCTGAAAAAATCGAAGAATAACCTTTTTAAAGTACCTCTTCAGTCATATTTTCTTTTAGAAATGGGCTAGACTTAAAAATCAGAGCAAGATCTCTAATAGAAAAGTTATTGACAGAAAAAATAATAACAAAAAAATACAAAACTCAAATCGAATTATCGTTGAAACTATTTTTATACCAGCTTTTCCCGTATATTGAACGAAAAAAAAATGTTAAAATAATAAAACTATGTTTACCCGTGATTCCCCGTTTCTAACGGGTACCTATCATAGTTAATCGTTGTTGCCTAGTAACTTTTGGGGGTATTTATTTGCCTGTAAAATCAAATTAGTTAATAATAACGATTTTTTTTCATTCGTATCACCAAGGTTACCTATAAATCATAAAATAATTAGATTTTCGTACTACAAATTATAATGTCAACCAATCTAGAAATGCTTGTTTGAAGTTGAAAAGTTCAGACCACTCTTCAGATTTAAATAAACTTTGCGCGGAAATTCAGTGTCAAAAATCCCATTCATTAAGTAGGTACGTTTTTTTTTTCTGTGTATTATATAGTCTTATAAAATAATATATCATATTTGTATAAACAATAATATTAATAATTTAATGATGTGTAATAATGTATTAATAAAATATAGTTTTTTTCGTATTTAAGACGTATTATGTTTTTAATGCCTACCAATTTCCAATGAAATTGCTTAGTAAAATGAATTAGTCGTTTTTTCTATTATGGTATGTTTTTTTTTTTTACCTTAACTATTGCAACTCTTTGAAAGTCATGATTTTGCATTTTTTTTGAAAAAATTGCTCGTTTACACGAAAAGGTTCCGCGGAACCCCTGCAGTCTAGACTTTAGAGGCTCTCGACTACCAAAACGAGGATTGCATCTTTAGTAGTAAACGATATAGAAAACTTGGGAAAAGTTATAAATGTGTAAACTTGTAAAAATCAATACTCCTACTTATAATATAGGTATACTAAGTATTCATTAGAGACGTGAGCTTGGTAAATGTTACTGATGTTTTTTAACGTGTTTTCAATAAAGTTAAGAATTAAATTATAAGTTAAATCAATTTTACGAGAATTAAAAGCGAAAAACTGAAATAAAACCTTTCAAGTGTGTTATACGAGTTACGTATACCTATCTAATTCTGAGCTCTATTAAATATTATTATTTATAAAATACAATAATTTTAATTTGATAGTTTTTCTTAGTCAATATTTGGTATTATTTACATTATTAACAGAGAAAATCGTAATTTAATATTCTATTTTAACGATTCCTCAAGTCGATGTCATAAAATAATACAAATTAAAAATATTTAAAAAAAGTGTAGACATTTATTTTATTTTCACCTCTTGAAACATTTGTTTGCAGAATAGAAAAGGGAATATAATATACGTGTACTAACATGAGCCAAGAAAGGAAAACGCATTTTTGAGACTAGGTAATTGTTGACGGTTTGATGGCCGAACAAAAAATTCGTTCTTCAATGAAAAAATTGTACTGTTGAAAAATATGAAAAATGAAATTCAGTATCGAAAAAATAAACATTGTCGTAACCATATATTTGGAAAGCGTTATATCGCGTAACAATGTTTTACAAACAAATACTCAAGTCCGTTATAAATCGTATTATTTTTTTTTATTTTTTTTTTTTATATTATTGTTTATGCCTATAGCCAACGATAAACTGTTGCAAACGAAAAATGATTCGGAGCGAAGTTCGGTTACACAATATACATGTTTCAAAAGGCTGTAATATTTACGATTTTCGTCTTCGGGTTTGGACTTGCGATCTCTGAGAAGACAACAGGTGCATACCACCACTATACTGCGACAATATTGAGTTACTTAACATACACGTATGATATTCGCATTAAACTAGAACTTTAAAAAGCTATAACTTCAAAACCATGTCAGTCCGCTTAATTTTGACTTAATCATCGTTCTTAAATCGACAGTATGCATAATGTTCAAAACGAAAAACGAAAAAGAAATATATAAATTTGCATTGACCATTAACTAGATTTGTTCCACATAATTTTATACTTAAAACGATTTTCGTCAAAATTTGGTATTGAAATTCTTTTGTAAAAAAAAAAAAATATATACTACACTTAGATCAACATTTTTATCGACTACACATACGACTTTTAATGAACCTGTTTAATGTTCAAGTATTTCTGTTTAGTCTAACAATTTAATCCACTGATCTCGAGTACTTACCGAGTAAAAATGAAGTAGAAAACTTTCAAAATTAAAATGTCTATAAATAGCTTAAACATGTTGAAATTTTAGAAAAATCAAATATACGTCCTCTGTTCAAATTTTAAATATTTACCAATTTTCTTTACTGAATGATAATAAAAAAAAAAAGAATTAAATAATAAAATCATTATTTATTTAAATTTTCCCGTTTCTCTTATGTTTTATCTCGGGTTTTTTGTGTTATTATGAAAACCACTAGAAGAAATATTTGTCTCGGTAAAAAAAAAATATGCATTATTTGCTACACTCAGAATATAAAATTAAACAATATAATATACTATATTATTATTTTATTATTCATTTTTTTTTTTTTTTTAATAACATAATTATATTGCTATAATAAATCATTCCTTGATCATAATAGTCATAATTGTATAATATGGTTGTTTAAAAATTTCAAAATTATTACCTGATAACGAGAAATATAAGTTATATCTATCTTTTTCGAAAAATAATGCTCCCTCGATGTGGCGCTCTTACAATTTATAAATGGCCTGTTAATTTCTTTATTATCTATAAATTTTTTTCTGATTTGGTTACATTGAATTGTTTACCTGTTTTATATTGTTTTTTTAAACACCTAACTTTATATACAATTTCAACATCCAAATTTTAAACAAAATGTGTATCACTATTCACTATATTATAAGGGTTTACAACGCGCAAGACGTAATAACTTTTAACTTTTACAATATACACTTACAAGTTCACACGAAAATGTAAAAGTTTAAAAATTGATTACAAAATGATTACATTTGGTACCTTAAATATACGTCTAGCACATTATAATAATGTATGTAGTGTATCCGCGTATACTATTAGTATGAAAATAACTCAACAGTTGTTTTTAACTCAGATTTCTTAATATCAGTCCTAGTGAAACTGTAGAAACTTATGTCCGCTGTCGCCGAGTAGAGGAAAATTCGGGAAAATTAATGTTTGATACAATTAATATATAAGGTTTTATTGACGAATTAATGGAATCGTGTAGTACGGTTTCGTAAGCCCTCGGTTTTGTCGTTTGTCGATTTATTATTTGTTATACCGAGTTTTTTTTTTTTTTTTTTTAAATTATGATTCCTAAACTAATTGATGTACCGCAATGACTTTTTAACTACATAATAAATAAGTGTATATATGGAAAAAAAAATCATAATAAACCATTGGGTGTTGAAATCCAAATGCTCAAGAGAACCTTATACACATGCAGTTTGTTGTCTCAAAATGTTATAAAATCAATTTTTTCGTATTAGTATTATTATGGAAGTGGAAACTGTTTTTTCATCAAACCTAAAGATTAACATTATCTGTTTTTGTATTTTATTGATTTTTCGTTATTTTAATTTTTTACATGAGATATGTGTGTCGAATATCACAACTAAAAAATGATTATACCTCATTTAAAAATTTAAACTTCGAAATAAACTAATGTTTAAAGGTTAATAATCTTTCGTTTGAATTTTATGATAAGTAAATTTAATTTAACACTCAAAATGATTGCTGAATTTCATAAATTACTGTGTCCTGCATTTTTAATGAGAAAACAATAAATTAATAAAATGTGGCGGCTTTTAAATAGAAAACTAAAATTACAAAATATTCTTTAACAACGTAGACATTATTTTGTCAATTGGACAATCTATAAATTAGATGAACTTTTTTTGTAATCCAATGGAAATCGATAGTTTTCAAAAAAACTGCTGCCGTTATCAAATAACCATGTAATATTTTATAGTTTCCATCAGTCGTAAAATTATGACGTAGACTATCAGTATATTATATTAGCACCGTCCAAAATGATCTTTCGTCGAACTTATTATTTTTTTTCTTTTTTCAACAACATTTAAAATATGTAGAAGTATAATTGAGAAGTTAATAACTCCATAGTCGGTATTATATAAATACCCATATTGACTTTATAATAATATTTTTTAGTTGTACATTGCTAAATATCTACATATCTACATATAACACGCGTAGCTCTGGAGATTTTTATTTTTCCGGTACAGTCATTGTATTCGTTTATAAATAATAGAAGGTAGGTATATTTTTAGTAAACAAGTAATACTCGTTCGCGTATAATATTATCTTAAAAGTTGGACAAATTACAAAAAGCGTATTTTCTAAGATTTAAAAACAATATTATTTTTTTACAATTTTCTAGTCGGAAAATAGATTCATTTTATTTTTCGTTGGCAACAGTTTTACAAGGGATCTATTATATTCATTTTTATACATCGTATGCAACATTCCAGTTTTTCAGTCTAGGATGGTAAAATTATTCTTCCGTTAAAATATATAAAGGTCAAATTTGTTTTCGTTTATGTACATTGTTGTTTTATCATATAACCATGAGGATATAGAGACTGAAAATTCTAATAATATATTGTGTACATAATTTTGTATTTTAACATTCTTAAAATATTTGATATTTAACGAAAACTTAACTAAGTTAACTATGTACAGGTACTTCATATGAATAATGTTTTATTTTTAACTGACATGAAAACATTTTTTAAATATTTTCTTACCTACTATAAGGAGAGTTATGCTTTGTCTTCAATATTTCGTTTAAAATTATAATTTTGTATTTATATTTCATAAAGTACATAAAATATAAGCACGTCATTGAACACATAAAAATACCGAAAAATAATAAGATTTATGGATATTATATGCATTTAATTATACGTGTATTAGTTTATGTAGTAAAAACTGCATCTGTATTTTTATCAATGTATTATTATTTGTAGATTCTATACTTAGCGACGAATTTATTGGTCATATATTATCTATATCATAGTAAATGTATGTTTTTATGTTCTTGTTTAAATACGTTTCTATTCAGAAAGAAATTGTTGTTATAGTTTACTATGTTTTTAAATCAATGCATTTAACTTCGTATTTTTAAATTTTAAAACACTTTGTAAGATGCATTTTAATGATTTTTACTTCGTTCAATTCACAGTTCTATTTACTCATTATTTTCTATATGCTGTACTCTTATAGTAATTTTATTTACGTATTTTCTTCGAACATTCGTGTTTCTATTATCGGATAGGGACAATTTCAATGAATTCGTATTGTTGTATGCTAGGCAAGTGACTACGGTACCAAAACGAGGCGAATATAAATTATTTTAACGGGTTCGGACCTGGTCTGCACACGTAGTAGGGATCACTGATTCAAATCCAGGACTCCTACGTGATGTTCATCTGGACACTTTGAAAGTTTTGTCGTGGTACCGACGGCCTATTCAGACCTTTCGCATTGCGACTACTGCACCATAGGTATACACAGCATATATTATACATACACACATACGCATTGTGCGTCGATTCTAACTCGAAAACTTGCGGCTACGTCCCTTGAGATTTTTTTGTTTGAGGGAGGGGAAAGCATTAACACCGTATGCATTTTCTCACTGTTTCAGTTAGTTTCATTTGAACGAACCAGTGACTACTAATCGTTCCAAAGATTTTGAGTAAATGATAATATGGTTTTTTCCAGTTATCATTTATAGAAATGATTATTGTTATTTTTACAACAGTAATAATTATTTGTTATTACTATACTTATTTAGTAAATATTATATTTATATTATTTACTAATAATTCTTTTAATAATACTTTTCTAAAAAAATATGATTCGTATCGTTTATGAGTTTACAGCTAACAAAAGATTTGAATACAGACAAAGAATTATAAAAAAATCATTTAAAATATGTGGTGAATACAAGATACCAGATGCTCGAGGTATAAGTTTAGAAAAACCTGACATCTAAAAATTCCTCAAAATGTTCGTGGAAACTGGTTTTTAATAAAAATCTGTATATAATTATTTGTTGTTTATCTCCCACGGTGTGGTTTGGTGATATAGATTCCGTAGCAGACGTGATGTCGGACTTTTCTCGTTGGATAATTTGAAAAGGTATATTACCGTGGGCAGTCCAACCGACTCGTGATTCGGTTAGCACCACAGCGGTGTTTGTTTATGGCTCTAAGTTTTCGTTTTTAACTCGGAATTTTCGGATATCTCGGACGACAAGGTCGTGCGTTGAAACACTCCGGAATTGGAATTGACGGTCCTGCAGGTCCGTGATAATTGTAACGTCTCGGACGCCGAAACGCGTAATCCGTCGAGACACGAGCTGTTCGGTAGCATTAAACTCGATACATTTTAGCAAGAAGTTAAGCTTTACTTCTCTGGTCGGCGCACAGAACTGTCAACGCCAGGTCTTCGAACGCATATACTTACTTACGAGAAGTATGGTGGTCGCGTGGTTGACCTGCAGGTGTCGGATACGAATTTTTGTTCAGGCAACGGTTTGAAAATTGAAATATGTTTCAAATATTTAGGTAAGACCTATCTACCCGTGTAAATGTCAATATTATTATGATTTCGTTTATACATGTCTAGATTATCCTGCTAAATTGTAACGTTATGATTACCTACTTTCTCTATGTTTTTATTTTAAAACTCTTGCGTAATGTTATTAGTATTATTATTATTATTGCATTTCATAGTGTATATAATAATAATGATGTATTATTGTGCATAATAATTATTATTACACAATAAAACGAATAAGTATTTTGCTTAAAAGTTTATTTAATCATGCAAAGTTTCAAAGCAATATTTATTTAGTTTTGTTCTAAGAACTCGATTTAATATACAAATATATTCTTAGATGATATTTTTTTATTTTGACAGAAATTTAACGACAATTAATATATAAGTTCTTGATTAAAACGGAAACTTTTCATTGGTGATTAAATTAAATGTCTACTTCACTAGCCAATGGTAAACATTTAGTTTATGTTCTTAATCATAAATCTAAAAACAAAAAGCTATACTATTTATTTGTATACTTATACATTCATAAAGCAGTTATTACGCACGATTTATTTGTATTAACTGCTGAAATTATTAATTAGACTGGATCATTTTTAAAGCTAAATGTTCTGAATTTATATAATGTTATACATATTATTATTATGCCTATAGTTATTTTAAGTCTAAATGTATTATTTTTTAAATCAACTTTAATTTATTTTTATTTTGTTTGTTTTTCTGTTCTTTTAATGTCTATAAAAACGTTTGTCTAGCAGAAATTTTGCTCAAATCAAAAAATATATAGGAACCTTTTTTTTTTTTTTTTCTAATTGGTGCATTATAATTTTAATAAATGAGAAAAACCGACAATGTTTTGTACTATTTTTTTAAATTTATAAGTTAGCTTGGTGACAAGGAAAAAAGAATACAACTAATACTCGGCTCAGAATCATTAGTTTCAATACTTTATTGGTGTGTGCAGATTATAAAGCAAATTACTCTATATATCTTCACTTCCAACTTTCCTCTTAAAACAGTGGCGTATTCATCAGCATTATTTGTCTATTTTTGCAATACTTAACTTACCCGTGAAAAAAAAAATGTAAAACTTATAATAGTCTTTAACCACTTCCGTGGTGTGAGAAATTCGAGATTTTGCACAAACACATATTTTGGATTACGATACAATAATTAATAATCAGCTTTTTTGTTTCACAGCTTTTTATGTACCACATATGCATATAATGATAATATTATAATTTAATAATAGTATAGTAAATTATAACCATGTAGTGCCATTTTGCTGAAACCAATTTTGTCAAAAAAAAAAAAAGTTTTGTACGATTTGATAAAAATCCCATTTCGCTCAATCCTATTTTGCTGAAAAAGTCCAAGGTTTTTACTTTGTATACGTATTAAATATAGCATACGAAACAGATCATTCGACTATTCGAGGACAATTAACCACTTCGAGGGTTGGCATGCAGCACTTAACAAGACTGTATGTCGAGTACATTCAAAAATGTTTATTTTGATTAAAGTTAAAAAAACCAGTAACAAAATGTTGAGCGCGATATAAAATCGTAAAACATGACATAAAAATGAGAACAAATTATAAACTGCAAAATGACGATGATGCCTAATTAATTAATCATACAATTAAAATATATTTTTACCTGAAATGTATGTTTTAATTAATATTCGGAAATGTACAAACAACAATAATAGCATATCCTTGCGCGATTATCTACCACTTCTGTCATGATTAAAAATAAAATATTTATAATCAGTAAATATGTAGTACCTACCTAACAATTATTACTCTTATTTTACATTGACAAATGTTTATATATTTTTACTAAATATGTAAATTGATATATTATTTTGTTTTCTACTGTCATGTTTTATACATAGTTAATTGAATCACAAATTAATATTTTTGTAACATATAAAACGAACAAAATTCAATTATGGTATTATGATACGGCGAGATGGGTTTCGGCAAATTATAGGTTTTTAGCGAAATGAGATTCGACGAAATAGGTGAAATTAATTGTATCATAGACATACATTTAATCATTGATGTAAAAAAAATAATAAATATATTGCAATCGAGTCCTTACCCCATAAATTAATGTATGAGTAGGACCTCCTTCAATAAATGATAAGCGTTCCATGTTTAATTGTATATATGTTGTTATCATTTAAATAGTATACTTAATTAGTATTTAATTTCGATTTCGACGTAAAATAATGTAGACGGGAAAATATTTGTATTAACATTTTTCATTATTATTTATTGTTTTTATTACTATAGTACATAAAAAATGTTTTTTAGTTATTATTATTTTTCATTTCAATCGAAATGTATATAATTACGCGTATATTGTCATCAAATAACGATCCCAGATGCATTTTTAATATTTTATTCAGTACCTACATCTATTTTTTTGTATTCATCTCATTGAATGTGGTAGAAAATATAAAAATTTGGAAAGTACCTATTTAGTTGAAACCTCTCGACGACGGTGTACACACGTTGTACCTACACTTTTATCATATATCATAAAAGTAGGTGCTTTTTCAGTATCATGGTAAAAAACACACACACGTACTTCGCATGATGGGTGGCTTACTGTTCTAGGTGAAAGGTTGGGTTGATAGAGGAGTAATTTAATCTATATTTGTACGCAATGATAAATCATTGCTAACGAAAAATGATTCTGAGTGGAGTTTGAGTATACATGTTTTGAAAAGCCGTTATATTCATGATTTTAAAATAATATATTTCGTAAATTTTGCCGTTTTTTCTAAGGTTTTTTTTCGGTTTTTCTCATTCATTACCAATACCTCAGAGAAAATCAAAGAATAATCTCCTTAACGTACCACCCCAGGCTAATTTTCATTCAAAAAAAAGCGCTACACTTGAAAATCGAAGCAAATTTCCTTGTAGAAAAGTTATTCACAGATTAAAAAAAAAAATAACCATCATTGTAAAACCAATATTTTCCTCGTTCCGTTCAGAAACTAAAAGATATAATTTATTAGTTAGTATAAAAAAAAAGCCAGTAAAATATGTAAAGTAAATGTTGGTACTTTCTCTCACCAAAAAGAGTTCATTTGTTTCAACAAACACAAACACACACGCACATACATATCTATACACATGCAAACACACATAAACACGAGTCGTTTGAGTTGTAGCGTATTTTGCAAGATTTACAATGTAGGGAGATGTTTTTTGGTTACTATACGGTATGCACGTTTGGACATTGACTTCGATTTTTCATCGCATTTCGAGGGTGTTACCGGAAGACGCCGGTCGTTATAAAGCGCTTGAATGTGCGTATTCGGTGTAACGACAATATTGTACACGTTGTAACGTATGGTCAAGACGTGTAAAATATACGATAAACAGAAAAACAAATATCTCACCTAACCTTACCGATACTCATCGCTGGAATATTGGCGATATAATACAAATACGAATACTCTTGTTTACTTAGGTACTTATAGTGAGGAAAACACCCATATACAGCAGAGTTCCGTCACTAGAGTCGAATTTTCTCTCAGTTTTACGTGTATAATTGATTTGAAATAGTTATAGATTTCAAAGTTTTATTAAATTTGAATAATCTGTATAAGGGTATTTAAAACCCACGGGTACTGTGAAAACGTGCAATTTGAGGATAAAAATAATTTGGGAGGGTTATTAATGTTAAAATTCTAAAGCCATATTATTGATTCTGACTCTATAATTACACAAAATGTCATACATCTAGCTTTATTTTGGTAGTCTGTAAAAGTGTACAAAATTACAAAGCTCCTCCCCAAAAACCACGGTGTCATGGTAAAATTAATTAAAATTCAACCGAAATGTTATCACTTCAATGTGCTAACAAAACAAATTTAATTCTCGAGTTTAGTATTATTTGGTAGAGAGAGAGCCACTAAAAGCGTCCAAAAGTAACGGTTATAAGAATATAAAATACAGACGCACAATATACAGTGCAATAGTCTCTAATTTGGGGAAAATTCGACAAAATATCTCCATTACTTTTTATACGTATTAGAAATTACTTTTTTCTTCATACACCCCCTCCCTTCTTTAGTTACCTACTATGTACAAATATTAAGTTCATCGTTTTACATTTTAAAATATACATAATATATGACTTCGGTAGTTTTATGCAATTCAATAAATGTGTACTGCAGAATGCAGATAAAATATTAAATAATATTGCGAGAACATTATTGTACAGATTAGATGACTGTCGACATTTTTTTTTAGTTTAGATTGCTAATTTACGAGTATATTAGAGTTACACGATATCTGCGTGTAATTTATTAATTAAAAAAGAAAAAATTAAAATCCTAGAAGGATATCACTTGCATTCCATAAAATATAAGCGGCCACTTACACAATATAATTTCTTAGTTATCTATCGAAATACTCTGTCCTCTGGAGCCCCTTCGCGGCCATTTCCAAAAAAACATAAATGTAAGTACTGTCAATATTATTTGATATAGGTGCAGTGTGCACAGTTCATATTCCAACAATACTTGCATGAATCTTTTCTCAAATTTAGAATTTAAAATTGTTTCATCATGACAATAATTGTTAAATTATTGTAAGAACTACATTATTTTAGATTAATATAAATTATATAATACTATAAAATGAAACCTATCTATAATGCAATTCATACATTTTTTTCCAATCGATACTTATTATAATTTTTGAAAAACAAATATAATTTTATTTTTATTTTTTGTATATTCCACACCTACACCTTTTTCATTAATCCATTATAAGTGTTGTCGCAGGCGCATTTGTTATAGTATTATGCAAATTGTTAAACATAGTTTTCCCGAATACCATTAAATCTCGTTGGCTTATTTTATGGAATTTACGGCTTCCACGTGGAGATTATGATATTATATTGATATTACTCACATTATTGTTTTTATACTTTATAATCTAATTAAAACAGAACGGATATTTATCGGTATTTTATTGCTGTTTACGAATTTTTCCCTAGAATATTGCAATGCATTGTATTTGTTATATATAATATGTCATTTTTCCCACTTTACTTTGGGACATTTTTGGTGGTTCCATCTGGATCAAACGAGCACAAACTCAGAAAGTAAAGTTCTTTTTTTGTTGACCGATCAATGCGATTAATATAACCCTATAAACCCCCAAATGAAGCTTGAAAGATCTAATATTATATATACTTGCAACGTATCAAGAATGTGTGTTTTGGAAGTTTCAACTTTTAATCGCCCCCCCCCCAGAATTGGTTATACTCTAATTTTGTGATTTCACAGGAACTACCGATAACTACCTGTTTTAAATACCGCTAAAATATCATCAAAGTATATTATACATTTTAAAACTAAATATATGTAAAAATTGTAACGGAAACAAATCAGTGTGGAGCGGGAGGCGGGGGGAGATTTGACTTTATTAATTTAATTCTATGGAACGTTCAAATATTTAACAAACATTTTGTGTCGATTGCTAGTCTTATTATTTTGTTTGAAATTAAAGTAAAACAAGAATCGAGCAATTATTTCAGCGGTTAATATTTGCGAACAAATTCAGATTAATAAATTAAATAAATTAAACGAAAAACGTAATCCGCAATATAATTATAAGTTATATATTATACATACAGAATGATTCACTAAGTGTGCTCACTTCATTTTTTTGGTTAAATTTTGCTTATATTCAAATTCTAAATTTTTGGAATTTTTAAGAGTATTTAAAGCCGATATTTTTGAATACATCAAGATATCTAGGCCTGTCGTTAGAGTACAAACGGGCTATGCGTTGTTTTAGGGAGGCATACAATTTAAAAGAAATATAAGCGGCAAAATTAAATCAATACTCGCCAAAAAAAAACCTGCAATAAAATATTCGCTTTAGGACAAAAAATATCTTATAATGGGCCTAGATATACCTACTCGTAAATAAAATTTAACTTTTAAGGAAAATCTCTTTACAATGTTAAAAACTATACTATAGGTATACTAAAGGCCATTTTATCAATTTCCAGTTAAGAAAATTTAAACTCCAATTAATGTTAATTCCCAATTAAACTAAAAATATTATTTTATTATCATTTGGTTAACATTTTACCCGGACTTTAACCGTAAAATAGTTAATCTGAGATATTTTCCCGGTTAAAATGTTTAACTAGAGATTAGGTACAATGTTATCAGTAAATATCATGTGATAACATTGCATTAGGCAATTTCAACAAGCAATATGATATAAATATTGTACAGATAGTGAAAAGTGATGTTTAAAACGGTATAGCCCTCAAAGTGCAACATATGTTCAATCATTTTTTTTGTATTTTTGGTATTTTTCGAATTTTCTGATAAGCGTTAATCCAATAAAACTGCAAGACTTTTAAATGTTTCTGAGCTAATGGAATTGGATAAAACATGAGCACATCATAGTTAAAAATAATAATAATTATTATTATACTATATTCTTAAAAATAGGTGTATTTGCTCTTGCCCATACTAATAGATATACTATTTATTTGTTTATCTTTTTTTATTTCACCAGTATCATCATGGTTACCATAACATAATTAAAGGTTCGTACAAAACATACCAATAAATCTATATCAGTCCTCCTTTATGTAATTGAATTCGGGGAAAAAAATAATCTCGCTATATGTCATTCCTGATCTAGAACTGTATCAATGCAAAATTTCAATTCAATTAATTTAGTAGTTTTGGGACAAAGGGGTAACAAACATCCATCTATCCAAAACGAGCTTTCACATGTATAATGTAAGTAGAATATAATGATATTATACAATTGTAACTGATACAATGAATAGAAATTGTCTTTAAAATATGTAATACAATCAACTATACTAGTGTAAGTGTATTTAACATAGTGAAAAAAATTACAACAAATTATAATAAAATAAAAATCGATTTTTCTAATGAAATATTACTACGCTACAGCAGTTTTGTAAAAAAAAAAAAAGGTCGTAAAATTGTTTATGTTTACAAGAATAGGTACGTAAAAGAAAAAAATAAACGATATTTTTGATCAAGTATTCGGAAAGAAATGAAGAATTCTGCAGTAAATAACGTAAATGGTATACCTACCTAAATAATAATAAAAAAAAAAAAATCATTTTTTCTCCTTTCATAACGACTGCAATATACGTTCCATTTCATTATAATATAGCAAGGTGGTTTAACCTGTAAGTAATACAAAGTTAATATTCTTACGGTATATAAATTAAAACTGGACATTATTTTTATATTCTACAGCGTTCATCAACGTAAAATATGTTTGGCGAACGAAAATTTAAATGGTTTTTTCTTTTTTTAAATTATTTTATGCTTTTTACTATTACTGCTATGACTGGTAAATATTTTGAACATCGGTTATTAAGAGGCCACCACTGTAAAGAGTGTGTCGTCTCTTTCTGTCTAACGTGTAACATAGCAAAAATGTGTTTACATGAATTAAACACAAGGCCTTCAAAATTTGTGATAAAGATAAAACACCTATAACAAATTGTTTAAATTACAACTTATCCGAAAGACGAACTAATTTTTGAAATATTGCAGTCATACTATGATAAATTTACGGCCTGATTTTTGTTTAAGAAATTATAGGAAAATCGATGCGAGGATGGACTTTATATTTTTTTGGTGGCTGGAAAGCTGTGTCGGGTGTCAGAAAATTAAGTGTAAGTGTAAACCAAATGTGTCAAAGCGTTCACCGAATTTTAGTCGGGACTAAATTTTTTCAGATTTTTCGTATAGTCGGGTTTATTTTACATTAATTTTTATTTAAAATAATATTACACAGAGATGCATTCAGCGTTGTCGTCGTCAGTCATACGTTATTGGAAATCGCACACTCATGTCAGCTGCTGTTAAATATATTATAAAGCTACCTGATAATTAATTACCGAATTATTCGCACTAATTCTATGCTGCAAATATCCAAACAGTCGTAACAAACGCATTATGCACTTTGATTAAATCATACCTAATATTGGATCTTTTAGTGGATAACTATAACCTTTGATTATTAAACAAGTTGATTACCTGCAGGCGTGGATGACATTATACGTATGTATTATATACAGCGCAACGGCACGGCGTCTTAATTTATGCTACACTCCAATGTGGTGTCTAATGATTAATCATGGCAATTTGTCGCGTATAGAATCCTATTATTTTTGTTCACGTGATATTTTTCGTTTTGTCTCGATCGTTGCTCATTAATATTATCGGCCAATCTGCAAAAAATCGTTCCGTTAACGTAATCGAGTATTGTCTCGTTATTTGAACAATTAGCGGACAGTGGCGGCCGGTGCCGTAATTACAATTACATTACAGTATAATTTAAAACACTATACATTTTATGTTGGGAATAAAATGACTGAGTTATTCAATTGGTGTGAAATAAAAAACTATTTAAAATTCATAGAATATTTGTGAATGTGAAGATCCATATAACATGGAAGGATCATTCTAAAGACCAATGAAATGGAGTTTTGACGTCATAAAATGTTGGGATTTGTTTCATAATGTTCCTTTGACGAATTTGAAATTTGGATAGAAATGATATTGATAGCGAAAAGTGGCTTTAACAAATAGGAATAACGAAAAAAGCTAAGTGTTTAAGCTTATGTAAAACGACACCTATTTAAATCGAAGTACATTGAGAGTGTACGGTTTTAGATCCAGGAATCATATGTACGATTAAAACTATACATTCATTTTTAACCGCCATTTCACGGAAACACAGTAATCGTTTTGAAAATATCGATATTCTACTAAAGTTTTAAATTTGTTTTCTTTATAAATACAATATCTTTGGGATTTTAATAATTAATCTTTCTGAAATTTAGCCCACCCTAAAAAATATTAGACATCGTTGGAATTTTATATTCGAAAAAAATTGTATCGGTATATTATAAATTAGGTGGGTTATAGATAAAAAAAAATAATTAAACTTAAACGGTCCGGTGCCAACTAATTTTTCCGCTCTTTTTCGCTCTACCAGGAAAATTCCCACGCCTTCTATAGTGATCTGATTTCGAAAATTATTTATATGATGGAAAAAGAAAAACTTCCTTCAGATTAAATTTCAATCTGTTTATTAATATTTTAATTTCAAACTTTATACATCTTAATATTTCTTTAAAAAATATCAATTATCAACTTTATTTTACCTACTTGTTTATACCATTATTTGAAATCAAATAGAAAATCAGTATTAATTGCAATGGTCTGCAAGTTTTTGTTATTTTTATAAATAAAATATAAAATATAATAAAATAATTATAGTAAAATATTATGTTGAAAATGAGTCATTCCTATTCTCGCGATGTAATTTTCGTCCATAAAATGAACTGTACCTATTCCTCCTAAAGTCTTAAATGATGATTGTGCAGTAGATTAGTAAATATTTTATATGTTTGAGATGTTTTTTAAAATGCTAAAAATAATTTTCAATTTGAAAAACTGGCACTTAAAATTTTCAAAAAAACTATATTATTGATATAGGAGTATTTCTGATAATTTAAAATAATTATTATAATCTCGATGAAATGTTTGGTATGAGAGATTATGAGTATTAAACAAGAATAAGTGAATATAAGAATAAGTGGCGGATTTTAAACATTTTATTGGGAAGGGGATGATGACCACATTTTTATTTTTATATTATATTGATGTAATTCACGTCAATTGGAATTTAAAGGTATATAATACATATTCTATATTCTCGTATACTATAGATATACTAAAATACTTATATAAAATCAACTTCTTTGGTTTTTGTCAAGTTCGATTAATACTGCATCAATTGTTAAACAGTTTTATTCTCTATGAATTTTTGTCATTGCTAAGCCTTTCAATTCAGCTTGGAATTTAATGTAAAACAATAGTATTTTTTGTTTAAAGTTTGGCATAATAATTTATCCTTACTTCAGTCATAGTACTTCTTAGATATGTTTTTGATTTTATTTAAATTTGAAAAGGTGCATTAATTTAATGGAGTGGCGACTGGTATAGTAGCTTGGATCTAGTATAGTTTGAAGACACTTGGGTCAATTTTTTTGTTGTAAACAACAGTCATATTTAGAGTGCGTTTTCTGTTTTTTTTTTCGTGTTTCTTAACCTTCTTTGCCGTAACATAGACTCCGTAGTTAATAAAAAATGGTTTATTATTATATTAGTTCAACATGCTATTTCAGTATATTTCTAATATATATCATTATATCGGCGTCTGGGTGGAGGTCCGGACCCCATGAACCCGCCCTCTCCCCTAAATCTACCACTGATAAAGATATAAATCCTTAGTATATTTATGAATGCAACTTTTTTTAACACAATTATTAGTTTCCAAGTGCATATAAAGACTTTATATTTTAAATACATCAGGGGTATAGTTGTACCTATATATAATACCTATTATACAACTAGCTGTTCTCGTACTTATATTATGTGCGTTGAGTACATGTTTTTTATTTTTTTGTTGACCGTTCCTTTTCAAATGATTTTCTATACCTGTGTACCATTTCCCCTATTATTAGCTTTAATAGTTTGTATAGTTTAGGATTTAGCGCGTTTATTGTACATGCATATACCTTTTAATCTGAGTATGTGACATTAAAATTTTTTTTTATTTTAAATGCATTGTTGATAAATGTATATATTTTTTATTAATATTGGTTGTATTCCATTTATATATACAAAGTGATCCATTTAAGTGGATACAGTGTTCACTCATTATCTCGAAAAATATTAATTTTTTCGGAATTTATTTTAAGAAATAATTAAGAAACAAGCAACATTATAATTTTACAGTTATGTTATTTTTTGTCACCCTTATTTTTAGAGGTAAAACCACTACCTATTTTTGATTTTAAAATCGCAATTTATTAAAAAAATTCCATTAATAGATAAAGTATTAGTACACGTAACATAAGAGTGTTAAATTCTTTTGAAAAATCGAGATAAAAAATTGTACATTAGATATGGCTTTATATCAAGCAATTCCAGGAAAAGAAAAAAATTATACTTGTTAAAAATGGTCTCTTTCAAATCTGGTGTTAAAAACAGGTGTTTAGCCTAATTAAGAAAATATAATTTATATTTCACAAGTGAGTATCACTGAAGTTAAAATTTTCAAAACAGTTTTTTTAACAAAATGTGTATATTTTGATACTCTATAGATCTGAAAAAAAAAAAAAACCATTTCGTTCTAAGTTCGTCTGGCTGAAATATTTCGTGTTTTAATTGGAGTAAAATATACGCTGTAAAACACGTACATCACATTACTGTTACATTACATTTTTACTCTTCTATTCTATCTCTACTATAATAAAAATATAAAAATATTTCGTAAAATTAATATAAAACGACTGAAATATGTCGAAACTCGACCTAACTCTTACGTCAATAGTAACTCGTAGTATTATAATTTGTAAATTATTGTATTACGAATACTCATAAAGTTTTAGTATATTATTATAAATATAAAAAAAAGTATCTATTTATATTTTACTCAATAAAATTATTTATTTTGTTTCGTTATTTTTTTTAAAGTCCTTTTATATGCACTCATTTGTATTATATCCGGTACCATTTTTATCAATATATTATATATTATTATATTATTTTTCCTTTCTCGTAGCTATACATTTGAAAATACCGCCATGAATCCAATTTAATAATAATAGGTATAACGAACATATTATTTCCCTCGTCTTTTAATTTACTTGTCTATACTATATATACATATATATAGATTTAGAGATAGTTTTAACAATCCGATCAGTAATTATATCTTTTTTGAGCCAGTTAGGCGACTCGTGCGTTGGTTTCTATCCAAGAAAACGTCTACGTGCCCGTTTCGTAACGGATGAGGGATGAGGGTGAACAGGAGGGTAAGAGTAGATTCCACGCAACGGTTGGCGTCGAATAAACAAAAAGCTAAAAACACGCCCGCACCATGCCAAATATTTATCCGTCCAACAAAGCGGGTAGCTGAAAAATGAAACCGAGTATCAAAAGTTGTAAAAAAAAGTTTAACATCAATAATAATAATATAGACAAAACCCATAAAATTATCTAATATTATTATTTCCATGCCTATTCATGGTTACTCCAGTTACTCATAAAATTATGTCAACCAGCAAAAATATAAGTTTTTTTTATTCATTGTAACTGAATTACAAAAACCTATAGAGATTATATAATCTTTATTGCGTTAATTTTTGCATTTTTCCTATGTATTTTGCTGTTTTTCATATCATGAAAAATAAATCAAAAAAACATTTGATACTGGGGATGGATCCAGCCCACTGTTGTGGGTGAGAAATTGAGAAGGTAGGATACATAAGGTTATTTCATTTATATCTGTAAGCAAAATTAAACCATTGTTTGACGAAAGACGATTCCGAGCGCAATTCGGTAATACATAATTTGAAGTGCCGTTATTTTTTTTTGCGATTTTCGTATAAATTTGATTTCAAAACGCTAATTAAAAAAAAAAAGGCGTTCGATGGTTGTGGAAATTTTATCACGTCTAAGTAAGTCCAATATCAGTGTTATTACCCTTTTTCAAGTCTCTACGTATATTTATAACTGAATTACAGCAAAAAAACTCCCAGAAATTGAATTTTCTTAAATGCTCAAAATTGTTGGCTATGATACCGTTAGAAAGTAAATCAAAAAGGTAACAAAAAAGGTGATTTTTGATTTTGTGATTAAATCATTTTTTTCCGGTAGAAAACGTCGTAATCGTGTTTTTATAAAATAATGAAATCGTAAAATTTTACGTTTTCCTACGTTTTTTCCACTTAAGTGTTTTTATTTGAAAATGGTGTTAAAAACTAAAAAATTTCCTCTTAAAAGTATAATCTAGACAAATTGAGCTTTCATACAAATTGCTACAAGTAAACATCGGAGGAAGTTTACTAGGAAAAAACGTGTCCACAGACAAGAACAAAGAAAGAAGAAATAAACAACATTGTAAAACCAATAGCTCCCTTGTTATGCTCGAAATCTAAAATTACACCCTTAACTCATAAACTAAATAACACATTCTACTAGAAACAATTACTGGAGTAAGATTTTTAGTAGAAAAGTTAAGGTAGAATAGATAATTTTTTCTGATTTTCTTCGGGGCTTTCTACATAAATGGATAATCAGGAAAAAATTTAGAGAAACTTGGAGAAATTTAGGGTTTTCGTAGTTTCACTATTTCCAATTTAATTTTGTTTTGTTTTACAGTTCGATTGAAAATAACCGTATATAAGGATCTGGACTTTTTACTGTATACTTGTATTTTTAGATGTCGTCATTTGTAAAATAGTCTGAAGATTTTTGAGCTATTTACATTTAAAATATATTAATGTTTTAATTTTTTTTTTTTTTTTTTTGGTTTATGTGCATGAAATTGTTTTGGCTAAACAGAAATGCTTGCATTTTTAACACGAGGTTCATTATACGATGTACTTAGTGATTAAAAAACAAAAATAAGATAAGTAAATTTCTAATGGTTTTAAGTTCAAATTTTTGACGAAAATCGTATAAATTTTAGAGTTTCAAAATATGTGTTTGATATGTATACCAGAGTATACATTTCTGAATCTCTGAGTTATCAAATTTGTTTTTATTTATTTCTGCAGGTTTCCTTGGTTAACGTGTGACAAAAATTCGTTATAGATGTTGACATTGACGTTATTTACAATACATATTTTTAACGTTTTCAACACGAGTTGGACACCTTAAACGATGTATTTCGTTCGATCATCGTTTATATAGTGTATATTTTTTAGCATATTAAACGTGGTGTAGACATTACGGATCCATGTATAAATAAATTGACGAATCGTTTTTTTTTTTTTTTTTGACAATAGTAAAAATATCGCAACGGTCGACGGGATAGAAGAAAGGAAATACAATATGTATTATATTTAAAAGGAGAGACGAAGTACCAAACGGTACCGAACAATATGTATTTTTTTGCTCAGAATCACCGCGCGCGTTACTCACGCTCGTGATACTTGCGAGCGTTTATTTTAAACCGAATGACGAATTTTCGTTCAACGCAAGAATAGAAATGGAATACCGAAAAACTGTTGTCGTATTGTCCGCACTTTTACGAAATTGGATTTTAACGACAATTTATTTCCCCATCGGCGTCGGCGTTGGTTGGGATAGAAATATAGGTTAAATATAGAGGAAGTCCAAAACAGAAATAGGAGAGTAAATTTGCAATACTGTATTATTATTGTATGTTAAACCTTATCGAATTTATAGAATAAATAATATAGAATGACCGTTTTCGGTTGTGGACGAGTATAATAGTAATTCGCTACGAGAACCGCTTTATCTAATGGAAATCCTCGATATTTATCATAATGTAAATCCAATAATTGGCTAATTGCAGGTTAATCAATTACAATTATTTTGAGTTTAGGCTGCAAGGCTAATCTTATTAAAAAAAAAAGAGAATTCTACTGATGGCTGTGCTAATGTTGTAGGTATGAGTGTGGAAAGATAGTATACATAACATTGTTAAATTTATATTTGTACGTTATGAAAACCATTCTTAACGGTTCTGATTTCTAAGCGAAATATCAGTCCAATTCTTTTCCTCATTGTCAAGATAATCCAGAAATCAACAAAACTGTTCAAACGACTGTTGGTTTATTCAATGTATTATTTCTATAAGGATGTTAATATTTTCTCAATGACCTAGGTCAAAAATGATGCTAAAATAAAGTTTCTATAATGTTTTAAAGTATAGCAAGATTTTTAATGAAAAAAGCTGTTTGTATATGTAAAAAAAAAAAAAATAAGAAAACAAATCATAGTTAATTCAAACGAAAAACGATTCTGAGTGGACTTGGGCATACAATTATTTTAAACAGGTTACCTGCATCAAAACAAATTTTAATTTATGAATTGTGTAGTGAAACAGCAGCACCGCTCAATTATTATCCCCTCCATACCATCACCGCACTCGCATACGTAGCCGCCGCCACCGGTGTTGAAAACGGCCCCTCAAATTACTCTCTTTACAACGCCACCGTAACTACCGCTACAAATATATCGTTTTGTGCTACGCCATTTTATGTGAAATGCCGCGATTTAAAAATATACAATGCCTATAATAAGTTTGAAATTTGCAAGAATATTTTAAAAGTTTTACAACGACGATAAACACTAGTATAAGTATTCTGTGAAAATTTCAGATTTCTACAATTATTTTTAATCAAATCACGACAAAAATAGAAAATTGAAAATAGCGAAATCGTACATTTTTTTTAGTTTTTCCTACGGTTTTACCGATTTTTCCCAATAGTAGTATAACTGTAAGGAAAATAAAAAAAGAACGCTATATCTATCTACCAAATAGATCATAAATACAATAAAGATGTCTTTTTTTTTTTTTTATCGTAGGAAAATTTTTGATAGAAAAGCTGTCAACAGACAGAATCATCATAGTGAAACCAATATATTTTTAGTTACGCTTAAAATCTAACATATTATAATATAACATGATAAGCATTTACACCCCACTCTAGTTTGGAAATATATTAAACTCTATTTTTATAATTCACATGCATTACATATATTATGTAATAGGTTTTGGTATGTAAATAAAGTATATTGTCTATGTTAACGTTTTCCGAAATCGCTTCGAGAGTGTTCGAAAATGTTGATTGTTGGTATACAAGTATTATTATCGTCAATTTTATAAAGTGCATACATTTATTGTATAATTTTGGTAATTCGCAGAGAACGAATGAAAAAATCAGAATATTAAAAAATTAAATGCATACCGTTGTTATCAGAAAGACATACGATTATATAATCGTAAAAAGCCCAAATATTTTTGTTTTTGGGGGGCGCTTAAACTTTCATAATATTGATCACGTATTGCCTTGATTGGGGACCTTGGTTTTAAAGAGGCTATAGTGAGTCTCTCCTATGGTTCATATTCCCCCAAACTCCTCTTATTCTGGTCCATAGTACCGTATTTCGTATTGTTGATACTAGATTCATAAATTTCGTATGGAAATATTTTATATAATTTGATAATATAATGTACGTAGAATATTGCACCTTTAATAAAATTAGTTTGCTTTTTTTTAACTAAACGAACATTGCGGTTCTCGTAAAAACGGTTTCGTTTGAAAACAACTTAATTACTATTGTAACTATCATTAATAATGTTGATGTTAAAAATTAAACTTATATTACACATATAAGAATTATTATTGTCAATGAAATATACGGAAATTCGCCCTATAACTAGTAAAATAGTATTTCAAACTCGAATGAGTCCTAAATATGTTTATGAAAACGTTTTCAAAAATGTATGTATATATTGTAATGTAGTGCAGTAAATTAAATGTAGTCATATTAAATAATTAAAATTAAAAATAAGTTTTAGAAATTTTCACACCTTTGACTATAATATAATAATAATAATAAAAAAAAAAAAAAAAACAATATTAATTTCAAAAATAAATACAAATGTACGTGTAAGGATTTTACTCGCGTACCTTTATAATATAAAATGATTTCATTCCCATCACGTCATGTTATTATTATAGTTGCATATAAATTGCTTTACGCAAGGGCGTGGGTATTAGAGAATAATATTCTATTATGAAAGAACGGTTTGGTTTTTGTCGATTTATAAAATAATAATAAATAACAGGAAACAAAAAATGATGATTATAAAAACTAAAAAGTTTACTATTCATAAAAGTTAACGCGTGTAATACATTATATTTTCAGCTTTAATACGTCAAAACGTATTTATACGTTTATGCATATTTTTCACATTTGACTGGCATTCACATTTGAGGATACGAGTAAAGTTTATATATGTAATACTATAGTCACAAATAAAACAACATATTATATTCGCATAGGTTTTTTTATTTAAAACTAAATGTTAATTTCTGGTTTTCATATTTTTATTATATATTTTAAAATTAATATATGACTCGTGTGGATGTCCCGGAATTCTAAATTAAATTGTATAATAAACATTTCTTTGATTGGTGTTAATTTATATATTAAATTAGCGTATATTGTATAAGTATATACATAGAATTATAGGGATTATCGATGATAATGAAAGACGGATAATATAACATACGATTAGTGTTGGGTTTATATTATTTGTTCATCGGGAGGTTTTAATAGATATTACAGTAGCTTTTTTACATTTTTAAAAAAGTTAATACAAAGATTTTGTTACATAAAATCCTATTTTATTGCATAGCTTAGGGCCAATTATTTCAAAATGTCTAACCGTCTACCAAATATGGTCTTTTCAGATTTTTTCATTGAAAATATAATGTACACATTGTTATTACCTATCTATATTTACAGTGTTTTCGCGTCTTCGGGTAACAATAAATATTTGGACCGAATAACCTTGGATTTGAATACAGTTCTCTGAAGGTAATACGGAATACAATAATACACGCTTAACGATGCATCCTTAAATTGTTAACCTTTTTGAAACACTTAGTATTGGCTGTATACTTCTTTTTCTGAACTTTAAAAAATTATAAAAGTATCGCGAATTTAATGAAAATAAAACAATTAATACGTTAAAATGTTCAGAAGAATAAACTTTATATTCAAAGATTTCAAAAATAATAAATAAGGTTTTATTAAAAAATCATCTAAAACAGTTTTTATTTCTATAAATAATAACAAAAAAAAAAACAAAATTATACTATGTTTATTATCTACAGAGATATATTCCAATAGGTATATCTTTATAGGACACCCTGTATAATGTATTCCGATAAATAAAATAATAAAAAATGAAATGTAAACCGTATTTATATATTATTATATTCAATTCGCCTCGATAAATCGTATCTTATTATTTATTATGTCTTTGATGTAAAAATTATATGTATAAAATTAAAATAGTTTTACTTTTTAATTAAATGTTAACATTTATTTTGTCCGTATCCGCCGTACAGACGGACAAACATAATATAACTGCTATATTTCAGTTATCTTGTATTGATATCTAATGATGGAAGTACTAAATCTAGTGGTGGAAAATATTATTATTTCATTTAAATTTAAAATATAAACTTTATTCATATATTTAACTTTTCGGCAAACCATTTCTATATGAAAATGTTTTATTTATTTATTTGTAATTTTATTATTTTTTTGATACCGGACGCATATCAGCTCGGGTAGGCCGCTATTTTGGCTAAATCACAAGGGCGCGTTTTTTGTTTTTTTTTTTTTCGTTGTATTAACAGAACGTTATAATAAATCATTGTGTTTGGAAAACGATTCCGGGTCAAGCTCAGAATTATAAATTTTACCTCTCGTTCCTTGGCTATATAATTTTTCACTGCGGTTTTTCAGTTTTTCGGAAGCGACGAGGTTGGAAATTAAAAAAAAGTGACATGCTTTTTTTTTTTAACGAACCTTTGGTGTTCAACGAATAATTGTTATCCGTATAATATCATATTTTATAATCATATATTGCTACGGTTAGATTTTTTTTTTCACGTTTTCAACGTACTAAATATAATTTTCCAGAAAAATTACCTATGAGCATCAAAGCTCCGCACTAGGATCGAATTTCTCCCCCGAAATTATTCTATGATGCCGTAATATAGTTGTATACCGTGATTTTTACATGCGATTACTCAATCGCTACAACGAACAACACCTCAACGCGCATTATAATTAGTTTATATGTATAATTTGTACACAAAACAAAATACAAATTAGGTTAATATGCACTGAATGGCAAGAATTTAAAATAATTTCTACAGTCTTATAAATTGTATTTTTCGCACAACATATTATCTTATAGCTTCATGATTTTTCTTTGACCACGTATAACAATAAATAAGACAGTTCCGCGTATAACACAATAATAAAGTAAAAACAAAATTATTAAATGGTTAATACTCGTAAATAAATACATAAATAAATATTATTATAATATGTAGATGTCTATACGGATTTTCTATTGCCTAAATTGAATAATCTGCCGAAGATCTATACTCCGTATTATTGTTTAGGTGTTTAGTCTGTTCGTTCGTTTTACATGGTGAACAGTGTTTTTTTTTTTTTTAATATTCGTTCTAAGTACATTAGTTATTGCACTATTAGTTACCAATCGATGGATCCATCGATTATGGATTAACCGGCGAACGGTAGAAAAAAAAAAAAAAAGAAGTAATTATTAGGATATTAACGACCCTACCATTAAAAAGGATAGGTAGTATTATTATAATGTCTGTGATAAATTTGAAATAATTGAGGTATAATGGCGTTCGACAAGTACCACGGATTGAAGAACTATACCGGTAATCAATAATTTCACAATTATTATTATTCGTGAAATACATTTTATTCAATGTGAATTTAGATACAATAATGTTATAAGTTATCCGTGTTATGTACAAAATCGAAAAATAATTTTAGATTTTAAGTGGAGCAAGGAATGTATTGGTTTTACAATATTGTGTATTTTATTATTATTATATTGACTTTTTCTATAAAAAACATATATTACGGAGTTTGTGATTAAAAATAAAAAACCGAAGTTCCATGCAGTCCACATTAGACATTAGAGATTCAGTCATTTTTATATAAAAAAAATAAAATAAAATAAAATAATAATAATCGTCAAAAATAGCACCGTTTTACCTGATCATAGGAGATTTCCCCTTTAGGCATGTTTCCAAGCCAAAAAACGCGCTGGAACCGGTGTGTCAGTGGTTATTGACTCCCGTGATATTTGATCTGGAATGTAAAATTTCACTAGCGAACTATCATAAATTACAAAAGTCTTATAATTTATCCTCTGTTGAAATTTTACCGGACGAGTTAAATATCACGGAAAGTCAATTTGTTCGCTGTAACTGGGCTCCTCTAAAAATACTGTTAACAGTACAAAAACGTTTGCTAAGAGAGTCCGAGTTTTTGAGTTCAGCCCCGGGCTTCTATACTGGACCCTTAATCCGGCCTTTTGCACGAACGACACCGTCGGCTCCCTTTATTTTATCCTTCCGTTGCCGTACTTATTATAATTATATGTATAGAGTTATATTATAAGTCTATTTTTAATATCCGCGAAGCGCCGCTGATCAATATCGGATTAGCATAAATAAAAGGAAGCGGCGCGCGCGATGACATCAAAACTCGACGATTTTCTTTCATGAATATTTTACGGAAACGACAACAACGACAACAACGGCGGTATACCTATTTTTTATTAGGTACATGAATTTCGCGAATCGAACCGGGCCGCGTAGGTAATTCACGGTATTATAAAAATATAATATTGTCGTATACACTTACATACGGAAATTTCTGTACCCGACAATATGGATTTTGATTTTTTTTTTTTCTAGATTCCGAGGGTATTTTTTAATTGATGTGTTATTCAGATCCTTAGTGGAATAAGGAATGTGTTGGTTTTACAATGATGATTATTTATTTTATTTTTTTTTTTTTCTGTGGACAATTTTTCTACCGGAAATTTTGCTCCGATTTACAAATGCAGCCTCTTGTTTTGAATGGAAATTCAGCTGAGGCGGTACTTTAAGAAAGCCATTCTTTTATTTTCCTAGTGAATTTCAAAATGAATGGGAAAAGTCCAGAACAAATTACTGAATTATATTAAAAAAACAAAATTTAAAACGATAAAACAATTTTAAAATTTTTCCATCCTTTCTACGTATTTTTCAATTTTGTTCAAGTACTAAAAAACCTACAAACAAAATCAAAAAACAACTTTCTTGGTAACTAACCAGATTACAAATACAGCAAAAAAGAATTTTGTTATTTTTAATTTTTGATGGGAAAATTAAACCATTAAAATTTTAAATAATGAAAACGTTGCGCCGTAATTTTTTAAAAAAAATCGTATTTTTCGACTTTTTTGATATTTCCTAATCATTCTTTAAAAAATAACTTTATTATTCAGTGGCTCTATATTAAATTAGACAAAAGTCGATATCTTGTCATTTTTGATTGGAGCAATATTTTTGATATAAAACACAAGTTGCAGAAATTATTAACTGTGAAAAAAGTAACGCCGTTGCGTGCCACGCGTGAATATTTGTCATTTTACCATTAATTTTCCACATTACTTTTTCAATTATTCTAGAAATCCTTTAGAAAATTAAAAAATATCTTCCCCAATGTATCAACGAGAGAAAATTACCTTTCAGAAAATGTGTTACACTTGGTACTTCGGAACGAGTTTTCTGGTATAAAAGTTGCTCACAGACACAAACAAAAACACACTCATCATAGTATTACTAATAGATCCCTCGCTACTTTTAAAATCTAAAATAACGTTATGTTCGAAAGAAAATATTGTCTATTTGATTAGTGAGAACGACTATTTTTGATTTTCCAAGTAGTTTTCATACTAATTGGAAATACAGGAAAAAACGTATGAAAAATACGTACACATTTACCGCGTTAACGGTTTCATTATTTTAAGTTTGAATGATTTTTATTTTTACCAGTAATCTTTGCCCAAATTTAAGGGTAATATATTTTTCTGAAAAAAATGTGTATTAGGTATGTAAGACAGTCAATAAAGAAAGTCGTTTAATGATTTCATACTTAATGTCGTTTTCACAATAATTAAAAAAAACCGCAACAAGTTAAAAAGAGGATAATATTTACGGCATTACCGGTTTCCAAAATTTTCGATTTAGTAATTTTATACAATTGTAAATGTAAGCTGAAATTTTCACAAAATATTTCAGTTACATTTTTCTGCCGTGGTAAAATTTTCAAAATATTTGGCGATTTTTAAACTATTTATAGACATTTTATAGTCTTGAGTTTTTTAAATTTCCATTCGTGTTGTTACAATTGCTCGGCTAAACAGGAATGCTCGGCAATTCAATACGCAATTCTTTACACGTTGCACTCAGCGATAAGAAAAATAATAAATGTATTCGTTTTTTTTTTTTTTCCACGTACGCGTTAAATTCAAAAATTTCAAACAATTTTTTAACCGCCGCTGATCGCTCAGCAACGGTCGGTCGTCTCGTACGGATATAAACCGAGTGACTTTACGTGTGTCCTAACCCGCCGACTTTGCTTTTGTTTGTCCGCCCGGGCACTGTAAATACCGGGTGTGGGGTACAATTATTTGACCGCGCTCTGTACGTATATAAGTATATCGCGCTGTGCACACGTATTCCGTATAGGTACGTATAAGTATAATGCCTAATATAATAGCGGTTTAGAGGGGGTGGGGGGGGGGTTGGCAGTCTGCGGCAATATAATCGCGCGGAAGGTCTCGCGGCGTCGGCGGCGTTGATATAGCGAAGCCTGGCGGTAAACAGCCGCCGATCGCCGTAAAGCCGCTGACTGAGGGGCTGAGCGTTCACGCCGGTTTTCCACCCCCGTAGTGTGATTTTTCGCCGGGTCCGCGCCAGTCAGCAACACCTTCCGCCGTCGTCGTCGTCGCCGCCGCCGCCGATTTCGCCAGTCGCCCGTCGCCGCCGCGGTCGCGTTCGTCGGTCCGTTTAACGCCGGCAATTGTTGATAACCGTTGTTACTTTATTACCGATAGTAATTACAAACGCGCGCGCACTCACAACTTGTACTTCACGCGTATCGCTTTATCGCTGTATCCGCACGTACGAAATTATACGCGGCCGTCACCGGCGGTCCGGCACACGCGGAAACGTATTTTGAAATACCTACACGAGCACGGGGTGATTGAACGTTTCGTCTATTTTTTTTTTTTCAAAAAAAAAAAAATAAATAAATAAATAATAATAATAATAATAAAAAATATTTTGATTTTTTTCGCCGTTTTCGAAGTGCCGTGAAATTATTGGAAGTTATCCGATTCTCGGGGGAACGTGTGCGTCCGCATCAAATTTCGTCGTTTCCCACTCAACGTGAACGGGGAATAGCGAGTTTTGTTGTTGTTGTTTTTTTTTTTTTTTTCACGTCAATTGGTGCCCCAATTGGTACCCAACGGTAAGTGACGAAAAATTTAGTTTTTAATCATTTTTTAATTGCTCCAAATTCGCGGGTAGATGTATAAATAAACGGTTCTTTTTATTAATTACATTTTGACCTACCTACGGGTGTAGTAAAACAGACATTTAATTACGAACATTTTATTTCTAGGCGAACCTTTAATTTTATTATCATTATTTTATTTTATTTTTTCCGTTTAAAGAAAGTCGATTTCTCTCCGCGGTAGAGTATATAATTATACATTTATTAAAAAATAATAATTAAATAGGTATGTTTTTTTTTAATTTTTTACTTTTAGTTTACATCCCCTGAAAACTGAAGTGATTCATTATTACAGTCGGGCCAACCGGGTTAGGCTATGACAATTTTAATTTTATTTTCAATGCGGTGTAGTTTCCGTGTACAGTTGCTATATTATAATATAATGTTAATTTTGAACCAAAACCGTACAATAATTAAAAAACCGTTTGCAAACAAATTATCGCGGCCGTGATATTTTATTTAAATAATACACCACCCTTTCGAAGACGCCGCGGTATTTGTTATTGCCGTCTGTTTTTTTTTTTTTTTATTATTTTTATTTTTTTAATTATACCTAACTTTATTAAAAGACCGGGAACTAAACCGTACACAAAAATAACGAAATTATTAATAAACTGTGTAACCGATTTAACGAATTTGTTTTTGTTATTTTTTTATACTATACACACGCATAATATTATGTTGACCGTTGAACGTTTACCGTAAAAGCTCTTAAAAATCGACAACTATAAAATATATACATTTTACGTTATGCGGGGCAGCCAGGAGGACGGTCTAGGGGTTTATTTTTATACGATTTTGACGTAAACCGTATGTGTATAGGCATACATAGTTTCATAAATAATTTTTACAATTATAGACGTTTCCTTGTAATTTTTAATACTCGCAAGACGTCAACTTGATCTAAACATTTTTTTTTATTATTATTATTTATTCCTTGAAAAGATAATGGGCCCCGCTAAACAGGTTCGTTTGGGGGCCCATGAGTTCACAGTTTATAATAAATAAACTAATACTTTCATAATAATAATTTACGTTTCACTTTTTTTTTTTTTTTTTTTACAATTTTAGACTTATGAGTTGAAACTGATTTAAATATATACTATATAGATAATATATATCTGATAATTTATCATCTAGTGAACACACCCGGTTATTTGTTATTGAAATTCATCAACTCCCCTGGCCCACCGTAGGCTATTTTTGTGTACACTGCAAAATTCTAAATATTCACTACAAAAAAATTAAAATATCGTGCACCTGCCATCTTCATTAATATAGGATTCTTTTTATGATTGCGGCCGCAACATATAAGAACGTCCTTTTAATTTTTTACAAGTAAATATAAAATGTTAAATATTGCGCCAGTCAAAAATTGTATAGCCATTTTTTGTAGAATTCTTATTCTAGTCAGTGCATCGAAGAAGTAAGTCATTTTTTGAATTTCCCTTTAAGTTTTCTTAAACGGGAAAACTGACAACTTTTAGTGCAATTTTTATTGATTTATGGGTAACCAGGTTGGCAACAATGGATAAAATACAATTAATAATATTCTGTTCAGAATCGTTTTTTAACATTAGAAATGTCTCATCATTGCGTACAGATATAAATAAAATCATATTATGTATCCTCCCTTCTAACTTGCACACCCATCAGCAGTGTCGGCCATTTATTATTCTAGACCCTGAACATATAGAGTAGAAAAACTATTGGTTTTGTTAAAGATTTGTTTTTTTTTTTTTTTTAACACTTTTTTGGTAAAAATATGTACAAATACATATTGTATAATAAATACATATATTTTTTAATACACATTAACATATATTTATTCGTCCGTACACTACACTCCCCCCCCCCCATTAACATTTGAAAATTTTGTTTACGCCACTATTAGTGCCACTTCTAAATAATATTATTATATTATTTATAAAAGCTTATTCGCTTCCAATACCGAATTAGGAAGTCCAAATAAAAGTTTATCGATTTCGTATACATATAGATACTAAAATAAAATTTGTAATTTCTATTAAACACACGTACCGCAGCAATAATACAATAATACAAATTCGTGATTTGTATTTTAAAAATATCGAGTCCCCGGATACGATGATTTTTCGAACAATATTTACGATGTTTTCGTATGAAATCACGAACATCGAAAATATCGTTTTGTTCAAGTCATACAAAAAAATAAATAAATAATAAAAATTTATACAATTCCATCAGCAACGTCAGAAAGTGAAATATAAATAATATAATTATTGTATAATAATAACTTGGTAACATAACTAACAAATATTTTCACCAGTTTAAAGCCATTTATATTGTCTATGTTATAGACTCTATAATACGATTAAAATATTTAAAAAAAAACCATCCATTCAAATGGTATTGTTTTTTTTGTTTTTTTACGAACCTTTATAATTATTTTACAAAACTTTCGCTAAAACGTCAACGACGCATTTAAAAATATATAGTAGAAATATATATTTAAACTGAATATAATATATTTATCACGTACTTTAACGCTCTTGGTTAGAATTTTTATACATTTTTTTTTTTTTATAAAATACCTATATAAAGTATAGAGGTACGCTATGTATTAAATTTACGATGATTTATATAAGATTAAAGTTAAAGTTTCTTTAATCGCGTTAAATACAATTTATCGCTATATTTTCAATGACTTATAGTATATTTTCTAAAACCCTACATAAACTTATAGTCGTATATTTATCAAATATTTAACTACCTACTCCGCATTTACGTACCGCATTATAAACGTCTATAATACCACACCTACCTATATTAGGTAAACGTGATCATTCAGATTATCTCTGTAAATCGATGTCATTTTAACTGCGAATATCTACTAAAATTTTAATGTCGATTATATTAGACATTTTAAAATTGTTTGCAGAAACCAAAAAATAAGTATTCAATTTTTTTTTTTTTTTTCAAATCTAGATCATAATTTAAGATTTTTAACATAATTATACTTATACGCATGCTGTATCAAAAGAAAATAAATTAAAAATCATCTTGAATGCGTACAGGCAGATTTAAAAAATAATCTTCTGAAGGTACTGGTGTTTAGGTATTTGTCGGTATTTTTTTCAATAGTAATAAAACTTCTTCAATCTATGCGTCATCTCATCGCGTTTTATAATCTCTTCTAGTAGAATAAGAATTGGTTTACTGCTTGTAGAAAATAAAAACAATAAGTTACGATTTTTTTACATTATGTATTCCTCATTTTGATTTTAATTCATTCGCGTACTGTTTTTGCATCATTGTCGTTCTATAAATTGATGGTGATTTTTTAAATTCCAAACCGGTCGTGTATACACAACTTGAATAATACTTCGGGCTTTGTTTCGTTCTTTGTTTAATAACTTATTAATTTGTTTTGCATATTATCTGTATTATTTAATAATATTTTTTCTTTATTTATATCTTTTATATTTGATATTACGATCGAGTATATTATTCTAAAACAATTTCTGTTTTTTTTTTTTATTGCTATATTTTTTATATAAACAGACACAGACAATGCGAAACGTAAATATTATAATAAAACGCGTGTAGTTCTACGGAAATTCTTTATTTTTAATTTTTCTGATCATTTTTACACAATCAATAATATTTATAGTAAATTTGAGTATACCATTTTCGTTTTACTGTTTCGTCTTAAGACTTAAGAGGATGCTACACGTCACGCATTTACCGATTCCGTGTTCTTAATTTTAATACCAGAATAAATTACAAAATATAAAGATAAGAACATTATATTGTGTTTGCACGTTCATTTTTTTCTGATATTTTACATTTTGAGTGAGAAATAAAAATTGTTAAGACTTGATATTAAACACACACGTAATATCTTGTTTAAAATTAAAATAAAAAAAACTAACAAACTCTTAATTTGAATTACCTTTAAGTTTAATGTAGTTAATTCAGTTTAATGTTATAACTAAAAGACTGAAATAAGTTCTGTTAACGAGAATTCGCTATATTGTACGTTTGTATGAGACAGCAAATACACGTGTAACGTCCTTATAAACTACCTTATTAATATAGAAAACATTATAATAAACGGATATATTAAAATATAATAATATCAGCAAAAGAAACAAGAACGGAATAACATATTTTGAATAGACTTTACGAAAATTATATGAAACTGTTGAAACAAGTGCAATACAAATTATAAATAGGTATATGTTTGAACAGTTTATTTTTTCAGTTTAACTTTATAAATAGGTTTTTAAAAATCAAGATAATATTTGTGTTTTTCATACATTCGTGTAATACTCATGAGGGGGGTGGGGCTGAAACCCCTCCCTGATTTTGTCTACATTATTATTAGTACGAGGGACGTCTCTAGAAAGTAAGATTTCAAGGGCCGTGTAGGATATTTCATTTCTAGAATTTCTTTTTTCAAATGTGCCATCATGTACGTTTAGAGAAGTATTAACGGTTAAAACAAGCCGCCAAGCTCTTAATTCCATTACGAAATGTCATCACAGCAGTCAAATGCGTGAACTAGTTTGTCCTCCGTTCGCTCCACCTACTGTAGGTGTAAAATTCGCTCTGTCGTCCGGTTCCTTATTTACGTAACGTCTCCATGGCCAGCATTCAACGCCAGTTTGTGGAAACCTATCGATCCAAGGAAATGATACATTTCCATGTTACCAAGTGGATTCAGTTATTTAAAGAAGGCCGTGCTGATATGCATGATAATGTAAGGAGTTGAAGACCGTTCGTCGTTTTCGAAGACCTAGTGCAGCAGATTGAAAAAAAGTTCCCGATTTCACCATGTCTTCATGAGATGTGCTGGCAATTTTCTTTAAGAACGTTAAATGTCATACGAATATCATTTTTTTTTTTTATGTGATGATTTTTAGCATTGCTCACAATAAAACGGTAATATTAAAACAGTGATTCGCATTTCTGTGGTCAACCAATACACGTAGTCCAGTTCTTGGAAAAAAATTATTCTGTCCGAAAGCATTGAAATAAAAATTATACTTTTTGTTTTTTGATGCTTACTATTTTCTAAACAAACACTCCCATGAACGAATAACAATAAATAATACTATAAAAAGGTAGGGTACGTTAAGTTAATTAATTTATACTTGTAAGTATCGATAAGCCATTGTTAATATACGTAAATTTTCCAATTTGTCTTATCTTCCCAATTATTCCCAATTACTACGAAAACCACTTAAAAAATTAAAATATAACCTTCTCAAAGTATCAAATAGATAACATTTTCCTTCATTTGTTACATTGGAGCGGGATTTCTGGTAAAAAAAGTGTTCATAGAATAAAAAAGTAAAATAAAAAATAAACATCATTGTAAAAACCAATCGCTATACACCAAATATACAAATAATATAAGACTATTCTAGAAATTAATAACATTTTTATTTAACATGTAAATGTAAGTTTATTTGATTATAATTATAATCATAATTATGATTATAGGTTAGTTTTATAATTATAATAAATTATTATTTAAGAGAAATTATCAGTAAATTATCAGCTATATTATAATATTATAGGTATATCTTTTTTTTTTTCTGGTTTTTTAAGTAGTGAAAAATGTATTCAGTTAGTATACCTATATTATCTATAAAAATATAATTTTCACTAGTGATTTAGAGAATGAATCTAAAACACAAACACCCCGATACAAGAACAATAGAAATAATATTATTTGAACAAAGATGTAATAAATATGCAAAAAGTAGTACATAATTTTTCCCTTTTTTTTTTTTTTTTTGTCATTTTTGTCATGTTCAAATATAGTATTGAAGAAACCACCAACTAGATAAATATAGAAGACAATTTGAAGGGGGAGATGAGAATTGAACAAACATCATTCTATTTTTTTCACCGTACATATTAAGTTATCATGTTTTAAGGCGTACTTTTTTTTACACATCCATTGAGTCCAACTGATAGAATCGTTTGTTTTTCTGGTGTCGAAACGGTTTCAACGCACTTTTTGGAAATTTTTACTTCCAACTTCCGAACCCAACCATTTTTATGATCAAATTTCAAAATCTTCTTGTGAGCAGTATTTGTAGTGTAGTGTATAGTATTTTATACGTTTATTTATAGTTTCTCAAAAAATATTTAAAATGAACGGGGGAAAATATTCGACTCTAGTCACGGAATTCTGCTGCTCACGCATGTTTTTTTTTTTTTCTATGATAATCAGTTATCGTTGGCCAAAGACTTATCTGACTGCGAATAAACGTTTTAACAATTATTTTTATTCGTAAAATAATATATTATAATACGGCTATAAAAAGTGACGGCATAGGCATCCCTAATGTTCACTATAATAATATGACCGATCTGCCACGAACATGAGCATACATTGACCGGGTTGAGTATAACCTTACCGGGCAACGTGCCATTATAAAATGTCCGTTCAAAGTCGTGTACCTATTATAAAGTCTTACACGCAAAAACACCCGATGAGAGGTACACATAGGACTCGGGCCGAGCCAACTATAATATTTTATATGTTGTTCGGTATAGGTCCGTTTTCGTTTTTTTTTTTCATTTTCAGCGAAAATCGTCAGCTAAATAAAAATATAGGTATTGATAATTTTACAAGCGTTTCGTTAAAAATGATTTTAGATTCCACAGTGAAAAGAGCGGAAGGCCATTCATTTATAATGTTATTTAATATATTTACAATAATAATAATCTGAAATTTTAAATTTCAAAGTCGGCGTTCATAACGCGATTTTCCAAACTAAAACGACTTTCTACGACTTAAAGCGTTTACCTGACGTCTATGGTCGTTTGTCAATAAAACAGTATCGACACGTGAAGCTGTAGACAAATTAAAAAAAAAAAAAAAAAAAAAAAAATGACCTTTTAAAGTACTTACAATCTTCTTTTCATTACGTCTTATATTTTCTATTAAGTTACTTTGTAAAACTTTTTGAGCCGCATGTTTACTACCACCAAGATTGTACTAACTCAAAAAGAAAACACACCCACTCACACGTTATTTTATTATAATAAAATTCCCACGCATTATCTAAAAGTCCAAAAACATAAAACGTGTAACGCAGTATGCGAGCACCCGTCTTTTTTCCCGTGGCGGATTTGTTATTAGTTTTTTAAAATTGCAATTGTATAGGGAAATATACTTCGAGTGAATTAAAAATAAAATAACCTGCAAAATATGATTATTATTGAACAATTATTTCAAATTTTCCAGTAGCCAACGCGATTATTATCTACGATAGATTAAAGTTCATATTAAATTTGATGTTACCAAGTCCAATACATATAGTAATATTATACATGAAACATGTAAAAAAATTAATTTGCAAATAAATATTTTGAAATTATGTATTTGTATTTTTTACAAATCACGTTTTAAACCAAAAATGTTGCTTCATTTACGAAAATTCAGTTGATCCTTTTAGTTATATTTTGAATCTATTTGGCGAATAAGGAATTTTGTGATTTTCCCAACCTAACCAAATAAGTTTACGGAGTACGATTTCATTATTTTATATTTTTACGTTTTATGTTTTCTACCAGAAATCTCTCTCTAATCGTAAAACAGCAAGAGATTTTTAATTTAGCTAAAATATGTTTTGAAACATTTTTCTAACAATAACACTTAATGTTTTTCGAATATCAATACTTTTAAACTGAACCAAACAATTTAGAAATATGTTCTTAATTATTTTATTTTAAAAATATTATACACATTTTTAAAAAAAAATAATTGTATCGTAATATAATGTTAACAATACTAGCACGGGTGTTGCCCATGTCTATTTAATTCGTAAGTGGCAAGGCCACTTATCAACATATCAACAAATCATATATTTCTTTTAAACAAATATTACGTTAATATATGATTATATAGACCTTGATATTACCTACTGTTATTATGAAAAAAATAAAAAATACTACCTAATATAAATAACTAACAAAAATATAAAACTTTTTTTCGAGGACAACACATACTCCCTTCCCCCTTGATCCACATCCTGGGGTATACAATTTTCCCAGGATAAAGCAATACCGCTAGCACAAAGCCATAAGCAATAAGCAGTAAATGTTTCGGGGAAGAGATTGAGATGATATGCGCTTTTCCCTTCTGGATTCACAACTCGAGGGTATACAATTTCTCCTTGTCGTGGTAATACCCCACTCCAATAGGCCATAAAACGAGCCAAAAGAATTACAATAGAACAGTTAACTATGTAACCGGTTTCTATGATATAATCACTATTCGTTGTTTATATCCTCGCGACAATTATTATGGTCCTTACACGGTCTACATTTTTATTTATTTTTGTTTTGTTTGTTTCAACTTTTTTTTTTTATTTCATCCGTATCACCAAGCTTGCATACCAAGAATACCAATAGTCCCGTGTCAGCTCTCCTGTAGGAGTTGATTTCGGGGAAAAGTATTCTAAATATTATAACTAGTCTAGAAATACATCTATGCAAAATGTGAAATCAATTATTTTTGTAGTTTTGGCGTGAAGTTACAAAAAACCAATCCAAACAAACTATCACATTTAAATTGTTAATAGGATTATTAAAATAACGATATACTTAATTAAGTTGCTAAACCTATATTTTTTTTTTTACCTATTATATTTTTGTCTATATTTTATGGTTTCAAAAAGTAAAATGTAATAATTACCAACGAAAATTTTTCAATTTGTGTTTATGTTTTTATTATTGTTATTATTATTATTATTTTTTTTTTTTTTGAATTATATTTCTTAACTACTTATACAAGATGTTATATTAATATAATATAGATAATATAAGATAATATAATACGATACGTTTAATATCGATGCACGTCTTGTGATTATTTTTATAGATTTAAAATAACTTTTGATTAGTAAAAATACGCACTGGTAATTTGCATACATGTAAAAACACAAGTGGTAGTTTAAATCAATTAATTTTTAACATTTCTCTGTAAACCCTTTCGAAATTATAAAATATGGTAAAGCGAAAGGAACGCGCACAACAATAAAATCAAAGCGTTCAAATTTATGGTATTGAGTTCACACTAACTACAAACTGTTATTCATTTTTGAATAATTTGAATAGCAAAACTTTTCAATCTATTTAATATCGTTTTTTGAATATAAAGTACCGTAAATTCTTACCTAATTTAATACACAATTGTTAAAATAATTTGATAAAAGTTTATAATGTAGGTGATAAAGGAAACATACGATATCTGTGTATCGTAAAAGGTGATTTTTTATTATTGTCATTAATTTTCTGTTAATTATAAATTTCCATTGTGGGTAAAATATTTACACCGAATAGTCTAAAATATTGCAAAATGAATATCAGCTACAGAAAAAAGCCACTCGTTGATAGTATAACTATTTAAAAAACATTAATATTTGGAAATACCACATTCGTTTTATTTTTAAATCAAAGAAAATATAATAATCTGTAAAATATTAACTTATTTTACTTATACAATTTTAAACTTTCTATTTCATAAACGACTGGTTTACAAATTTAAAGAGTTGCTAAGGGGCATGGGAAGAGTATGGGGTCGTAAAGAGGTAATAGGTATAAGTATATCATGTCCGTATATAAGACGTATGACGCGAATACGTGGTGATCCATCTATCAATAGGATGATTGACGGCAGTGTTGCCACAATGCGCAATCGGTCGGATAAGACATTGAATATACTCGCAGCGTAATATGTTGACAAAATCGGTATAGTGTGTGTGTGTAAATGGTTCTAAATATGTGTGTGTGTGCGCGCGCGCGCGGTCGTTCGGGTTATATTGTAATATACGTACGTATACCTATATTGTGCCGATCAAACACGTACCTATTATATTTACTGACAATGGCTATTGCCTATCGTAAGAAGATATATTTCTCTTCTGCTGTCCATTTTACTCTTATTAATATTCTATTACGAAACTATGTAAAAATTACACTTTCCATATACTTAATACTTGAAGTTCACAAGAAGTTCGTTGCTCAAAATATTAGGAGCAAGATATAAGTGATATAGTGTATCAATGAATCGTTGAAATGCATACACCTCGTTAGGTGCCCAATAGACGTGTGAACACTCTTTTTTGCCTTTGACTCACAACGCGGCAACCAGGTGTACAGACAATGCTAGTGTTAGCGAGAATTGTATTTTATCCACCGACCTTTTTAAGCGTATAGACAACCGTCTCACGGAGGTGAACGAGTTATACGTCGGCACTACGACCACGTCTGTTCATTTTTGTCCTATGTTAGTATATTTGAAATATTTATCAAAATTGTATTTCCTAAGTTTTTTTCGTTCGTTGGTGATTTCTAGGTTTCCTTGGCAACAAAAGAAAAAAAACAAAACTAATCCACTCAGAATAGTTTTTTTTGTTTATTATGATTTATGATTGCATACAGTATATTAAAAACTAAATTATTATTCTCTATATCCTACTTTTCCAAATACCTACTATTACAATGGCCCACATGTGAGTAATATCAACTATATATTTTTTTTTATAAAAATATAGTTTTAGTAACTCGAAGTTTGGTAAAATTCATTAAAATAATATTAAATTAATCGTCTAGGAAAATATATACCTATTCTTGCAGAAGGGTTTCCATTTGATTTACGACGAAATATAATAATAATTTTATATAATTTACGACGATACCTACCGCTTTAATAAATTAGTTTTAGTACCAAGGTTTATTATACATTTTATCCTATCATACATCGCCTAATTACGGATTTTAAAACTCCATTAATTAATAACAACGTAATTTAATCTATATTTATAGTAGACTACTTCGTAGGAGCGATTGGTACAATGAAGTTACATGGTTCAGCCACCGGTCACGCTGTTAATTGCGATTATGACTTCGTGTTTGTAACGTTCGTTTTTACATTTTGCTCTCCCCATTTTCGATGTACCTATTTGTGTGTGATCCGAATTTTGTCGTGTTGTGTCGTATACATAATGCCATAGAACAATTGTGTATTATATGTTTTAATGGAGATATAATTATAACTGAACAAAAACAATTCTAATTTGGTTAAATAATAAGGTTAATAATTATATTTACATATTTAATTAAAAATAATAATATGATAACATGTATTATATAAAACAAGATAATATATACGATTTCGCTATGGATGTCGTTATCTTTAAAATTTCGTTAATCTGGTATAATATATTCATACAATCAAAATAAAAGACAGATATATTTCGCACGTGGTTGGGCCACTGTTGTTGGTAAGAAATTGGGACGGTAGTAGAGGGGAAATATAATTTATATTTGTTCGTAACGATTAACCATTGCTAACGAAAAAACAATTCTGAACTGAGTTCGGTTTATTGTGATGCTTTGTCAACAATATGTATATCATATTATGGTAAATTAATTACATAATATGCATTATTTATTTTCTTTAATAATATTTGTTTAATATTGTACCTAATTTCCTGTTTTTCCTACGTTTTTCACATTTTTTGGAAAAATTAAAAAATGACCTCCCTAATATAGTAACTCCTCAATCAGATTTATTTTTAGAAAAATTGCTATATATAATATAAATTGATCAAAACTATAATTTTTTATCGACTTTTAGTTATTATTATTATTATTTTTTAATATAATTTAATGTAATCTACTTAAATACATAAAACAAAAAGTAATAATAACAGTGCACATTGTGCACTGCACAATGTTATGAATGGAAACTAGGAAAAAAATTACCCGATGAAGCACATGCAGAAGTAATAAGCGGAACATACGTAAGAATCGAACTTCGTTATATTTTGCTTTATTAATTTAATCAAAATTTGTATTGGTCTTATAGTTTTAAACTATATACTTTGACGGTTTTTTTTACCAACCATTCTTTCTATAGATTTGTTGTGTTCGTGTTTCTTTTTTTTATCAATATATTATATATACCTAATCTTGAGTAGTTTTAGGTTTTAAATTACAAACTCCTAATATTTGATTAAGCAATTTTAAGTTCATTTCCCGTAGTTCGATCGTTATTTTTTTTCAAATATATTGATGCACATTTAATATGGAATAATATTTAGTCGATATTGTTATTGGTTTATTAACATTTAAATTATCATGTTTAGAAGAACAAGAAAACTCAAACTAAATGTTTCTATTCTCTTATCTAACAATAATATTATAATACAATAAAGTAAGTATAAGTGCATGATTATTTATTCAAAATTTGTTTCACAAAACATTGTCATTCAAATGTTCAGAATATTATTTTACATCTCAGTTGAATTTTTAGGTTATTGTCATCAGACAAGAAGGGAAAAAAAATTGGAACCTATATTTACATGGCGTTCAAATATTGCAGAATAATTAAAATTTGTTTAAAATAAGTGAGAAATTTTAATAATTCAAATATTTATTGTAGTGACCTCGTACATTAGGCCAAAATACAAATGTTTCAGAGCATAATTAAAATAAAATTATATCATAGCCAATTAAAATGTTATGTACTTAAAACCAAATACTATATAACAAGCATATCAAATTTTGTATTAAAAGTCATACAATTATAGCTCGAGTTTAAAATGATCTGAAAATTTAAATATGGTAAGGAATACAAAATTAAAACTTTCACTTTTGTAGTTGTTATTTGTTTAAGGTTTGGGTCACAGCAGTTGATGATTGATACAAGATTAAAATTGTATGGAAATCATAAATATAACAATAATTGTCATAGACCTGTATTTTATAAGGAACACATAAAAACAAAATATTCTACCTAAAACCTATTAAAACAAATTTCGTGAAAATTACATATCTTGAGATAATATTTGAAATCAATTGAATTTAAACTATGATGTTGTGTAACAAAATTATCGTAAAATACTTAAAATTGAAAAATTTTCACTTTTGAAATATTTTACATGAATCAAATTATGTAGTTATGAAAATCACTGTCTTCAATTATCTCCCCTCCAAAAAAAAAAAAATTCACTTTACTTTGAAATCCTGACCCTAATCATAATAATATTATATTATAATATCATAATCAACTATAATCTGAAAAAATAAAAATAACATACATGAAGTTTGGAATTTACAGAATACATTTTGTTTGTGTTTATAATATATTATAATAACACAGACGTAACAAATTTGTTGTACATTTTTTTCTCCACGTCTTAGATCGAAATTGTAAAATATAATAGGTATGCATTAGACATTTGGCAAACGATAGTGTAAAACGTCTTGTGTTTTGCGTAAGTACAAACGTTTCCTTAATAAGTTTCGAAGAAAATGCGCGGGAGGAAATGAATCGTTGCGAGTTTTGTGACCGTTTATACATACACACACACACAAACACACACACACAAACACACACACACACATATATATATATATATATGTATATATCGTGTAGATACGACGGAGCAGAAATGTCTAAAATGTATTATTTTAAAACTTGTTAACATTAATTATGCGCTAAGATCGCTATGCAGCTCCGGAACCCGGTCATTCATATATTTTATAAAATATAATTTATCGTCAAAAACCGATTCGTTTGCGTGTTTAATTGCTCCGTTCCGGGCTGGAGAACTGCGAGCCGACAGCTGACCAAAAATCAATTTCATAATGAGCCGGTTTAATATTCGAAAATGCCACTACTCCCCTTCCTATTCTCCATATTTTAGTTATTGCGTCGTGAAATTATTATTTTAGACTTAATATTTATATAGCAATATGGGCATTTTATAAACGATGGCATTATTATTTCAATGACGTACGTCACGTGTAATAGTAATTAATAGTAAAACAATTTAAACATTCCGACTGCAAATTGTAATAAATATTAGGACTTACGAACATACTTATACATCAAAATATGCGTATGAATATTTTAATGCAGTTTGATTGTGAAAAATAAACGAATTATATTATAAACATTTTTTTTTTCTTCTAAAATATCGTATTATTCTTCCGAGTCGAAAATAATTTTTAAGAATTAAACGCTTTACAACTTTTGAAACAAACTCCCTCCGCCCACTGCCACTGTTCCTCAGAAGTTTATGTTTCCTTTACAATACACAAATTATAATTATAATTATAATTATTAAACATGATTAATTTCATGCGGACACTGTTGTGTACACCTGTAAAACATAATAGTTGTAATAATAACGTTTTGTTATTCCAATTTTTGCGTTGGAGTTACGATTCGAACAAAATAAACATGCGAATATTATAATTTGTGTAGGATAAATAATTATAACAGATAGTGTATGATAAAAGATAATATGATGTTTGGCAGCTACATTATATCAAGAAGGCCAGATCGTCATAATATAAAATAACCGATGCAATACTTGTTTATTTCATAAATTATTCGATGATTTCTATAAACCAATGTACCTAAGTATAGACTTTATACGAAAGCAATGGATATGCGTAACAATTAGTTGATATTGAGCAAAAAGAGGTAGAACTAGTAGGTGGACAAAATAATAAAAATATTTTTTAATTCACGATATGCATCATCATCATCAATTGAAATTTGAAATTGTAATCATTAACGCACTAATGTTCGATCAATCAATCAATTTTGTCTACAGTAGATATTTGTAGATAAATGATTATATGTAGTTGTATTATCTATGAAAAAAACGGCGATTTCCGAACGACAATCGTATTATTATCACACGCACGTATGTATAGCCTAATTCATGGCATAAACGAATATTTTGTGGATTTATCAATCAGATTCGTCCTTGGTAAAATATATGGTTGACTTCAAGCCTGCCGTTTAGAGTATAGAGTCGATCGTTATATATCTATATGGGTTTGATATAAAAATATATGCCCGTCTACTTGATATCGATAATATTGTATTACGTAATATAAACGACGAAACCTTACAATCTGATGAGAATTAAAATTAGTATTAGGCATGACGTGGGATTGTTTGTTTTATATTCTATTAAAGTTTCGAATAACACGACCTACGCATTTTTGTAGTATAGGTGTAATACTCGTATATAATGCTTGTCGACCTTTTTAAATATCTTTAAGTCGTTCCACGACACTTTGAGATCGCAATAACCGATATTCGTTCGGTGCCCGTTTTGCTATCGTAGTAATAATATTATAATAGTTTGTATTCCATTAAAACATTATTCCATTATTCCATATTTGTGCAAAACGTATTATTTATGTTCCGGTTTATTGCTAATTAATTTCAATATAAGTAGGAAATAAACTAATAACTAAGAGCACGGATATTGTAGTAGAAAACTATTGAAATCGATTGCACTATTGCACTAAAAACGAACAATTTGTTTACAAAAATGGAAATAGTTGGCTTAAATTTCGGCATATTTACAAAACAATAACAGAACACGATCACTCGAAATTCACGGAGTGACTGAAGAACAGATTAAAACAGTCAAACAGTCACATTTCAAAAATTATTTTTGTATTGTATTGAATACCTATCAATTTGGAATTATCAAAATAAAAATATGACACCATTATTAGATTTTATGACTGGCAACATCATAGTATAATTTTATCAATACGATTGTCGAGTGTTGACTATAGCTGTGGAAATGAGTAAATTTAAAAAAAAATCGCAAACATTTCAAAACATTGCACTTAAAACGTCTAGATTTTAATTCGTACTTACATAAAACGTATTTAAATCTTACTTAACAATAAATTGAAAAGGTAGAAAAAAGTTGCAAACGCAACGACATCCGTGCGCTACTAATAAATTATATTTACATTATGTTCGTGTTTAATTAAAATTTCGAAAAAAATTAACTCCATTTTAATTATTACTTATTAGTTGATTTTGCGTATAACGAAAATACTCTTAGTTTTACAAAATATAGGCCCTCTTTTTTTTATTTCGTATTTTTTTACCGTTAGATAGTAAAAGAATCGGATTTTTTGCTTGATGGTACTTCATTTCAACGATTTTTCGGAATTTCCAATAATTTAAAACATTCATGTAGTAGCATCTCAAAATATGGGCAATTTCAGTTCGGTGTTACTATCGTTAGATAAAATATTTATTTAACAAAAATTTAGCAGTTCACCCCCTAGGTACTTTTATTTTGTTTTTTGATTATTTAAGACTTTCGATTCTTTTACAACAAATGACAAAAACACACTTGGTTCAGAATTTCTTTCTTGATTACAATGGTACTTTATAGTCACATAAAATATCCTATACATTTTACCTTACAGACTACTCGTTAAAACAGTAGCTTACCCGCGAAAAGTATCTTTTTTTTTTTTTAAATAATTAATATATTTGCAGGAGTAAATATTCCTGTAAATATTTACTGACATTTTTCTATTTGATAAAATTCATAACCGATTTGATACTGACGTATAAATCTTACTGTTTGATAAATAATTTACTACAGCGTGGATCAATATTCCTTCTTGTTTGACATTATGTTCATTTTATAATAATTATAGGTTTACCGACTAAACTTAAATAATATATATTTTTGGTAAAATTCAATGTATAATGCATATGATTTTAAATGACAACGTGCAAATTTAAAAATACCTATTTCCAGTACATCGTAACGTTTTTAGTCGTAACAAACTTATTGCTAATTAAACTACCCATTAAACTATACAATATCGTTGGGTGAATTATGATTTAATTGACACTCGTGTGTACTACTGCAATAGTAAATAAAATACTTAATTCATATTCTAATGCTGTACATCGTTTTAAATGTAAATTCTGAGACGTCTCGAATATTTGCATTGTTCTGTTATGCTGCGTGTAGTATTTGTTGACTATCGATTCGAATAATGTCGTTTTTGTATTATTGTTTTCCGGGGAAAGAAACACATATATCGAACAATTCAAGTATTTCAATAAAAGAATGTCGTGAGCAACGAGTCTTCGGCCATATAATAATACATAAAAATAATAGTATTACAGAATTCTCAGAATTTTTATCCCGAAAATATTACAAGTATAGGTACTTCCTGGAGAGTAGAAACTGTCGACCGGCAATTCGGCCGAAACAAAAGTGGAAAGCATTTGTCTTTTCTTATTTTTCATTAACGATTTTGCAAATATATATGTATACATTTAACAAGAAGACATCTACTTCATGAAGAACAATGTACTCGTGTGTCACCCGAAGCACTTTTAAGATGTTCTATAACGGAGCATATTATATAATATATAAAGAGATCTGAAACCGTGTTAACTGAACGCCACCGCTGAAAAACTGATAACGTTTAATATCTTATAAATAAGAAATAGAGCCCGGAAAATCGCACGTGTCTCTAGTGAAACTAGTCTTTATTTTTATCCGCCTCACGGAAGATGGTTGTTTTTTTTTTTTTTTCTCTGAATATTTCCTATTATGGAAATATTTTCGCAGTCCGCTCAATATCCTCTTGCGGCGGCGGTGTGTAAACATTGAATAGTATATACCGGCACGTGATATCAATAATAATTCCGAAATATTTCAAAAGAAAATTATCAAACATAATAATATAAACAAATAATATAATATACAATGAAGTAAAAAAAAATTATAAATATAATATATATATATATATACTTATATATAATAGTAATCACTGTTGCTAAAATTAAGTTTGCAAATGTTTATAACATTGAAAGCATTTCAATACATGCTATATTTTATTTTATTTGTGTATTTTTTCTCTTTTGAAAACCAATAACATCTCACTACTATGTACACTGTATTGGTACGAATGTACAAGGTGTCCTACAGTGTTATTTGAACGTTATGTAACTTAATCATTATTTATTTTATTTGTTTTCAATTCTGTTTTGAATCAGTGGGAGACATGTTTCGAGAAAAATATAATTTTTTTTTTCATTCCTTAATCACTGAAAAAAATAACTTTAATTTATCATTTCACTTTTCAACATTTTCAAAATAGCCATTTTGTAAAAAAAGTATTATTCTAAACATTTTAATAAACCATACATTCATAGCTGATCGAGAGTTTCTAAGTAATACTGTTTTTAGTTTTTAGAAAATTGGCGTGAAAACAATAACACGTTGTGAATAACACGTTAAACGATAAAGAATCACAATAAGCACGGTTGTTCCTTATCTTTTATTGAAAATTAATTGTTTCCACGCCAATTTTCTAGAAACTAAAACTATTGATTAGATTTGAACGTACGGGACATTATAATGTTTAGAATAATACGTTTTTACAAAATGGCTATTTTGAAAATGTTGAAAAGTGAAAAATTAAAGTTATTTTTTTCAGTGATTAAGGAATGAAACAAAAAAAAATTCTCAACATATGTCTCCCACTGAATCAAAAAAAGGATCGGAAATAAACAAAATAAATAATAATAAAGTTACATAACGTTGAAATAACACATTAGGAAACTCTGACTGTATAAACGTGTTCGTTTGTTGTTAAAAAAAAAAAATGTTAAATAATGGGAACGGGTGCAGTCACTAGTGTAGGTGGGAAGTTGAAAAGTCAGGATAAAGACGGAATATGATGTATATCATCTGTAAGCAATGATAAACCATTGTTTACGAAAAAACGATTCTGAGCGGAGTTCAGTTAATAGTGATGCTTTGTCAACAAAATATAATACGTCATTTTGTAGTAAAATAACTAAATATGCTTTATACATTTTTTTTAATAAAATTAGTTTAATGTTGTACCAATTTTTTCAGTTTTCCTACTATTTTCCCGGATTTTCACATTTTCTGAAAAATTCTTGAGACAATCAAAAAAATAACCTCTTTAGAGTACTTTCTTGGTGAAAGTTCCTTTTAAAAACATTGCTATCATTCAAATTTGGAGAAAAATTGCTTGTTAAAAAGTCGCACACAGAAAAACAGAAGGCCGTAATATATTTTAACTAATACTTACAGGTCTTATATTTTCCCGTTTTTCTATTCGGTTTTTCAAATTTGATGAAAAAACTCCTGAGAAGATTGAAAAATTACTTATTTTAAAGTACCTCCCCAAGCTAATTTCTTTTCAGAAAAAGTGCTATACGTAAAAATCCGAGTAAGTCTTTTGGTAGAAAAGTTGCGCACAAATAAAAAAAAAAAAAAAAATCATCTTTGTAAAACCATAAGCTTCTTTGCTCCACTCAGAATCTAAAATAATAATAATAATAATACTTTTTAATGGCAATGATTTAGTTTTATATATCTATATGATTTTTTACATACTTACAAGATCTCTAATATTAATTAACGATTTTGTATGGTAATTATTATTACTTAATCGTTTAATAACAATATATTAATTCGTGCCACCAATCATAATTTAAGTCATTTTTCGACACATAATGTACTATAAAAAGTAAAGGCTTTTTTTTTTTTTTATTATTGAATATTTTGTAATTAATTACGTGTTTTTGATTTGAAAGTGCAGAAATATCGTTAAGCAAGTACACAGGGCGTACCTATAGAATACATCTCGTGAGTCAAAGCGGGAACTTTTACATAATATTATAACATATATGTGCCTTATAGGTAGGTACTCTACTACATTATTATACGAGAGAGTTCACTCGAAACCAGAATAATTCATCGAATATTATTTTAAAAATTATTATTAATAAATTCCAAGTATATTAATTATACATATACATATTCAAAATAATTTTATTCGGAGCATGTACCATTTTTATAATAAATGGAAATTTATATAACTGTGTACTAACTACCCCCTCCCATTCCAGTAGGTATTGCCAACTGGAAGAAAACGGTAGATTTGTATAAAGAACAGAACAACTTTCAAATTTTTTCTCTGCCCCTTTGAACTATAACTGACTTTTTTCGTCCGTGGTTACCGACGATATCCAGAAATAATCAAAGAATAATAATAATACAATTTTAGGTTTGGAAGACCAAACACCAAGTGGCGTCCGTTAGGGATTGAAATTCTGGTTAAAAAGTTGCGATTAATCTTCCCCGAGAATTGCAAATCATATTACAGTGAAAACCATATCCCATTCAGTGATTCAATAGAGATTATGGTTGTGACTATAAAAACTGTCAATTTAACATTTTATAAGTGTAACAATACAACTAATATCTGAAAACATAGATACATATGTAGCCACCCTGCTATAATTTAATCTATAGAATTATTGATAAAAATCATCTAAAATATCTTTTAGATGTCCGGATAACAATCGATACTTAACTTTTATCTTTCAATTAAATAAAACCAATCGTATGTTTATTTTTATCTTCGCAATTTGTTTTTAGCAAATGCTTAAGTCATTTTTTTTTTTTAAACAACGTTGTTATCTTGGCAATTTACAAATATGCCATTATATTTAATACGAATTGTGTATAATAATGTGATATGAATAATAATAATATGAATAATGTAATACGAATTGACGTTTTATATTAAATAATAAGAATTTAATACATTTACTATAGTATCCATACTATTTGAATATCTAATAATATTTATGAATCGAAATCATCTACAGCTACAAATTATTGTTTTATGTTATCTAGATAACTGAAGTTATCTTGTATCTTTATTTTATAAACACAACTTTATTTTTTATATTCCTTTATCTTTTGGCTAGATAAAAATATTGGTTATCTTTTCGAAAACTAGACTTACAACTATCATTCATTGGGTGCCTACTGCTTATGTATAAGGTACTTTCCTATTTTAAATATAATCTTTACTGGCAAAAAAGGTCAAGTAGTCATATACCTGGTGTTTGTCTAAATTTTTTTGGTAAATTGTATTGCGTTCTATATATATATATATATATATATATATATATAAAATAATAGACGTACCAGTGTGGATCAAACATGTATTATTTATGATCATTTCTCACAATCTACGCGAGAACCTTATGAAATATAAAAAAAAAGACCGTCATAAAACTGTTTTTTTTTTTTTTTTATGGTTTTTGAGAATATAAGAATTTTGCATAAAGCAGTTCGTATACGTTAATACTTTAGCGCGCAAAATCGAATAACACGCGGGCCAGCGGAAAAATAGAGTAGTATGGTGTGTTGGATAATTTTCATTTTTTGTTATATTATTTAAGACGTATGGGGAAAAAATATAGAAATTCTTAAATAATATTATTATTTTTATTATATAAATCTGTCGGTTTTGCCAAAGAGTTAATAAATCATGTTGGTTTCTTCCGGAAAGGTCTGTGCGCGTCCGCAGGAAGATCACGCGGCCGCAACCAGGCCTCTAGGTAATTGGATTTTGCGACATCGCGAAAGATGGATCGGAGAAAAACGAATACTGCCCGTGGCCTTTGTTTTTTTGTTCAATGTCGGCAAGAAGAAAAAAAATTTATGAAATCGGATATGAGATTGCATATTTCTTCTCCCTCTTTGTGCAAATATAGTATAGACAATATCGTAACTATACGTGCGCTGTTTTACTAACATTGTTTGCTGTTATTCTATACACAGTACCCAATATTATAACTACTATTTTCAGTGATGGGTTTTGTTAAATGCCACCATCGTCCATCACCATTACTATGAGAATTCATCTTTTTAGATTCGGAGCGTAGCGTGGGGTCTATTGGTTTTACTATGATGTGTGATTTCTTTTTTCTGTCAACAACTTTTTGAAAAGAAATCTTGTTCCGACGTATTACCTTTTCTGAAAGGAAATTTTGTATAATTTAGTGCATTGAGCCGGTGATTTTTTGATTTTCCGAGGGTTTTTAGAATAATTAGGAAATTCCGAAAGAAAATTGTAGGTAAAACGGCAATTAATTACGGCGCACCGCCGTGGCGGTACAGATATCATTGTTTTAATTTTTACAACATCTGTTTTCTATCATAAACATTGCTCTAATAGAAAAACGACAATATATTTTCTTAGTTAGATTTTGAGCTATTTATAGCCATTTTAGTTTTGTGAGATTTTTAGGTCATTTTTATTTGGTAGGAATCTGTGGATTAAATATTGAGAATAAACAGAGATGCTTGAAAATTTGTTAGGAGTTTCATTATAAGTCATAATTAGTGGTTAAATAAAAAATGAGTGTAATGTAGTATTTTTTTTTTTTTTTGTTTTATAAGAATTTCAAAATCAAATTTTGACGAAAATATTATAGCTTTTCAAAACATGTATAATCGAACTTCTTTTCGAATAGTTTTTCGTTAGTAATGGATTATCAATGGTTACAGGTATAAATTAAGTAAATTTATGTACCCCACCTTCTTAACTATCCATCTACAGCTGTGCGACCACAGATGGCCGCACTCGTCCCCAGTATAAGCTCTTTTTTTTTTCAATTTTTCCATTCACTTTTGTCGCATTAATTTATCTCTCGATTCGAATTGCCATCCACGATGACAAAATAATATAATTATAATGCATTTGTCAGCTTTTGATTTCAGCCGAAAACACATAAATCGTCGTGGATTTTGTAATTGCAAACGAGTGGGTTATGATGGTATATTATATATATATATATACATGTGAGTGCAGTAGCAGGAGGTCTGTTTATTATATATCATTATACAGGGTATTTGTAATATTTGACAAATCATATGTAATTAATCCTACAGAAACATCCTGTATACGTATTTTGAATGTACTGCATGGATTTTACAAAGTACCTATACATAAGTCTAAAATTAAATTAAAATTAACGAATATGTAAATTACATACGAGTATATGTAATAATACCTATAATATAGTTAAATGTAATATAATATAATATAATTATAGTAATAATATCTACAGCATGTTGGTATTACTCTTGTAAAATACCTCGTTTAAAACTGCTTAATCCACGGAAAATCACGTATTTAATCGCGTATTTTGTAAAACCAATACTCATTAAGTATTTTTGAAAATACGTTCTCGGCGATTTCCTCAAGGGTTCTCGACTATTATTACTAAAATTTTCTTACTTCATTTATAAAATACACGATTTTTTTCTCTCGGGTTGGCGCAGCATGCTTGTATTAATGTTTAAATTATTAATAATGTTCATAGTATTTTAAATATTTACCACGTTAAGAATTGTCGGTGGTACATTATTAATTATTATTGTCTCTGTTAAGTAGCCATTTTTTATTTTTTTTTTTCTAACGATTTTGAACTTCAAATTTTGCAAATGAGACTTGAACTTCAAATTTTGCAAATGAGACACACAAAATTTACAAGCATTTTGCATGATATTCCTCATTCAAGTACGTGATTATTATATTTGTTTAACCATGATTATAATGTGCACGAGTGTAGTCAGATGGAAATCGCTCTATCACTTTTAACATATGATCATACACTTAAATATAACATAAAAAAAAAAAAAAAAACCATTTTACTAATTAATAATATAATTCCTTCCAAAAAGATATAATAGGCTTATTAAAATGATTAATGGACAGCTTCCTCATCTTTCTGAAAATCGACAATCAAAACTACATACAATATGAGAGAGATTTGTCCTATACTATGTTTTTTCTCTCACTCTATGTATCATTTTCGTAGACTATGCAGGAAGGTCACGTGTGTTGAGCTGTGTCCAGTAGTCAGGGCCACACTTAGGGTTTAGCCACACTGTGCAAACACCACCCGTTTTCTTTTCAGTTTTATAATATTATTTCTGTATTTTGTTTAACAAATGACATTTACATACAGATAATTTTAAGATGGAAAATTTAATGGTTTAAATTTAACAATTATTATAATATTAATATATGATAATTTATTATGATTTTTTTAGCAGTATTTACAAAAAATCGTATTAAGGTACATTAAATACAAATTGATATTAAAATTATAAATTCCTATTCCGAAAATAAATTATAAACATTTTTTTTTTTACATTTTATTAAAGAAAATTCTTCAATATTACACTATTGTAAGCATCTTATTAAGTTAAATACATTTTTATGGTCATCATTGCCTAACTGTTCAGTCTATTTTCTTACAAAATGATCTAAGATATAATTTTATTATCTACATGGCTAAGAATCATTTTGTTGAGCAGTTATTATTAGGTGTACACAGCAACATTTTTAATGAAATGCCAATGTAAGGATAAATATTAACAACATTTTATTAACTTTATAAATGCACACATATCGTGTATAGTATCGGGTGCGTCAGTACCCAGGCTTTTTAAATTAATTTTCAAATGCAGGTATTAATTTATAAAATTATAAAAGGTCATTAAATTATTGGGATATTTATTTTGTAATTCTACAGCATACATAAACATAAACATAGTTGTCAGTTTAAAAATTAATTTACTGTTTTAAAGAATATGGTCACACAACTTTTTCTGTTTTTTCAGTTCATTGACTTATTTATTCAACATAAAAAAATAAGTATCACTTTTGAATATTTCTACGTTATTAATTTCCATATATTTAAACAGTATCTTCATCAAATCATTTTTTTCGGGTTTTAAATTACCTTTAAAGTCGTTAATATCACTTTTTTAACTACCAAAGATTTAAAATGTTCATAAGCTTCATCGGAGTGAAAATTTGTCGTATAAACTATTAAACAGTTTTACACATTAACTATAACAGCCAGGTCAATATTCAAATATTATATATTTATAGTGGATACGTTAAATCTTTGTAAAATATAACCTCAAAATATTGATAAGAATCCTATTTCTAGAGAACAAAGTTTTTCTCTTATTCCTCTTGCTTTGCTGTAGTAGTTTTAGTTATCTCTTTCATAATGTTCTATTTTGATTAGTGTATTTCTTGAATAATCACAGATTGCACTTTTTAGACATTATTTGAATTATTTCATCATATATATTAGAAGATATATTTGATGTATAACCTTATCTTAGATGTATATAATATTTAATATATTCAGTAATAAACAGATCAAATGCAGCTAATAACTCAATGGTTATTAAAGAATTATTATTGTAAACCAATCTAATTGTTGATGTTTTTCCTCAAAATGCTAAGCCACCGGATGCTAATATTTATAGCGCAGCTGCTACTATATTCATTGACCCAACAAATACACTCACTCTCAATCTTTTCATCATCTTCGTTTCATTTTTATTACATTGGATCTATGCACTTGTGAATTTAAATGTCGTTTTATATTATCTTCTGCTTTATGACACTGTGAAAAACTAATAGTACCTAGCAAATAAAGATGTATGGCCAAACAGAAGATACGGAAAACAAAACAAACACCTTTACTTTATAAATATACTCCAGGCTCATGGCCCATAACTATGGGTACTATTTCTAGGACCGCCCACCATAATTTGCCTCCCGGTGAAATCCACACATTGTACCTCTAAATGCGGCCATTTAAATGCCCAGTAAAAATGACCTGTTATGAGATTTATCTAAATACATTATTCTGTATGTATGTATGCCGCCGTCCATTAATTAATAGGTCATATTTTGGTACTAGGTGATAGCTACAGTAGTTTTAGAACGCGGTTTCTCTTTCAAAAGTCCGCTCAGTCCGTATTTGGTAAATAGGCGGACGAGTTCGATTTTAAACGAACGATTTCGACGCGTTCGCGGTTTTTTCGGAAATTGTTTTTATAGCCCTGCAATTATACAACGACGACGTATAAGATTTACGCGCACGTGCCAGCACAACATTACCAACACTGCGTGAATATAAAAAAAAAATTCACGTTGTCGCGATGTCGTCGACACGCCGCGGGGTGACGAACGACCGAAACGTTTCTCGCATAATGGTTTCAAAATCAACCCGTATAGCGGCGTCACCGTGGACGTGTAATACGAGCGGCGGTACACGCGTCCTCTGGGGAGAAAAACTCTTTTTTTTTGTCGCCCAGTATTTTCCGTTTCTATATTTTCATCTCTTTTTACCCCGCTCGTCATCGAAATCCCTCGGGCACGGGCACAATAGGAAATAAGAGCCAGCGGATAATATGTGCGGCTGTGGCGGCGGCCGCGGCGACGACACAAAGTGCCCGCACGTTAAAACGGCGAACCGGTCGGGTTGTATCGACGCGGCCGAGAGAATAGGACCGCGGCTATTGTCATCGTAATATTATTATTATTATTAATATATATATATATTATAGTATTATATATACGAAGAGGTGAGGGTTCGTTTAAAACTTTCTAATTGCGGATGTTTAGAGGTGTGCGAGCCGCGTATACCTATCGCGGGCCGAACGGTACGCCCAAGTCGTTAATAATAACGTGCAGCCGTTCCCCCGCGCTCGACACCGCCGGCGCCGGGCAGCGCGCCTACGTCTACGCTTTAGGTGCAGCAGCACTTTGGCCGTTACGCGATAAATCGGTAAGACGGCCACGTTGACCCCCGCACTAATATACAGGGTGTGATTATATTATACACGGGTGATATCATTTTGATCGCGAATCACCCGCTGCAGTGGCAATCGTCTGTGTGCAATTATGAACATGGCAGATATTTAGGCATACGACGCATTTGTGTGCTTATACGGATTGGCTGAGGAAAAATTAGTTTTACGGTTTTACAGTATTGTATCGTTATCCGGACAAATTTTAATCGTCTGCGTGTGTCAATCATAACATACACATGCCTCATGTATACAGCGTTACCATTTTTCGTAAAAAAAAAAAAAAAAAATACAGTGCATTTAACATCATTTCACTGTTTTAGATAAATTTCAAACGACTTTGGATGATTTATGTTTACGCTTATTTCTTTTCATCATTATCGTTTTTTTTTTTTTTTTGAGTTTCAAAAGAAACGGAAACTTCAAGGATTTTCTGACCCACGTTTATAAGTTCAATTCCGAAAAGAGAACGATTTTCTAAGAGCAAATCGATACACTCGATATCTCCGTGTATCATAAATCAGCAATTATTCTCCAAAAAAATAACTACTCTGTTTAATTATAAAGTCTCGTGCACACAAGTCACAGCATTTTTTTACACGACTTTAATAGTTAAAGATATTTTTTTTTCTTTACTTCGCACTTTGTCTTATAATAACACTGTTTTGTCGTGTGTAATTATATTAATGAACTTCGCGTGATGGTAGAGCCCGCAGCACACCGTTAAAACGAAATATTCTTTGATCTAGGTATAAATAATTAATAATTTCAAAGGCCTAACACGGTTTAATTTCGGTAGTTCATTTTATGCGACAATTTTGAGTCAATCGAATCGTGATTATATTAATATTATTGTTTGATGATATGCAGGTCTACGAACGACCTACTGTCGTAATAGATTTAAAAAAAAATAATTTTTTTCTTTTCATTTTACACTGGGAAGGCTACGAATATTATTATAATAATACGTGTACAATCAATTTCAAAATAACTTTAACCCCCAAGCACACAACAATATATATATATTATGTTAGAATAGGAAAAATTAAAGAAGTAATGATTTAAAATAAAAATATACATCACTTGCAATTATTGTATTCAAACCAACCCGTTGAACGTTTTGCCCTCTGTACCCTCTCATACGACTTTGGAAGTATAATTCAATGACTAGAACGAAAATAAAATATTAAAAATCACATTAACCATCAATACACATTTTGCATAAATATTTATTTATTTTATGTAAATTACCATTAATAATATTATATATTTATTTTGTTTCTCATTTTCATAAAAAAAAGTTTGTTTTAAAGTTATTTTGGTTAAATACTTTAAATTATCACACTTTGTGCGATACAGACATAATTTAATCGTTTAATTTAAGACTGACCGATAATATTAATAACTGTTTGTAGAATTTAATATTTTTGTTTGCATATTTTCGGAAATATCATTATTTGCAAAAAGAAATGTAACCTCTGTTCCCTTGCACATCGCTTCCGATTCGAGCTATTTTAATAAAATACAATTTGCATTAATTTGATATTGTTGCGTGTAATCACTGTGATTTGTAAAATGTATACGGCACGTTATAATTTTGCACAGACGTGATAATCCATAGGTATACACAACTTTTTTAATAATATTGTCTGATAAATAATTCACTTTAGATGCGCAGTGTGCCGCGTGCCGATAAATAATATACCAACATTTTAACCTGTTACCTATACAATATAGTACCTACTTGCTAACTCGTATAATAATAATATACTTCACTTCCTTTATGAAAATAATTTTATCCTATATAACATAATAGAAAACCTTTTAGAACAAATTATTTCAAACAAAATTCACACAGAAGTATAATATTATAGTATGAAATATAATACATATAGGTAGGTCCATTTATCTTTTTATATTTAATTTCGTATACTGCAGTATTATCATGCTCGAGTAATAATTCTGAAAACAACGCATTTTATACGCATGTGATTTAGCACGGCTTGTACAATACAATATTACAATTTAAATCAGTTTAATACACTTACGATAAAGTCTACAAAATATTATTGAGTTTTGAAACGATAAAAAAATTATGGACAGTTAATAATTTACATTAGCTGTAATTAAAGAATTTTATGAGACAATTTAAGTTAGGTTCTGGTGTTGTCAATTTGGCTGTTATCGAGTTTATGTATGAAATTCAAGTCCCAGCAAATACCATTGTATACGGTATGTATACATATTTAAATTTCGTATCAAAATATTATGAAATACATTTGGTAATAACTAATAAGTAATTGTTCTCTCCTTTGATAAAGGTATTACTATTTCAATCGATTTTCGTATATCAAGTCAAAATGATAAAAGGGACAACCATGAGAGATAAATTCTAAAGATCTGAAGTTCAAACCATTTAAAAGAAATACATACAAGTCGAGTTCTAGTTAAAAAAAAAAATTACTAAAAGTGTATTAATTGAATTAAGCTTTTAAAAGCCGTTCATACATACATTATTATATACATGAATCGAATTAAATAATAACAAATTTTAACTTGGGAAAAAAATAATTCCCAAGATCGTTGTATAAATTACAAGTGTAAAAAACATCGAATCGGTTCGAATAGCATTAGATCAATATTGATATTCTAACAATGATTACTGTAGTACACTGCGTATACAGAATAATTGAATTAGAATGTCTGAAAAAGTTCATAGGATAAATGCAGCGTACTTGGTAAAATGTCTAACGTTGAATACGATTGGAAAACAGTAATAACGTTAAAAAAAAAACTTCTACGGATATTATATTTTTGATGGTATTTCCATAAAAAAAAAAAAAATAATAATAAAAACCAAGGCGATTGAAGGGTTTTAATTATCAATCGGACTTACCGACCTCGCAAATAATTATTCTAATTTAAGTGGTCACAATATTTATTTTCAATAAAAAACAATTTTTAAATACAAAAGGCTATATTGGACTAATTTCATTTTATGTACAAATTAATTATATTCCACTATAGTGGAGGAAATCAATACGTGTTTTTACATTTAAAATAAAATATAAGATACAGGTATAAAATGTCTAACGTTAATATTAAAGTTCATTTTTTTTTTTTTTTTTTAATTCAATTTTATCATTCGATTTCTGGATCATATTTTTGAATGAACGTAATAAAGTTCTTCGTAATTAGGTTTTTTTGGGTAAAAATGACTGTCTGTTGGTATTATAACTAATTTCATTAGTTAGGTAATAGTTTTCGTTTCATCAGTTCTTCTCGTCATCTTTACCGCGTTATTATTTTATCTGACTTACGTTATTAAAACTTTTCACTTTCGGTTAGTGTTTTAAGGTAATATATAATTATACAAAATAGTTAATACCGCTAATATTTGTATTTAGAACATGTATATATTATTATAACGTAACAAGTTTTTTAAAACAAAATTCATAAAAAAAATCTTTAAATTTGTAAAAATAAATCTTAGTTAAGTTGGAATTATTAATTATTAGTTAAAAAAAATAATTAAGTTATTTTCTTATGAATATTTTTTATTTTTTTAACTAATTAGCTAAGTTAACCCAACCGAGTTTTTTATTTGAGTGTTGATATTTTCGAATACGCGATTCGAGAATACATACTATAAAATAGGCATATATAACACCGAGACAAAAGTCTAACAACATCGTTGATTTTAGGTTAAGTTAGATTAGAAAATCGTGAAATTCGTATACTTATATGTTTTGTGATATTATATTTATACCTGTTAAAGTATATACATTTATAGACGTTTTAATAGGCCGATTTTTAATTTATTTTGTAATTCTGAAAGTACGATACATTAAATAATTCATTAACGATTTTAACTGTACATATGCAGTGGGGGCATTATAATAATATACCGGCCCGATGATCTTAGATTAAAATGCGATTTTATTTGACGACTCTCCTAGCCATTAATGAACATATTTTATGAATATATAAAATTGTTAACTCTATCGGCGCACTCATGAACAATAAAACCAACTGTAGTAAATTAGACCTGACGGTACGGTACAATAACATTGTATGACGGAAGGCCCCTTCTGTCGGTGAATCTTCAATGATGCTTAAAAAAAAGATGTAGATAAAATAAGAAAATACTTGATAAAGTTAGACATTTTGCATTACAACTGAGACTTATTGGTCCGTTGGTGGTACAAACGTACGATTCCAAACGGCCGTTCTAAAAGAATTAAAACAAAGTATAATTTGCGTAGGTTACAATATAACATGATTTGAGGTTGCGGCCCCACGTATACAAAGTTGTGGTCCCTGGTGTACAACGTGTGCTTCACAATCCGAAAACGATTTTTCCTAGGCATTGCTAGTTTTATTACCCTTTGTGAGATTGATTTTACTTACATAGTTATTCTGGACAACGGTAATCGGCTTTCAAAAACGAGATACTTCAATTCTACATATGTACCCATATAACTAATCGAAAATTGCACGCGATATAATATAAGCAAGATTAATAAGTAGTTTCGAAATACTAGGTTCGCCGAAAGGAGATGAAAATATAGTTATGTAGATCCGAAGTAATTAGGGTTACTACTCTACTTAGTTCTTTTTAACCGACGATCTCTATTTTTATCATCAGATATGAATAGGGCGACTATTTTAAAAACGTTTTTATCCATTTAGAATAATTATATTTTTTGAAACATCACTCATTATCTACTAAGTTTTTGGAAAAATCGAATAAATAGAATTATATTCAAACTGTACTGCTGTAATTCGGTCAATTTTAAGTTTAGGACTATAATCGGTGGATCAATAATACTTGAAAAAACTGACGCATCCGTATCTTATAATAAAACTTAAAAAAAAAACCAAGTGACTAATCTAATTTAACCATGCCCGTAACGATAGATTTTAAAATTTGACTTTTACCTGAAATATATATTTCGGGACCCTCACTACACGGCTCTAGCTATAATAAAACATAAAATTTCAATCTTAAGTCACCGGGCTAAAATATTTAGTGATGATATAAAAAAATGGGGGAAAAAAACGGGACAAACACTGCACAATAGGTCGTGGACAAATACGTGAGACACAACGTCTGCGCGGTTTTATAGATTCCCTACGAATACTTACTGCATTACTCATCTTGGCACTAGCCAAAGTCGTATTGCTTTTTAAATTTTGAAAGCGATAATAAATCCTAAAACGATTCTTAGCGGTCGGGTTTACTACGTAGTATATAGTTTTTATTGGACGTTTTTCAAATTTTAAGTGCTCGTATAAAAATATTACGGCTATTTCAGAATGTATTAAACGTACATATTATATTGTTATAATAAATCCTCTATGAGGATCGTCCATCGCATAAAATAATATTCCGTTTAAATATTAAAATCTCGAAATCTAAAACTAAAATTAACGTATTATTAATCGTTTTAAAAACAATTTCATATTCTGTCCCAGGCGCGACTTGGATGCTACAACACTCCTTGCTCTCTTAAATGTATTTCTCTCATTCGTTATGAATTTGCCTTAATTCTTTGATAATATAATAGAATGTACATGTTACTTATATTATGTATGGTATTTAGATCTACCTTAAAATATATAATTTATTTGTTTATAAAAATTCAATAAAATAAAATCATTGATAATTTTGAATTACTTAACATATTAGCACTTTGTGTAGTCGTATTTTGTTATTTTCAAAAAATTTTGTGGCTATTTGAAATTCTCAAGGTTTTTTAATAATTTTTTTTTTAAATCTATTTGTATCAACATTTTCTGTTTTATTTCTGATTTATCATTGCGTACAAATATAAATTAAATTACCTTATATGTATATCTTATATTTGACTTACGATACTAACCCATTCATGGGTACGAAGTATGAAGGTTTTTTAAAATTTATTTAACTATTATAATTTGTCCCAATAATTATTGTTTATATTCGCCGCCCTAAAATTATGTTGCAACCCATGCTATTTTTTGTCAAAAAAAAAAAAAACCTTGTTAAAATATTCATAATATACTCTATCTACATCTATACTCTTGATACGTTTTTGGATTACGATATAATTAGAAAAATAAATTACATGAAACGGAAAAAATATAAATTATAATTTATTGTATTACCTAAATGCGTTATTTTATTGCGATTTTCACTAAAGCAAAAACTACGAAGAGAAAAATTCTGCCAGAAATACAATTTATATTAAATACCTATTCACTTAATGCAATTTAACTTTCAAATGGGTACTCCACTTAACCGAAAAAAGTGTGTTAACAATCGTTAGGTATGTCATATATTGTGAAGAATAAAAAATATTACGCTAAACCGACTACTTTCTTGCTCCATTCGGAATGTAAAAATATGAAAGTACGTAAAACATTTCCACAACGACATAATAATATAATGGACCAGCTTCACGGGGATGGTTTTTTTTTCATTGAAATATTTAAAGCCATTATATTATTATTGAATTCACGTGAAACAATATTAAGAAATAAAGATCAAGAGTAAAGAGTTTAGAATTGAGAATCTAAATCAACTAAACCTTTTTTTTCGTGTCATTTTTCAAAATGTTTATTTTTTTTCTCTTTAAAAAATATAATAATTGAATAATATTATTTTTTCAAATATGTTCACATAGTAAACAAAAAACGATCGATCGTTGTTCGGTTATTAGATATTATTATGGTAGTTGGGGTTCGGGACTTAGAGAATTTGCTCCTTATATGTTTTTTGTTTGGCGTTAAATCTAATAGAAATGTATAGCACATTATTAAAATCGTTTCAAATATTTCGACTTTAATTTTTTTTTTTTTCAATATTATTTTAATAGTTTTATCTGTTGTTTAGTTCCACATGGTAGTGAAGGATCTTTTGGTTTTATAATGTGAGTATTTTTGTATTTTTTTTCTGTCCATACAAATCTTTTGGACAAAAAATCTTACTTAGATGTATCAATTGTAGTATCTTTCTGAAAGGTAGTTTTATCTAGTTGGTGCATTAGAGAGGTCATTTTTTTGATTTTCCAATAGTTTTTAAATTAATTGGTAAAATGGCAAATATTTACTGTACGCCCCGACGTTCCCGATTTTATTATTTTTATGTACGATTTTTTTTATCAAAAATATTACTTTAATAAAGAAAAAAAGACTAAAGACGTTATGTGTTGCTTTTTTAATCTAGCTGATGAGTAAATACTTCATTTTATGATTTTCTATTTAGTTTTTATAATAATTGGGAAAAATACAAAAATTTATAACTGATCAATTTGCAGCGTTATGATTTCTTTATTTTAAATTTGTACGGTTTATGTTTTATGCAAGAAATATTGCTCTAGTAGAAAAATGACAAGAGATCGTTTTTGTTAGATTTTAGATCTAGTGCTTAGGAAAGAAGATGTTGTTTGATTTTCATAATAGGTTTTTTAATAATTGAGAAAAATCGATAAAAAAAACCGTAGAAAGAACAGACAAATTTACGAAAATAATTCTCTTATTGTTTTAATTTTTTTTTTTTTTTTTCTAATAATTAATTTTGATAAAAATTAAAATGTTGACAGAGTACTTAAATTAGCTTTTTCTAGACGTTTTGCAGTTTAAAAAAATATTTGAGCCATTTTTGAACTATTTATTGGAATTTTATTTTATCGAAACTTAACAGAAATGTCTGAATATGCAACCGGAGGTTTTTCATAAATTGTATATATTGGTAAAAAGAAAGTTGAATATAATTTTTTAGCTGTTTTTTTTTAATAGTTTTAATATTTCATTTTGACGAAAATAGTAAACATTACTGCTTTTCAAAACATTTATAACCGAACTCCGCTCAGAATCGTTTTAATGATTAATCGTTGCGTACAGTGATATAAGTTAAATTTCTCCTTTCCAACTTTTCATTTACTACAGTGGCCCATCAATCGTGAAAAGTGTGTCTGTATGTTTTTTGATATCTTATCTACTTGTCGCGTGAACCTGCACAGTTCAAATTTCCGAAAGATATCGTTGACCATGCTACATATATAGTTAAAGTTGTTGATTTTTAAAAATATCCGATTTTTAGAACTAGACAAAAGCACGATTGTCTTACTTATCAATTGTTAACAACTCGACCGAATAATATGTTCTTAAAAAAAAAAAAAAAAAAAAAAAAAAAATGACTATAGTTTAGTCATAATATAATACTAATTGAATGAATTTATATTTTAAGTTAGAGTGGTGTACCTTTTTTGAGATCGATTTTCCAAAATTTCGAAAATATTACTTTTGGTTTTCTTGGGTTTTAAATTGTTTTAAGTACCGATCCCTGGTTATAACATTATAATTAAAGTCATAGCTATAGTGGGTAGCAAGACCATCTCGAGTCATTAACACATCTAAAAAAAGGGAAGCAAAATCCGAAATGTATACATAGGATATTAATGGAAATGAATAGTGGTAGGCTTTATACGAGCAGACATTTTCATGTGGCCTAAAGAGGCATCGAAAAACTTTATTATAGTTCTTGATGTTATAAAGACCAATTTGTAATACCATTTAATATTTTAACGAAACAAATCCGAAAAATATAACGCAGTCTGCGTTGGACGTAATTCAGACGTTTCGTTTTTTTTTTCGATTAGGTCACCCTAACGGCGACGGTGGGAAAGTAATCCGACATTTTATCGCGTAGTTATTTTAAAATTTAAAGAAATTATAAATCATTACTCGTTTTCGAAATGCGATCGCGAGAAGATTCGCCTGCAGTATTAAAATTTTAATGCTTTCATTTTCTACGCCCGTCTTGTTTTCGGGGTTTTTTTTTTTGCAATTGAACTGGGGAATTAAATAAAAATGACCTCTTTTAAATTACCATTTTTACTGCCTCGAAAAAAACACAAAAAATATTTGCAGAGATGAAAACAAAAAAAAAAAAAATAATAATAATAATAAAAACGCATCGTTGTAAAATTAATAGTTTCTTCGCTCTTTGCTCAGGAATAATCTTAAGTAAATACGAATAAATATTGTTAAACGCATTTCGCCGTAATTAAAATTACAAATATTTTTCGCGCTGTTCTTCAAATGTTTTATAAAATAATAAAAACATTTTTTATCGTTTTGTAAATTTCAATGAAACGGCGGAGTATAAATTATACAGTTTATGAAAATCAAACCATACAAACCGCCAAAAGACAATTGCAATCATTTTAGTGTTTTATTTTTTGTGCGTGTTTTTAAAAAACATAGGTTTACTACAAATAAAGCTCTGCTAGTCAAGCGAGATTTTTGAAAGCGAATTTTTTTCTTGAAGAAATCACTATTTAATAATTCGTGTAGTTCTCCCGACTGTACGGGAATATTTACGCAAAAACGTAAATTAGCAACTTAATCAAATAGAGATAATTTGCTGTCAGAAGCCAATTTCCAATGTCGACGATCCAGGTAAAATTTCGGATAGAAAAGTCGATTGAAGATATATAAAAAAAAAATTCCGTCTAAATTAAACCAACATCATAATATTATATTCATCGTTATGCTCAGAATCATAAAACAGAATTGTAATCAATAATTTTGTTTACTTGTCATTATATAAATGTTAATCTTTAAATTTTATACTTAAACACATAATATTTCATACACGAAATGTCTATTGGTTTTAATTGGATTTAATCGAGTGGAAATATTTTATATTTATTTAGGTATCGACAGCGCAGCGTGTACCGCCCGAACACAATATGGTTTCAAATAAATATGCATTGCATAATAATAATAATATATACCGAAAATCACCATAATATTTACTTTAAGCGAATATTACGTATTTGTACAGCGTATTTACTTTAATTTTTTTTTTTTCGTTTAAAGATTATACTGGATATTATATGTTAAATAAATAAAAAGCACAATTATGTTAGTTTAATATGTTACGCAATATTATCTACCGACTGAAAAATAGATTTTTTTTCAGCAGACTTGTATATTGTCTACAATGTGTACACTGATTCAAATGCGTATAACAAACATGCAAATAAATAAAAACAAATACAAAAGGTATAATAAAAAAAAATATATATATGTATAAACAAATAAACCCCCCCCCACCACCAAAAAAAAACCTCAAATGAGGAACTAAAGAATTTGTATACTAAAGAGGATATAGTGCAGTTTGTAAGGAGCTCAAGACATGCCTGGACCGGCCATGCGTGGAGAGAGAATGGTTATTTTATTAAGATGGTGTTGGTAAATCAAAGAAATCGAAAAAGATCAAAGGGATGTACAAGGCAAATATGGATAGTTGTGATTGGAATAGATCTGGAGGTGTTAAAACCGGATTGGAACGGAAATTTGGACCTAGCTTATGCACGAGAAGTATAAGGTGAATTTGTCTTAGAAGCAAAGAGCCTAAATGGCTCGTAAAAGCTTTTGAAAAAAATACAAATAGAATATAAATATATATACACAAAATTAATTATTTTTATCACAGACCAGCTTCACGATCAGCGATTATAATACAACAATATGGAGATTCCGTATACATTTTATTCTGTTTTAGACATCGTCACATATAGGATCGTTTAATGATCATTATAATATCCAAACGAAATTGTACGGTATTTACAATTGAAAGCCGAGAAAGAGAAAAATTTAAATATACTCAACATTTCCGTATAAAAAATAATTGACGTTTTGGGAATAACCCTGTAGTAAAAATTAAAAAAAAGATCAATAGACGATATCGCAATATAAGGTTTTCAAAGAATAATTAATAATTAAATTCTCATACCGAAAAGTAGATATACGTGAGTAAACTTAGTTACTTTCAAAACTTGGTTAAAAAAAAAAAAATCGTATTATTGTATTCGTTCTGTTAATGACACACGAGAGGCATGGTAAAACTCTACCGCATATTTCACACCTGAACAAAACTTCTAATGCGCAAGGGTACTTGCCGGGCTTCTTTCCGTGTATAGAGATTTTTTTTTTTATTCTAAAAGTGATGTATCACCACTATATGTATACTCGTACGTAAAACTACACTACACATTAAATTGAAAAAAAAGTGCTAATGCTTTCGTGTTTGGCTCAGAATCAAAAATCATATTACTACAGGTCAGAAATGCGAGCGATGGTAAGAAAAAAAAAATCATCATCTCTGAGAAACGTTGTATTAAATATCATAAAGGATATAACTGTTATCCAAAAACAACATTTCACTATAAAATAATATTTTTACTTTGTTCAGAATTTGTTTAAACATTTAGTCGATACTAATTAGGATTTTGTCTAATCTGCCCCAAAACATTAAAAATATGGCTCTTTCTACGTACATTAAGATGGTCCTTGTATTTGAACTTATGCATTTTTGATTTTATTTCAACTCCCTCCCCCAATTTTTTCATTGATATAATAATGTATTGTTGATTAAATTTGATCATTATATTCACCTCTTCGCGTACTAAAAGAGTGTTGAAAATTGAGAAATATGGTAATTAAAATTAATATTGTTAAAAAAAATGTTCTAGCAAATTTGCTCATTAATATGAGCATATTATTATGTGACCAAAAGTAAGTTATCCGATAAATACAAAATTTGAATTCGGATTCATTACAATAAAAATGACTATAAATTAGACAAAAAACAAAAAATAAAAAAAATATGATTTATGTGATCGTTTTATCCAATTTTATTTAGAAATAAAACACGAAAACCGACTTTAGCTTTCGGTATAAAAATTGGATAACTGACTTTTCCCTATTCTTGTGAGCAAATTTTATTCTCGCTATGCCTATGGAAAATTTAGCGGCTCTCTCTAGACCAAATTAACTTTTTTTCTTATTTTATCAAATATAATTCGTGTATATTGTATTGATATGCGATAATATTTTAAAACGGTTTAAATCGACGATGGAAAAAAGAAAAAAACAAACCTACGGTTATAAACGAAAATTTAAAAGGCGTGGATTTATTAATACGTTTTTAATTAAATTCATGTAGGCTATCAACCGCATCCAAGCTCCATCAAAAGCATCCGACATCGGCCACCGAGCCGCACACACATAATATGCACGCTGACCCAAAACATTATTGTCATAATTATTATTTTATTATTTATTATTATATTATGATTGCATTTATCATTTCGCGGCGGCAACGAAAATTATTTAGTTTTTCTGCTTTACAAAAAACATTAAACCTGCTGCAAGAGTGTATGTATAGGATACGCACTGGCAAACAAAATTCACTGCTTCGTTTAACTTTGTAATATCCATTTTTAGATTCTGAGCGTTACTCAGTTATAATAAGTGCTTTTTTTTTTTTTTTGTCTATATATAACTTTTCTTCCAGACTCTTGCTCAGATCGTTGACCTCAACGGTACAGGTTTCTGTTTGCGAAGTTTGTTTGTGTATGAAGGAGGCAATTAGTCGTTTTTTTCATCGTAGATTTCTTGATAATGTTAGGAAATGTTAGGACACATAATCAATAACTGTTTTGGTTAGTTTAGATTTGTTTTGTGGTTTTTTTTTTTATTATTTATTAATTAACCGAAAAATAATTGTAGAAGTGAAATTTTCACCGAGAATTTATATTAGCTCTTTCCGGACGTGGTGATATTTCTAATAATGCATGGTGATTTTTAAGGTACTCACAGAAATTTGAAATTTTCGAGTTTATAGTTTTTTTTTGGTTTTACGCGGATAACAGTTTTGTTTAGGTTTTCAAAATTGCTCAAACATTTAATAAAATATCACAAGTTGTTTGTTTTTATGGCCCTAAAGAAATGTCAAAGATCGTGTATTAGTCACAGTGGTTTTTTTATACGCTTTTTAAGTTAAAATTTTGAAGCTTTTATGCAAATTGTTTTCGGTCTTATTGTTGAACTGTCGAAAGAGCAGAATCGACACGTTTTCGAAAAAAAAAACAAAAATGTATCTATTCCAAAAAATATTAAATCGGAGGCGGCATATATATGTATGTATATATATATAAAAGCCGGACAGCGACACGGTGTCGAGCACTCGTCTCGGATCGTTTACCTCCTGCACTGCCGACAATATAATATATTTTAGAGTGAAGTTTTGTCATTATCTGCATACTCGTATATGAAAACAATGATTATATGAGTATTTGCATCCAAATCGCGATTCTGACAGGAGTACACAGCAGTGAAAAAATATGAAAATTACTCGTATTCTTGTTGAAAAAATGTGTTATAAAATGTATAATATAAAATTATTGCATTTTTGTCGAATAAATGTTCTCGGATCAAATATTGTTTTAATCAAACTACACAGGTATACCGTTTCTAAAATACGATACAATACAAATCATATTACTATAACTTCGCGTACACCTCTACAACATACCTACATAAATTTAAAATTAATTATAATTTTTTTTCTTTTCGTTGGATTTTAGGGACAATGATATTTGTGTCGCGCCCTTTTTACGCGTCCACGATCGGTTACCGAGTAGAAGAAAATAATACAATATACGGTCCAAAAGTTATATTGCATATACCTATACATGCTGCACGCGTTATTTTATGAAGGTCATTTTACGAATCTCTCAGTGAATAGGAAAAAAAAACGCTTTTAAATCATTTTATTCACTGACAAATTTTTGCAACAAACCGCCATCAAATTTATAGCGCACCGGTTTTTAATGAAATGTGTACTGTTTTAATATAAGTTCACAAGCGAGTCAACCCCGACCAGATGCGTCCGAGTTCAAAATCCGAATATTTCCATATTATTTGTTAAGAATAGTAGACAGTGTGTCCCACCATGTTCGACGGATTTTTCTCACGCATTAATATTCAATTTTTTCGTTTTTTTTTTATCGGTTTATCTTCGTGAGGCACATCGATTCGGAGAAAAATCAAATTTTTATTCTCATCTTAATAGCAGAAAAAAATATTTTTTATTCATTCACTTTATACAATTTTCGAAATACCCATTTTGTAAAAAAATATTATTCTAAAAATTGTTATGTATACATTTCTATCCAATTAATAGTTTCTTAATTATAACTGATTTAATTTCTAAAAAAAAGCGTAAAAAATATTATTATTCAATAGAAGGTAAAAATTATCTTGTTGATTATAATTTCTTATCGTATAACGTGTTATTTTATTGAATATTAATATTGTTTTCACGCCAAATAAAATTGACTAAAATTAAGAAATTATTCGTCGAATATAAATTTATGATATACTGACATTTTTCACGAAATGGCTTTATTTCATTAATTCATTTCTAAAATGAATAGTTAAAAAATGGTTTTTTTTTTTAGTGTTTAGGGGATGAAAATAAAAATGTAATTTTTCTCTAAATCGAAGTCCCCCTTGAATACAAACCGATTGAAAAAAAAAAAATCGAACAAAATTTAATATTAACAGCGCTAGAAAAATCCGTTAAACATGGTAGGACACACCGTAAAATACGTGTTTCTTACATATTATTACTACGATAATAATGTACGATTCACAAAATTATCGAAATTAAATTATTACCAAAATGGTTGGGAAGTATTCTCGATACATATATTATCAATCTCAAATACTTATATTATTGATGCATTGTGATATTCACTGAAATAATTATGTACCTAGAGTAGAGTTTCTGTGTACGTATACTAATTTTAATTTTAAAAAACCCATACGTGATAACATTGCAGTAATATTTATGCAAAATCGTGTCATTTTAATGTAAAATAAATATAAAATCATTTGTATTACAAACATTTGCGGAATAGTGTGAGGATATATCTTATACGGGATCGTTATCCGAGTATCTTGACACTCATTTTTAACTGTATATCTTGACCATTTTTGGGTGTTAACCAACGTAAAACCATGTGCGGGAGACGGCGTATCGCATTATAAACGCAAGCCCAACACGATTAAAAGACAATCGTAGTATAGTATACGTAAAGTTATATATTTTATCAGAATACTATAAAAATATTATTGAGCGCTAAATCAAAAAGAAGGAAAAGAAAAACAAAGAGTTTTGGATATTTTTTCATATTACGTTTTTATTTCGTTAAACATAAAAATGGCATCCATCCATAATAATACGCCACGTATATCGGCGACGGCGGGGGCCATTTGTGTCGAACATAAATTCGTTTGAATTCTACAAAAACGTTTGATTTTGGCATAAATCTTAACTTGTCTCGTATTATACATTTTCGAAAGACAACACGAAAAAAAGAAAACAAAAGAAATATACTATACTGCAGACGAATATTCGGTCACAGATGCAAAACACGTAGATCCGTTATGCGAAAATATCCTCCACAGGGACCGTGTTAACGGTTAATATAAAACAATGAGAGAGAGAGAAAAAAAAAATAAAAGGAATGCCTTGAATGTAAATTGAAAAATTATCATCGCGTTCGAAAATTATGTTCGGATCAATTTCTGAAAAATTAAAGAGTTTAATGAGAAACGCGACACTGCGTCACCATATATACTATATAAAAACGAAACTATATATTTTTTTAAACGACTAAATTTAAATGTAATTAAAAAATACATTTACGCGATTACAGTATAGGTATACTCGTACATATATAAGGGTAGAACACGATTGCGTACATTTGTCCTTTTTGGCAACAAAAAGTTGAAAAAAAAATACTTAAAAGAAAAAAAAATAAACACGATTGCCTATGAAATTATATGAAACATTGTTAAATTTATCAATTTCACCATATATCGAATAAATGTCCAGTACAGCTTTATGTAATAATTAATATAAAATAATAAAAATAGTAATGAGATTAACTATATAATTATAGTTCTAACTATTTTAAAATGCCTAAATTTGAATTCCCTGGCATCTATAACCTGTTAATTTAAAAAATTGAATTAAATTTGTATGGGTTTTGTACGTATCATAAGCTTTTATGATATGTTGAATTCTATATAAGTCTTTGTTTGCCATTTTTTTTTTTTTTTTAATCTCCCATTATTAACCGATTGTATAATATATTTTTGAGATATGGTAAATCTGATATTATTGATAACAAACTTAGGAAAGAAAAGCTTAATGATTATGGAAATACACAAAGTTGAAAGTATTTATAAATTATTTCTAATTCACTCGTGTAGTCGCGTGGTATATACTGGTATGAAAAATGGCAAAAACGCTTAATACTTCGTGCGCAATCGTGTAGCTTAAAAAAATATCACCGACAACGAATGTACGCAATCGTGTTTTACCCCTATATAAATGTGAGATTTATTGCTTTACGGAAAAATGATCGGCACGAATTCCCTATGTAATGCCATATTATTCGCCCAAAAACACACGCACACGTATGGGCGTCCATGGGAGGCACTTGCCTCTCCTTACCCCCCCTCCTGAAAAAATAAAATTGAAATTCAAACCATCAACCAACCGTTCCACTCCTTGAAATTGTGCCCATGAACTACATGTATGCAAGTGTACGTTATGTGAATCAATAATAATTGTTATAATCTTAAAACGCATAATCAGTTCCAATTTCGTCTTAAAATATTATATCATGATTTTTTTTTTTTTTTTTTTGATGGATGTTTTCCTTTTATGTGTGAACAAAAAAATAAAACACGATTTAAGTAAATTTTTCATTTATGTTAGGTAAAATTAATTTTTTTTTTTATATGTCATCTGTCATACAAAAGTTAAAAATTGCAATTGTATATGCCCAAGCTGAGATGATTAACGTTAGGAAAACTTAATTAAAAAAAAAAAAAATTTAATTTCCAGTGATATTTTCAATTATGTAAAATTTAAACGTTCCACACGTGGAATTGAAGAATAGTGAATTTCTTTTTTCAATTATATGTCTTTTTAAACTTTGAATATTTTAAACACCGCACAGTAAAAATATTAGTGTGCTTTAAGAGGGATAAAGGCACCAGGTCGTCAAAATTGTACTATTTTAATAATTTGTATCATTTTTCATAGGCATTGTATTTATAAACAGTATAATAAATATTTGTTATGGATTGATAGCCACTTAAAATTTGTTATAGTTTGCACCATGGTAAGAATTTAAAATAAAATATATGCTAGAAAAAACGACTATGTAGCTAAGGAAGGCTATAATTTGTTGGGAAGTATTTTGTTGGAAATAGGTTTTTATGGAAACGTATTTTGTCGGAAAAATATTACGTCAGAAAGTTTTTTCCGGAAAATTAATTCATCGGAAAGTATTTTGTCGTAATAGTTCAGTATAATTTTATCATAAGCACTCCGTGACTGCATGTTATCGTCGTTAGGTAAAAATTATTTTTTGACAAAATATTTCCCAATATTTTACGCGCCCCCAGTAGATAGACGAAAAAATTGCGAAAACTTGTCCCAGAATACTCAAATCTTCAGCTACATTACTAAATACAAATAAGGTACTTGTAATAATTTTGGTTTTGACGAAATTTTTTTTTTAGGTATTACGATAGCATATTATATTTATAAAATTTCATTAGGCCTTACAAATTGGTAAATTTAAAATATATTTTATTTTACAGTGAGAGAATAAAAAATTGAATAAAGACGCATGTTTTTTTTTTTTTTAAAGAAATTTGCAACGGTTGATTGTTTATAATATTATTTGCATTTATTTTACGTCCACCGGAATTTCTTATTAAGCAAAAAAAAAAAAAACCTTATAAAGTTATCTACATTGCAAAATTATCTCTGTGATTTTAAATATGATTTTTGCATTTTACAATTCAACAGTTAAGTACAAGTACATTCGTAGTGTTTTTAATATCCATATAAAATTTAAATTCGTATTAAAAAAAAACAATAAAAACACAGATAGGTATTGTTATTATCATAATAATACAAAATAGAACCGTGAATTAAAATTAAAATTTTGTTTACATATAATTTTTACTAAATACGTTAAACGATATTTAGGGAATATTTCGTAAACAATTCCTAAGAAAATATTAATAATTTAATATTAATTAATACAGTGGTGAATGCAGGGAAAAGTTCTGGGAAGGGATCACAAAATATACCTATCACATTAGATCTTTTTATTGTTGTAAATCAATTAATATTTAAATTGTATTATTTGTGCAAGTATATTTGTAAATTTATGTAAATTAATCTTCATTATTTTATTCTGGAGAAAATTTACGTATTTTTTTTTTTTTGTGATTTATATTTAATGGCCTTTGAAATCTGGCTTTAAATTATATACCTATCTAATAAAAACATTTTGAATACACCATAATTAATTTATTTTTTTACTAACGTCAACCGCCATCAGGTATAAGAGTCAAAGATATACCTAACACTTACAGCTAAAAGTCTAATGAATAGCATAGGAAATGAGAGTATGACCAGAACTAATCACCTGATACATTATGATTTAAAAGCATGTGGCGTAGAGAATGATTATCGCTATAAACAGCGGAATGAAAAGGAACATCAAATATCATATGATCTCTATAGTATGGTAAGAAGGAACACTTGAGTGGAACCTAGCTTAAAGGAAAGGAGAATGACAGAAACCACCCGTCAGGATGAAAAAAGTATAGGTGGTATTATCAATTTATTTATTATATATGTCCGTTATGTCGTTAATTTGATAGCGGTTATCAAATTAAAGTATCAACTCATCACATACTAAATACAGAATACTCGTACTTATAAAATATATTATAATATGATCTACTGTACCGCCAAACCAACAAAATCGACGGTGTCAGTTTTTTTCATTCCTTTATTAACTGGATCGTCATGTGGAAACTGCTGAAACTGCTGGACTGATATTTGACAAAAAATGGACACGATTATAGTCGAATGGAAAACGCTATATTATTCTTTGGTAGGGACTGAAAAATTGTTAATGAAATAACAAGAAATCACTCGCATCGAACGGAATAATCGGTATAATATTTCTGCTTGGATTTCATCGACTACACCTATAGCTATATCATAACCATTGCAGAGATTATCTATTTAATAGTCTTGTACCACCAATAGGGTTCGTATATTGTACAGTTAAGATACTGGTCACGGAAGTACAACACAGGACCCGTATTTTCCCCCAAATATAGATAAACGCCAGTTTTCGACCGTGATCTTATCATATCACTATTCATTAAATCGTTGGTTTTCTCACCCACCGTCGCCGTCGCATCGAAAAGGAATACCAACTATTCCGTGACGGGGGAGGGGTTAGCCGCCAAATTTATTTTCCTTTCTCGCACCACCAAACACGAAACTTATCCTTTTCGGTTTCTACAATATAATGCCACGCAACGACGGTCGGAATGAAAAACGGTTCCTTATTCCGTGGTGGCGGCATTTGGAGATGTGATTCGATAAGGACGAGGATATACGAAGCTATTGTCGGGCATCCCAAAATATCGGCCCACCGGACGTACCTTTACCGACTACGGACACCGGAAATATATGTAGGTACCTACACGATGTAAAACAAGCAAACGGTCGATGTTCGAAATAATTAATTTATGTGACCACCTTTCTCGGGTTAGTTAAGTCTCAGAGAGAAATTAAAAGCGATTTAGTTTCCGTATAGCGATTAACACGAACTATTTCCGATTGAAATCATTTAAATGGACATTTTTTTTTTTTTTTTTTTGAGTCGAAATGTAAATCATATAATTAGCGGATGCTTAATCAACTATATTTTTTAATAAAATTTACCGTAACTATAATAGCAATTTAGAATAATGATTATTATCATAAATATTGTATAGTTTACCATAATGAAACCGGCACGTGCACTAGCGACAATCGAGACTATGGCTTGCAAAAAGCAACGAGTATTTATTTATATATTTTATAATAACTCGTCTGAATAATTGGAATTTTAATTTTAAATTTACTCTGCAATTATCGCAAATGGTTGTATAAAATAATTAAAAAAAAAAAAAAATTAAATTAAAACACTGTACTGATTTTCATTCTCCGGAATTTTTATCTACATGATTTAATTTTGTTTTCGCTCGTCTTTGCCAGCAGTTAGAATAATGGATATATTAGGATATTCAAAAAAATCAATATTATAATATTTATATTATTATTATTATATTAGTTAAATAACTACTAATGTGTCGGTAATGGAAAATAAGCAAAACATTTAATGGTAAATTGATAAATGAACATAAAACTAAAACTTAAAATTTTTGTTTTTTATATCTATTATAAATTAATGTTCATATTTTATTCGATTCGTGTACTACAGTTAATAATTTATAATATATTAATTACTACTGCCCCGCATTGCTCTGTTCGTGCATTCATTCAATGTCTTTAATATTATAGTTACAAAATATATTTTTATGAACAATTCTACTGATGTTAATAATACACAAAAGAGATAAAACAATAACCCAACTACTTAAAAAGCAATTTGCTTTCCGTACTTAGCACGGCTAAATCAACACATCGAATTGGGCAAAATTATATGTTCGATATATTACGGTCCCTAAGGTAACCCATAAATGAACAGAAATATAATTATTTTTGTTCTAATTTGTATTATAATCCTTTAGAGGTTTAATTTTTTTAAAGTAGTCTATGCCCTATCCCAGGATTCAAATCCTCTCCATAGATACCAAATTCCATCAAAATCCGTTTAACTAAGATTAGTAAGTATATTATATTTATATACAACTATAATATATATACATACATGTATATTATTGTTCATTGACATTTTATAGATTTAAATTAGATATTAGATAATCTGCGAATTCTTGAAATAACATAAACAACGTTTATATTTGACATTTCATTGTTACGCGACACTAAAGGCAAATTTGATTTTTAAGAAATTCATTGTTCGAACATACTTCCTGTGGGTTACATAATTTTACTTGAATAAATAATTATGTTTCTTCAATAAATTAATGCGGTTCAAATTTTAGTTTTATTTTTTTTTTTTTTTTTTTACTACGGTGCAGTGTAAGTAATAATAATTTGAATTCTCGTTTATTCGCGAGGAAAACGATACGGTCGAGCTGGGGTCTTCAGGCTACAGAATTAATTACTTATTCCTATTTCGGTTAAAATATCTGTCAAATACACTTACAACGGGGGCAGTGAAACATAATTTTTATTTATTTTTTCTGTTCACTATAAAAAGTTGATCTTTTCTTTCCAAGCCGAATTGACCGTGTTTGTTCCGGTTCGAGTATTATTAGGAATCGGAATGGAATCCATTGTCTTCCATAGCCCCTGCTCCCATCCCCTCATATTATTTGTCTCGCAGAAGGATCTCGAAATCGGATTATTTTTTGTGTTCCTTATCTTTTACGTAAAAGAAAAAGACTGTCGAAAGTTTTTTTTTTTTTCTGTACCCCGGCAACAGCCGCGCGCGTACATACAGTAAAAATTCAAAGCAAAGTTTCATACTTCGATTTTTGATTCGGTTGAGTTCACTCGGAAGCGAATACTATATACATCCATAACAAGTTAAATTTTCAAAAACGCCACGCTTTCGTTCGAGAAATTCTGAATTTCCTCAAGTGTGGCCTTACCACCGATTTGGGGTGAAACCAAACGTGTTACGTAATTTGTTCACAGAAATAATATAATACCGTAAGGTCGATAGCAACATGGTTACACATTATATTATAATTTCTATTGTGCGAATTATTTCAATCACCAATTGAACAATTTAATATAAAAAAAAAAAAAAAAAAATAGCAATAATAATAAATACCTAACTCCACGTAAGTTCACTGATGTACATTTATCAGTGAACTTTTTCTTGTACTGGATTTACCTTAATATCATTTTAATGCTCAGGTTTTGAATATATAACAGTAGATAATAAAATAATAAATTGTAAACACAATGTTTTGATAAAATCGTCTATCGTTGCGTTGAACAATAAGGTCAAAAGCACGTGCACAAATAAACGCTACTGTGTAAGCAAATAGGAGGAAACGTTGTCGTCGCAGGGCCAGCAATTCCATATTACAATAAATATATACAGTTACATGGCATTCTATTGTTTTTAGTGTGCTCAAAGAGTATATTTATTACCAAAGCGGTTACATGCGCGTGTATGGGATATTAGTACTAATATGTTAAATACTAATATTCACTCAAAGCTTAGTATCTGAATAACTAATAACATTATCGCTTTAAATTTAAATCCTATGTAATAAAATGCTTAAAATTGGCAAATTGCGTGTATAGCAGATTGATAAAACCTATTTCTTTATCAAAAAATATAACCTAAAACATGTACCCATTTATTATTGTTACAACTTTACTTTTCTGGAACTGTTAAAAATAAAAAAATTACAAAATACCAATCGGGGGTAACCTATACGTTTAAATGCCGTCGGGTACACAACAGTCACTAGGGAGGGTCACCAGTGGCCGCCGCCGTCGCTCTTGACAAACGATTATCACGACCGCACTTTATTAATTTTATGTAATTGACGCAGAAGCTTACACCGTGGGTAAACAAAATAAAAAAATCAGCCCTGAAACAAATAAAAACACATGACTGCATTTTCAGTAAACCTACATAATAAAGACAGTGCTGCGTTTCATCTAGATAGGTATGTTTTTATCTCTTATCTTTTATTGACAAACAAGAAATAAGTTATAAGGTACAAAATATTGTATCATCTTGACAATATATCTTTTTAAATTGAAATTTATATAATAATTTGTAATAATAATAGGTAAATTAAAATAATTCATATTAATATAAATGATTCAATAAATACATTATTAATAAGCTATATCAATCACATATACTTTATGGAATTCAAATGTATATCAAACCTAGTATACTTTTCATAATTTGATCTCTTAATTGTATTGTATGAATCAAGTCATACATTTTTTATCTAAATAAAAAATTCTTGATTATTTATCGTTATCTAGATATTTAAATTGCTATCTTTCGTCTTTATCTAGATAGTTATTTTAGTAATTATTTCTTACGTTAGTCTAGATGTTTTAAAATTTTTCTTTATGCAGCACTGCGTCTTTCTTGTTATTATTTCAAATCGTAACGATGAAAACAAATTGATTTTGAAGAAATTTTGCCGAGTAGATAATGTATCGAATTTTTTTTAACCAGTTAAGTATATAACCTACGCTAATTCACATAAATATACGCATTTTAATCAATAATATAAAGAAAAAAAACGAATATTGTTTTTAAATAATCGATAAGTAACGATAAGTACCTATAGGAAAAAACGTACGAGAAGAATTTTATTTCATATTGAAAAAATAAATAGAAAGGAAATTCAAGAAAAGAAAGTAGGTAGGTAACGTTAAGAAAGCATTATTCTGTTACGTCAAACTGATAAATAAATAAAATGAAACTTAACACTTAAGTATCTTGCGATGGCCGTAGTGCTGCGGTGTATGAGGTGCAACGTCGACCGCTTAAAAAGAAAATTACCATAAAATATAAGGGCTGGGAAAAAAAAAAAGTTATCAGAGAGAATGGTTTTAAACATTAGTCGCAGCCGTTTAATGTTATATTGTATGATGGATAAAATATTATATGAAAAAAACATAGGTACTCAAATGCATTTTAAATATTAATTTAACTATAATTTTTATTAAATTTCCTCCGAAAACAGTGACTATTGTAGTATATTGTGCCTGTTGTGTACATACGAGTATACGTATTTACCCATATATATTTCCCCCGCAACTTTTGGACACTTATAGTAACTTTCTCTAGACCAAAATGATCGTGAATTCCGGAATTAGAGTTTTTTTATAAGTGTGTTAAATTGATTGAATTTAAACATGAAAACCACCATGTTGTTGCATAAGAACAGTGTTTTTTTTTAACTTTATACACTCTACGAACCTTTATAAAAATTAAACCATGGAAATACAATTTTGAACATATACATAGTGTAAATATCAAGGATGTGCTTTTTAGTCTTTAGGGGATTTAATTTAAACTTTAAACCCCCTTCCCGACCATTTGTATAACCAAATATCAGTTTTTCATCGTAAATATTTGCTTTTAAATTCCTCTACTGATTAAAATATAATAAAACTTTGGCTACTCTATCTATTTTGGGTCAAAAAAAAAATGTAAAAAAAATGTAAAAAAAATGTTTGAACAGTTGCTTTTCAACTATGGGAAAATTTGACTCTAGTGACGGAGGTCTGCTGGTTACCGGTGTTTTTATTTATAAGACTGCAGTAATTTACAGGCCAAAGTATTATGAGTAATCAGATACCAAATTATAATCGAAATTTCTAAATATTTTATAATCTTGCTGTAATTCCATTGATAATAGTATCGAAAAATTGACTGTCTGTTCTGTGGTGGTATTTAAGGCATTTAAAATATCGGAGGGTACTAATATCTCCGTAAAATCCGACTCCACTGCAGGTCATAACTTTGGTTTTAAGCAGGAAGCCATTATAGTTTTACAACGGTATGGTCTTTTTTCTCCTCGTCCGTTTCCCTTGGAAAACCATTTTTCGGGACAGATATATATATATTAAACATATGGTATAGTGTAGTATTGTATTTATACTCAGAAAGTATTGCGTCCTTAAACTTTATAGACGGGCAATTGAATACCACGTGGCGATGATAGCGTTAGTTTCCAAAGACGTATTTTTGTATTTTTTTTTTTTTTAGAATTTCACCGTATAATAATATATTAGTATATTATACGAGTAGTTATGTGATATTGTGATATTTTATAATTGTGAAAACCCAAAAATAAAAGACACTAAATAATCTAAATAATTTAATACGAGCCCTTTTACGTAGAATTTTCGTATTTTTTTTCGAACGTATAACATGTAATAAATCATTGTGTTGATACCGAATTTTATTTAATTTTTTTTATAACAATACGAATATTATAATGACTTTTGTCTCTGGTACCACGGGTTTACTACACCCCTAAATCAGAAAGCATTTTTGTTTTTTTGTTTTTTTTTTTTTAGAGGTATATATTGGTTTTACAATGATGTGGTTTTTTTCTGTCTGTTAATAACACATTCGGTTTAAATTTATTTGTGTTTGTGTGTTTACGTTCAATAATTAATACTATAACACATCAATATGTTATACTCTGATAACTATTGATACAAATTAATACATATTTCGATGAAAACAAGGTGTATAATATATTCAAGATTTGAATATTTCTTATGTGCAACTTGGTCATGCATATGATTTCCCAGTAATAACAAAAGAGTACAAATTCAAGTAAGGATCCAAACGAAGATATTTTAATATTTTAGGTTATATTCAATGATGTTTTTTTTCTTATCAGGCATGCAGAAGAAGAACTGACATCCTACGTTTCAATACATTTACATTGTAAATTGTCAAATCCTGCATCCTAATATACGTGGTTGGATGTGCATCTGTGAACTAATCACCCTATACTATACCGAAGCGACTATAGTGCAATAACCGATTACTGTGGTATCGTTCTATTGTATTTATATTTACTTATGTTATAAGTTTATAATTTTATTTAAATTTTCACTATTATTACTACTTATAAATTCGATTTACTGTATTGTTGATTTGTCATCAAGTTATGCAAATAAATAAATAATATATAGAGTGTATAGTTTATACATATACACTCTAAAAATTATTATTTGGGTACCTAATACAAATGATAAAAAAGATGTAGTTCAAAAATGTAGTAGTTTTATATTATTTTTTTAGATTCTAAATGAAGAAAAAATGTATTGGTTTTCATAATAATATTTATTCTATTTTTTCTTCTTATTTGTTTTAGTCTGTGGACACGTTTTTCCTAGTAAACTTGTTCCGATATTTACATGTAGCAACTTTTCTAAAAGCTCAAGTTTTTTTAATTGCACTTTGAAGTAGTTTTTCTTTTTAATAAGCGTATTTTGATAGCAAATTTAAACGAAAATGGCAAAAAAAAATACGGTACTTTAAATTGTAGGAAAACATAAGGAAAACGGGAAAATTTACGAAAATAATGCTTTTTATATATTTTTTTTTTTTTTTTGGTGTAATTCAGTTTGAAATGTTCATAGAAACTTAATAATTAGGATAGAAAACGTATATTTTTCTTTTCTAGACGTGGTGAAATTTCAAAATATTTTATTTATACTTGACCTATTAATAGGCGTTTTCATTTTGTGAGTTTTCTGTGTAATTTTCATTCAGTAGGTACTCTGTGAGTAAAAAACTATTGGACCAAATAGAAATGCTTGAAAATTTAGGTTCTTAATAAATTATACTTAGTGGTCAATTAGAAAAAGTTGAGTTTAATATAGTATTTTTTTCATAAGAATTTGAATATCATTTTTTTTTTCGAAATGGTGAATATTTTGTCCTTTTTAAACATTTATTACCAAATTCCGTTCAGAATCGTTTTTCATTAGTAATAAATAACTCTTGCATCTTGCATACAAATATAAATTAAATTATTTTTTATATCTCATCTTCCTATTATAACTGCTCACCTACAATAGTGGCACACACATCTTGCGAAGTTTGTCCGCCTTTTTCAGCATACATTTAATAAAAAAATCATCGTTCGTCGGTTTTTTTTTTATTTTTTAAGGTGTGGTCCTCTTATGCTTTCCTCTTTTAGACTACTACCCCGCTAATGGTCTTTTGAGTTTTTTTATTCGAATATTTTATATAGGTATACATATTTTTTTTACCAAATATAACATTATTAGCGTAACAATTGGCTTAATTAAAGTACCTGTTTATGTACCGTCTATTCAGAAAAGACTTGAAACATTTATAATAGGTACGTAATTACAAGTATTTTGCTCATCAACTATGTACGATTTGTATAGATTTCGGCCTGTTTGTCTTGAGATACTGAGTAAGTGTATAAAGAGTTCTATTCATCTCATCGGAAAATTGGACAGACAAGTGAATTACATTGTGTTTACACGGTGTTTCCCGTGACCGTCCGGATATTGAAACTGTTTTCTTTACAAGATAGTATTCTTCCGGAAATGAGATCCAGAGAAAATGTTGATTACTATAATATATATATATATATATTTAGGTACTGCTGCAGCAGCAGTCTGACAACCGTACTTTTGTTATTCCACGTTTATTTCCAACGCCTTTTGCCAAATTTTATATTTATACATGGATACATTATTTCACAATTGAAACAAATTAATCAATATTTTTTATTATTCGGTAAACACAATATAATAATTAATCTCTCAACAACACGATAATGTACAATATTATGTCTGGACTGGGAAGACTAAATATTGTATTACTTTTGAAATATTGATCATAACTCACAAATAAATAATAGTAAAGTTGTATTTTATAATGTTTTTGGATGATTAGTAAAAATCCATTCGAAACGTTCACACCGAAACATGTGTGTGTAGATACGTCAAATATATTTCATTATTATGAAACATCTTCCTAGATTCTCGTGGATTATTCTAAAATTTGTTAAAAGTGATAGACGCAATAATTAAACAATAATTATATTATTGGTACGCAGACTTGTCAAAGATATTCTAAAAAATATTTATAAATACATTTAAATACTTAACAAGTATGACAAGTAATTAAATACTTCAAAAGTCTTTCAAGCCTGTTAAGATCAAGAACAAAATATAGTTCAACCAATAATTATTTTGCGAGTATATTATGAATTTCACGTGCAGGTTTTGTAAATTCTAGTCGATTAAATGTAATGAAATAAACTATAACTCTCCGTGCGTAGGTACCACTATTTAAAATGTACAGGTTGCCCAATGAGTTAATACGCTACACCGTGACCAAAAATCTACAACTACCGCTCCAAAATAAACGTGAAATCCCACACCTTGAGCTTTCCGTGGTTAATTAAATTACCAATTATACCCATATTCACAACTAATATATTTTGGCACCTAGATTGTATGGTTCAAAAACATTGATCATATTTACTACATAAATATAATCGGTATCACGATTTATCACAATACCACCATGTTAAACACAGATTTTTTAAACTATAAGTGGCCATCGGTATTTAAAATGTTTGACGGTTATTATTTTCTATCAACGTTTTTTTTTTCGAATCGTGAATTTTCTTTATTATTTATCCGTATGGAGCGTCGGTTGAAAAATTTCAAAGCCGTTCTAGACATACACTTGATTACAGAGCTATAATTAATAATTACTCATCCCGTATATCTTATTTATCATTGTGCGTACCCATACGTTTTACTAAAAATACAATAATTCCTGTAAATACGCATTGCGTGAAGGTCTCGAGACAAAGATTTTTTTTCTATTTAATACGTGTTATATTTTTATGCCCACTCGCGTCTATACTGCGATATTATGACGTATAATGACGCCTATAATATAAAATCAAAATTGATTTTCTAACTTTATATTTTATAGCAGGTACGTATATAGTGCGTACTTATAATATTATTATGATGGTTGGGTTTTACGTGGGTTTACTATTATTATTGTTATTATTATTATTAAATATTATTCGATCATAAAACAACGCGAGTTTTTGTTACATCCGGTCTCAAGTCGAGTGCTGTATTCAGCGAAAGTATATAAGTATTTATTTTATTATTATTATTATTATTGTTATTATTATGGCGACCTTTTTATAATATTGTATACCTACATAATCTATATGGCTACAAGTTGAATAATAATGGTCATAACCGTTGACGTTTCCAAAGGGTTATGTGTACAGTTTAACATTATCAATATTATATTGTATGTACTTAAAACGTGTTCGTTTTTTATTTATGCAAATCTCGTACCTACCTGTACGTACAATGTGATGACGATGATGAATAGAACAGTACAGAATTGCGACGTAATATTGTTATAAAATATAATACGTATAGGTACAATATCACATAAATCCGGAAATAACACGAAACTTAAACGGCAGGTTAACTTACGATATTATAGCTGAAGATAGTAAACTAAATAATTGTAAAATTCTAAATCTAAATAATTCAAACCATAATATAGTTAAACGAATGACATAGAAGTGGCAAATATTTTAGCTTATTAATTCAATAATGATTAGATTGCAAACTTGGCTTCCGATTTAGTCACCCAACTAATTATTCATAAGATCACTCAGGATCTTCACATGTTTTTTTTTTCAATGAGACCCAGCAACTTTTTACAAATAAAAATAATAAAATATACATATTATTTAGCGGATAATGGTATTATGTGAAAATGTTTATTTCACCGGGTAATATTTGCTTTTAAAGTGGGTTTCTCCCAACAGCATTTACCCTTGTATATGTTATGAACCCACTTATACTTACCAACCTGTCCCTACCTATATTTACCTAGGTACCTTTACCTATACACGTATGCTGCATTAGTCTCTTAGGAATGCAATTTATGTGTATCTATAGGCAGTAAAAAAATCTCGTCGACATTTCAGAATTACAGTTTTACTTATAGATATTCCTAATTGCACTGACAGTAATCCGTCGTCGAATACGTTACAGTTCGTGACGAAAAGTTTTCTTCCTTTTTTGAAAAATATTTATTACAATAATTATTATGTCCATTCATTATAAAGACGGGTTAAAAAAAAAACCCCGTGAATTTCGTTAGACATTTATGACGTAATGTTATCATTATAAACTCAACTTTTTGATTTTTTTTGTTATAAAATATGATAAATCATCTTTTTACGACGATTCAGTTGGATTAACAATATTTTATTATTAAGATTGTTTTTATGAAAATATAAATAACACACGACGTGCTGAAATATGACAGATTATTATAACTTCGAAAGAAATTAAAATTAAATTAAAAACAATTATAATTGTTTTCGGTGAATTTTTTAACTTTACAACTTCATTATATTTTTTTTAGACAATGACCGAAACGTTGTATTCTTTTTGTTCGTTTATTTTGTCGTATTACTTTTTTTTCCTGTACGTATTGTATATTAAGACCTGCATAAGTATAGTTCCTCCAAGTAATTATTTTTCCGTCACTACAGTAATACCCGCGTACCTTATCAAGTATTCGTGTAGTGCAACTGTACTGGTAACTAAATGGGTTGGTGGGTCATTTAATATTATATTTTATGTATTAAAAGTGAATATGAACTATTATAGTAAGTAAAACTAATAAATCTACAGTAACTCGCGTATTATCAAGATTGATGTACTTATACCTTGTATTACAACTGGTTGTTATAATAATTGTTATTAATCAAATTATTTAATGCTAGTTGGTTCAGTTGATAATTTCGATAATTTTTTATAATACCTACGTATTTATTGAAATACGCAATGGTAATATGTTTAAAAGTCTATATTTTAAAATTTCATGAAATAAGTACACTTAATTTGTATTTAATTTGGATTTTAAATAAAAATATGTCATTGATAGTACAATGAGTTGATGGATAGGTCTATCGAAAAATATAACTACACTAGCTTTTGAAAAACATTTGAGAGTCACTGCGTAATAAAAGGTACCTATATTATTATATAAATGTCTTCATTTTTTATAATTACGCGGTCGATATTAATAAATATACACAATATTATGACATGGACAATTTGTCGTTACTTTTTCAGTTTTTTGTCAAACATAGTTTGACATTTTTATTTAAATTTCATTTCGTTATTTAAACGACGACAATCCTATTCTCTGCCTAATACTTATCAGCTGTTTGCATCACGATAACAGTATATTGTGAATTATTTATCCCCCTCCCTTCCCTTTTCAACAGAACAATAATTTGTGTTTTCCGTGCATTCTTTCTTTATATAAAAAAAAAAAAAAACCCAATTAAATTTAAACTTTTACCACTGTAATAGCTTATTTAGTCGTTTTTATCAAAATACATTGAAACTTTTTGTCGGGTTAATTTCGGTAGTTAAACGCATAAATAAAGAACGGAATCACACGCGCGCCGCGCTGATGACGGTGGGAAAATAATATCAATGGTCTACCTATGTCTATAAAAAATATAATATAATAATATAAAGCGACGGAAAATGCGCGCAGAGACAAAAGACAGTAAGAGATATGGCCTATTGTTAGGAATTTTCAAAAGAACAAGAGCGCATTCCGGTGTTAAAATAATAGGGTGCATTTACCTGAATGAATGAATGAATGTAGTAAAAAAAAAAATAAATAAATAAATAAATAAAATAAAAACGTTGCAGTGTATTATTATTTTATACATTGTAAGAAAAAAAAAATATATGTATAAATATTATATTATGTAAGTGTATACAGTTGTCGGCATGTGTATAATACATACTAATATATTTTGTTAAATTTCATGTCCTTTTTTCCGCAGCAACTTTATACGGTTACTCGTATATACATAGAGTACAAATGTTTTAAACGAAAAACCTCTTTGTTTCTCTTTTCTATGCGGCTATAAAACATTTATATGTGGATTACTATGTATAGTTTTCGCCGTGTCGTCGATGAAAATTGCATACATTTCCTATCAAACTGATAAAAAATATTGTAATATTTTCAAAACTGGCATGCCTTTGTGACACCTACTTAGGACTAGGAGAGACATATAATAATTTTGAATTTTTCATGTAAAAATAACTGCAGTATTTAGACTCAGTTATTTACAGTCTTGTAGAGAACACTTTTATTTTGTACTCAAAATATATTCGAATATTTCCTTAAGTATTGGAATGCTTTGTTTTCTGCTAATTTATATCAGTTGGGGAACAACAGTTTGGTCACTTTTTAAATTATGATTCAATATTTTACTACATTAACTGATTAGTAATAGGTACTTAACAATATTAAATGTTATATTATTTGATACTAGCGATAATAATAATTATTATTATTATCGACCGCTCATCTGTTTAACTACATAAATAGTGAATTCCATTAAGAAAATCAATTTCGGTTTTTGTCACACGCCTACCCATGCATTCGCATAATACTATTCGCCAAGCTTTTAGGGCACACCGGCACCGTATATAAATGTTTCTAATGTAATTTAACTAATAATTCTACAATTTACGATTATAAATTTCTTTGGTCACAAATCTAAAAATATAATTGCCTATTAAAATACTTTTATTTGAATACTTTACAGCATTTGTTATCTACGTCGTACGATTATTATCATTATTTATTTCATGACGATTTTTCGGTTCAAAAACACAATATAGTAATTGCTAATTGGATTATTATTTATTTCATGAGAGGTTGCTACCTAATTCGTTTTAGAACCGATGGTTATTTGGCGTGTAATTAAATTTCTGTCGATAATACATAATATTAAATCTTAAGTGAGAATTTCTTCCAAGAGGGATTATATTATTGATAATTTAAGAGGTGTACCCGTGAATTGACTTTACTCAATCAAACTTTTAAGAAAACCACGGAGTCAAGACTCCCAAAATTGTTTTCTCCTACCCATATTGTGTTCATAAAAGTTTATGTTGGTAAGGTTTAAAAATAAACTTCCTCACCACACAAATTTGGCTTACATATACTATGACTGCTCAATAAAAATTTATATTTTTAATAAAACTAAAAACTTTGAGTTTTTAATATGTATTTACAAATATAAACTAAAACGATCTTATCTCGAATAACAAAATAATGTTTAACTAGTTGTATACAAATCAGTTTTATTTACTCTAATCTCATTATAGAAATAATCGCTTTTTATTTTAATGCCGTACACAGAAAATGTTCTGTCATTATCATTTATCAATTAATGTTTTGTTTCATAAACTTCGTACAATGTCCCGTTTATTTTTTCTTTAAATGCCATTTTTAAAACTAATTTTTGAAATTTTATTGATTCAACGATATTTAAAAACAATTTTTACTAAAACGTCTTCATGGACACCGAAGACTTGAACTTTTGCGGATGGACAATTTTACCTCTTAAATAAAAAAGGAGACTCCACCCCAGTCAATTGTTTTTTTTATAATAACACATCAACTACGTGGTATTATTCTCCACAGTCTTTATCCACTATCCATCAGTAACTCACGGATTACAATATTATATATTTGTTAATC
>CABPRJ010001904.1:0-120049 GCA_902439185.1 Cinara cedri | reverse complement strand
GTCAACATTTTGCTAGAAATTTGTTAGATTTTGCCAGAACTCCAAAACTTCTGAAATGTACGAAAAAATCGTGTGTATCTTGGTGTATCCTGTGGCTACAACAGAACATTATCAGATTCCAAAAAAATATTCAAATTTATTCGGATGAATTTTTTAGATTTCGATAGGACATTTTTGGATTTGGCTAAGACTATTGTCACATTTACTTATTTACTTGTTATATATAAAAACTTATAATAGAGTTACTTAAAAAAAATATACTAAAACATAAATTTATCACTAATATATAATTTAAACATTTTTTTTGTGTTTGGGAAGATTGTAAAATTATTGTAGGTATCTACCATTAATATTAATGTTTTTTGAAAAAGAATTAAATGAACAAGCATTATGATAAAATATCATGTAACTATAGACATCAAATAAAATAAACAAAAACATGGTGTTATGCGTTCGCTATATCTAGAAAAATAAAATTGGAAATTTATGAAATCAACTTTAAATCAAAAAAAAAATTGACTTGGTAATAGGTATTTAAATAAACAAAAGCGTTAAATACTGTATTACTGAAAGTATATGTACTGTATTACGATCTATCAACTTTGTCTAAATAAGTTGATATATATTTTTTTTTTTTTATGAATTGGACAATGACCAGTGATGTCGCAAAGAAAGCCTTGGCATATTTATTTGTGGATTTCAGAAGTTTAGGAAGCCTATTAATATCTGGCAAATTCCTAGTAAAATATTGATCCCAGTTGTATGTCCTAACATGTCCTATACTGGTTGCCGCCATTGTAAACACCATAAAAATAATCTGGCCGCCCGGTCGGTTATCGGTTTTTTTTTCATATTATTGTATATATTTATATTTATAATTATTATATTGGACGTTTTTCTATCCTCCCCTCCCCCCCGCGAAAACCCTACTCACGCAGTTATTTGCCGTTTCGAACCGCTTTTCAGAACATCCTAAAAATGATTCTGTTTCCCGATTGTATATTTACATATATTAATACGTTTAATATATTGCTTATAATTTTTATTATTTGTCGCTTAGGTGCAATATTATTAATAAATATTTTTACCTCTTTTTCAGATTGGTTGGATTGTGTCTTTCAGAGCTCCAATTTTGAATTAAGTAATAACGTGAGGCGTTAAGCGTGTACGGTGAGTGGCTGTATTTATTTATTTTTAACTCGTTTAAAACTGCTCACAATAATAGCTCTAATTATTCAATTTATTTATGTGTTGAATGTTCATATAGATAATAAAAAAATTATTATGATAAAAAGTAATATTGCATGAAACGGTGTATTTAAGTTTAAAAGACTTTATGGAAATATGTGACAATATTCTCATTTATCTTACTTATCTAGAAAAAATAGTACTTGACTCCTAAACAACGGTTAAACAATTTTTGGTATATATTATAATATAATATACAATATAACTTCTAATTTAATGTATGTGTTTAAGTATAAGTAAATAAGTCCTCATGTATACAGAATACAGAATAATACATTAGTTGACAATTGGTTATTATTTATTTCATTGCTCCGTTATCAAGCCGCTGTTTTTTAGCTGCCTCTCCAGCAGGTACCTACACATAATATGATAATATAAACATTTGAATTTTCATAAATGTATACTAATGTATAATTTTTATTAATAGGTAACATACTGAATACCTATACTAATGGTTAATAAAAATAATATTGTTAGGATTTATTTTTTTCTTTAGCAAGAATTTAGTATATTGACAAAAAGGTTTTCAATCAATTTTTTCAAAATTTTCAACACAATAGTGCAATAGTAAATACTGTAAATAATAATATCTAGACATTCACCAAATCCTTTCATATCTTAATTTCCCTCTATTTTAAACAGCTTATTGTAAATATTTTTTCCCCTGTTTCTATTGTGTGGTGTCAGTAGAAGTATTTAATAATTTTTCTATTTTAAACAAAAACACATTTTGATATTTTTAAAACACTGTCCACTATTTTGGCTTATAAAAAATATGTTTATATTAGCATGTATTAATTTTAAGTACATGGTGTTGGAAATAAACTGAATGTTTTTAATGCATCGGATTTCTTACTAATGTGTATTCGATTTAGTAAAGGTTTCATATTGATATCTTTAAATCTCGATTGTGTGGACATCCATGTTATAACTTTTCCTATTTGTTTTCCTGTTCGCTCCATTTTGGGTGTATTAAACACAAAATACTGACATTTTGACATTTCCCGAATCCCTTTATATTTTAATTCCTGTTGTATTATACACTTTATACTGTATTACACATCTACTGCCTATATACGCTTCCGAGAATACTGACATCTAGACAAGCTTTACTCCCTGTATATTAATACATATTATAAATACAGACGTTATACTACATTCAATTATAGTGAATTCAGTTCCTTCATATTTCAAAATCTCCTGTATAATACTAGGTGCCGGCTGTATCCGCTTCCGAGAACACTAATACCCAGACTTTTTCATAACCGAAAATACTGGCGTCTAGACGTTCCCCGAATCCATCTCGATTACCACTCCTATATTATTTAATTTCCCCTGTATTCAGCACCATAATGTATCATGCGTAATATAATGCATCCAGTCCGCTGAAGACGGATTGCCCACCCGCCAACTGTATCCGCTACAGTCTCCTGTATCCTGAAATACTGTATCCTATATTACAGGAGTACCTGGGGCCTGGGAGCAGAGCCGTGAAACCATGTAAAAAACCGATATCTAAACCTATTCTCGTATCTCAACTAATTTCTCTCGTATCCTCATTCCCTCCGTATCCTAAATGTATTTTCCATTCTCTTGTATTTTACTTACTCCTGTATCCTACCCGACAAGTTTTATAGCAGCTCGTAATTATAATGAAATAATAATATTATATATAAACAAATGTTCAAACAGTATATCTTCTACCGTTCCAATAAAATACTTTATCTAAAACTTTTCTGATAGAGAATTTATTAACAAAATAATTCAATACGAACAGCTATTTTCTGATTATTACAATATATCATTCAATTCGAATGTGTAAAAAAAAAAAGACGAACGTACTTTGTACGCGGGTGCAGCCACTGTTGTAGGTGAGAAGTTGGGAAGGTAGGCTACAGACAGAAATTTAATGTATATCTTATATTATTAATATATAATACTTATATATATATATATATATATATTAATTGTTTAAAAAAGATTAGAATAATAAAAACTTAATAAGACAAAAAATACGGTTGCCATTTACGGTCACCTTATTTTAAATCTTTCAATCTCTTTTAACCTAAAGACCAAGATTTTCTTCGTTACCTCAAATATTAATGAGAATTTCAAAAAATTACCACCTAGAGAAAATTTCCTTTCTGAAAATCGACTATATTTGGGAGTCAGAGTATGCTGTCTAGTAGAAAAGGTGTTCCCATAAAAAAAAATTGTAAAACATTATAAAACCTGTACATTCCTCGTTCCACTCAGAATCTAAAATTAAACAAAAACAAAAACTTAAATTCAATATAAAGTTCTAATATCAATATTTGTGTTAAACTTGATCTTACATTTCGAGAATATTTAATTGAAGTTCAGAAATCAGCGGGATTCAATGAACTTTTTTTTTCTGCGATATTTTTGAAACAACAAAATATTGAACTTTAATTTCAAATTGAATTATGAAACAAAACTATCGCTTTATATTCAAACAATAAATCGTACAAATTAATTTAAGGAAATATACATAAAAGAAATAAAAAAATATATACATTATAGCTATATATTACAAAGTTTTAAAAACAATCCAAAGTACAATCTGTTTTAAAAAGTAAAACATGATCACCTGGTGGTGCATTTCGCACATTGATTATCGCAGTCATAAATTAATATTAAAAAAAAAACCTGAGTCAAGTGCAGTCAGTATTGTTGGTGGGAAGTTGGGAAGGCAGGATACACAACATTATTTAATTTATATCTGTACGTACGGACAAACCATTGCTAACGAAAAACGATTAGGTGCGAAGTTCGGTAAAACATACATTGAAAATATCAAAATGTTTTCTTAAAAGGCATATGAAAAAAAAAAAATGTATCAAACCCAAATTTGTTTTAAAACCGGTATGTACAACTTATAATGTACCTAACGTTAAATTATCAAGCATTTCTCTTTAGTTATATTATTTTAATAACAGATACCCACCAAATAAAAATATGTAATACCTATAAATACCCTTAAAATAGCTAAAACTTTTTAAAAATGTCACCACATCTACAAAATCCCAAAATAAGTATTTTGTGAAAACTACATACCTTTACAATAATTTCCTACTGTATAACAACAAGAAACCATAATACCCTGCCGTACACTATTTCTTACATTTTCCCCTGGTTTTTCACAATTATTTGGAAAACTAAACGGACAGTTAAACGACTTTCTTAATCACAATATTGCACAAAATTTGCTTTCAGAAAATGTACTATTCTTGAAATGTTGACAATGATTTTTTTTTTTTTTGTTTACGGCCTTTTAGCCCACACATCCAAACATAATTGCCTCCATCCTTCACGATTTTGTGCTAGTATATGCCAATCTTCCTCCGGGTAGAAAACTGTTAAATCTTTTTTGACACAGTCCTCCCATCGCATTCTGGGTCTTCCTAGTGGTCTTTTCCCTCTTGGATTCTCTTGTATGGCCGTCTTTGTCGTAGCATCAGGTTTCCTCCACACATGACCTGCCCATTCTAATCTTTTTCTTTTTATCTCCTTTACTATATCCGGTCTGCTATATAAGTCATATAACTCCTCGTTGTGTCTTTTACGCCATTCACCTGTTTGCGGGTCATGATATGGTCCATAAATCCTTCTTAATATTTTCCTTTCAAAGATCNTGATCATCAACTGGCTGAACGAGTTCAAGACGAAGTGCACGGACCGCCAGCGGAAGCGGCTCGACGCCGCGTTCGCGAAACTGGCCGCGCTGGAAAACTTGCGGTACAGGACCGAACTGGAACTGCGGTCGTACGCCGTGAACCTGGCCACCATTAAACGGTACCTTTTCGACCGGTGCATCGGAATGGTGTCCGTGGGCCACCAGATCGCGGACGACGAGTACAGGTTCCAAAACCACGTCAGGTATTTGCGCAACTGTAATTTTATTATACCCGCGGGCAAGTTATTGGCATACACATCGCTAGACGCCCATTGGAAGCTGATCATTTACAGCAGCTGCTCTCATTGACTGTATTGCGTTTATGATAACGTTGTAAAATATTCAACATTCCGAGTTTTCGAATTTTATGTTTTAGAAAACTTCATTATTTCGATTTATTCAATGAAATAAGATTTTTCCAGCATCATTTTTCCCACGTGCAATTTTCAATGGTGACAATGTTAATATTATTTTAAGATGGGTATAAGTCTACTTTACCGGAAACCCTTTATTTTTGAATTTTTTTTTTTGCAAACGCAGTTTATTTCAAAATCCCGCTAGTCCACGGGTAGGTAATCGGCTACACATAAAATAATTTAATTTATACCTGTATCCAACAATAAACCATTACTAATAAAAAAAACCATTCGGAGCGAAGTTTGGTTATTAAACATATTACGAAAGGCCGTAATATTTACGATTTTCGATACATTTTCTACGAATATTTTTAACTGAATTTTATTAATAATAAAATAATAGAAGCATTATTTTCGTAAAATGTCCCGTTTGTTCTACGTTTTTTTTTTTTTCAGTTTCGCTAAATTAACATATTTTTCGTCTATTTTGGTTTTTCCCAATTATTATGAGAAATTTTTTAAATATAAAAAAAACGACTTTCCATCGCTACATGTAAAAAACGAACAAAATCGATCTCGAATCATTTTTTCATTGGACCAATATTTCCGGTAGGTTATAAAAACTAAACACAGTGAAATCGGTATAACACCGCGACGCGCCGTAAATATTAGCGGTTTTACCTACCGCGCCGTAAATATTAGCGGTTTTACCTACAACGCCGTAAATATTAGCGGTTTTACCTACAAATCAGTGAAATCGGTATAACACCGCGACGCGCCGTAAATATTAGCGGTTTTACCTACAAATGTTCTCGCGGTTTTACCTACAAATGTTCTCTCGGGTTTTTCTAAACTATTCCGTAAACCCTTTGGAAAATCAAAAAATAACCTCTCTAACGAACCAACAGACAAATTTCCCATGGAAAGTGTACCGTACTCTGCACATTCCGATTTACGAAGCAAGATTTGTAAGAAAACATGATATAAAAACATAAAAACGTAAACACATTGTTCAATACATAAAATTGCATTATTTATAAATATCGCCAAAACCAATTGGGTATTTTTCGAAATATGTAACGGAGTAAATATGATTTACTAATAATATTATTAATTCATACCGAAAACACGTTTGTAACAAAGGGAAAATAGGTATTATTAGTAATTCGCTTTACGGCCAGTATTGTAAGTTACAATTTGTAACTGTCGGAATTAAAACCGACGACGAACAAACACACGTGTCGTCCTTACATTTAAGTTTGACAATAAATCAGTTCACTCCGGATGATGATTTTACGTTTATAAATATAAATTTGACTTTTAATTGACACACTTCCTCGTTTGTTCCCCCGTACAAATAGTTCAGTTTTCTCTATTTACTACAATTTACTACAATAAGATCATAATATTAACTACTCGTATGTATTGCACGTCGGAGTGCGATTTCTCATATGCTTGGCGGGTGTTTGTTTCATTTGTATACATTTTTACCGATCTTAACCGAATTCAACGTAAACTGCCGGAATCGAAATCCCAAATCGTGACAAATATTAAAATATAATTAAATTGTAAAAATAACAATCGTTTTATTTGTAGGTTTGTGGAACCGATACGTATACTCGGGACCAATAATGATCACGTTAGAAATACCGTAAGAAAAATATCGATACTATTGTTAGAAGACGTTCCCGCATACTGGAGCTTTGGTTGGTCAATTGTAAAAGCCGCCTTTAGTTACTTCAGAGAACCAGTCTGGATTAATAAAGTGGCGACTGCCGTTGTTGATTTGTGGAAAAAATTGTTGGCCTCGGCAGTTAAGATCGACGTGAACGAAGACAGAACAGCAATTATTCTAGACTTTCTACCATTTTTTCCGCGGAGAAACTAACAAATTTTAATTACGGTGGTGGTTTGATTGTTTTACTGTTGCCCGTAGAAACCACGGCAACGGACGTATAAAAATAAAACAAACGAAAACAAAAACTACACATCATTCGAGCGACAACGCAGAATATCAACCGTTACGATAATAATACAATTACCGTTACACGAGCGCGATAAACGATGTTTCCGATAACGTGGACGCACGTGATTTTGGCGGCGATCGTCGCTTCGATATGTTTGTCGGGCGTGTTGGCCCGGTACGCGTACAAAGCGATCGCGTACACCAAACGGATGGCGAACGAGAACGCGGTCCGGCCGGACAGCGTCAAGAAGTACATGGAGCCGCCCGACGGCACGTCGCTGCCGGCGGACGTCCATTTACAGCTGATCATCAACTGGCTGNAAAATTAAAATGCATATTTTTGCATATTTTGGTAAATAAAATGCATATTTTACAATTTTTTATTGTATACAAATCCTACCCTGGTGATGACTGAATGGGTTCCAGAGGGTCAAACTGTGAACCAACATTACTATTTGACAGTTTTGGCAACATTGCGCGAATGAGTTCGTAAGAAACGGTCGATAGGATAACGCACCTGCCTATAACGCGCTGTCTGTGAAGCGTTATTTGGCCGCTTAAGGCACTCCAGTACTCGAACACGTGTCTTACTCACCCGATTTGGCACCCTGCGACTTTTACATGTTTCCGAAGATAAAGTCTACCTTAAAAGGAATCCGGTTTGAGTCGATGGAAGAGGTGAAACAAAAATCGGCGGAACTCCTGAATTTTTTTTTTTTTGTTTACGGCCTTTTAGACCACACATCCAAACATAATTGCCTCCATCCTTCACGATTTTGTGCTAGTATATGCCAATCTTCCTCCGGGTAGAAAACTGTTACATCTTTTTTAACACAGTCCTCCCATCGCATTCTGGGTCTTCCTAGTGGTCTTTTCTTGTACCGTAGGTGTTTCATATTCACAATTATTTGGTTGTTCTTGTATATAATCAAACATTTCTTCAGGATCTTCTCCATTAAGCAGCTGTTCAAAATATTCTGCCCATCTCTCTGTTATTTCCATCTTTGTTATTATCAGTTTTCCATTCTTATTTCTTATAAATATTTCATGTTCTTTATATCCTTTTCTCATCCTGTTCACTTTCTGGTATAATTGTCTACTTCTGTGTGCTCTGTGATCTGATTCTGTCATTTCTATAATTTTATTTATACATTTCCTTTTTTCTCTTCTGCAGATATTATGGGCTTCCTTTCTTCTTGTAGTGTATCTTATTCCGTTTAGTTGGTTTGTTGTATCCGTTAAACATTTTAATCTCGCCTCTTTTCTTCTTATTATTGCTTCTTCGCACACTGAATTAAACCATGGTTTATTTTTTGATTTCCGATGATTTCCTCTGATGTCTTTGTAATGATTTTTTTTATAATCTCCCAAAGCGATTCAATATTTTGAGTCTCATTAATATCTGTTAGTTGTGTTAATCTCCTCACTTCGGTTTGAAAAGCTTTACACATTTCTTCATTCTCGAGCTTTGTTATTTCATATTTGACACAGTTGGAGTTATCAATTTGTTGACTCGCCTTTAGCTTGATATTGAACTTCCCAACTACCAAGTAGTGGTCTGAGTTACAGTCCGCTACTCTATATACTCGTACGTCGTTGATAGCATTTGTGAATCTCTCATTCACTAGGTTATCGTCAATTTGATTGATATGTTGTCCATTTGGTGATCTCCACGTACCTTTGTGTATATCTTTATGGGGAAACATTGTACTCATTATCCTGAATCCTTTGCCAGTTGCAAGGTCTACTAGTTTCATACCATTATCGTTTGTTATTTCGTGTAAGCTATACTTCCCTATGGTAGGTTTGAAGAACTGTTCTTTTCCTATCTTCGCATTCATATCACCCAATATAATTCGTATTTTGCTATTTTTTTATTTTCGTCAAGATATCTTCTACCTCTGCGTAAAATTCTTCTTTTTCCTCTTGTGACTTCTCCTCCGTTGGTGCATGCACATTTATAAATACTACATCAAAAAACTTGGCCTTAACTACAAAAATAGCATGTTGACAAAGCATGACTATCAACTGAACTCCGATCAAATTTGTTTTTTCGTTAGCAAACTGTTTATTGTTACTTACAGGTCTACATTAAATTACCTATAACAGTGGCTGCACCCATCCTTATTATCCTAGAACGTCTTTTTATTAATCTGAGAACCAGATATAATCTTAAATCCATCGCTAAAGTGTTCGATCGATTAAAAATTATAAAAATTCAATCAAAATAAGTTGATATATTTTCAACTGATTTCAATGAACTTTTAATTGATTTTAAAAAGGCTTTCTGGGTTTAAACACTTGAATTACCTTCTGATAACCAATAGTTGCCATATTGTTTCTACGGTTTACAGAATAAAAGCTAAAATTTAAAAACAAATTATAATTCAGTTTTACTCGAAATAGTTAAAATATATCGTATATAGAATATATAATCTATATTCTATATACGATCAAAAACGATTATCTATATTAAAGATAATCGTTTTTGGCCAAGATACTACGACTATGTCTCTAGTTCTCAGAAATGAAGTATTAAGAGAAAAATATTTAATTATAGTAGACATGATCTTTTAGGTGCAAATGTAATATTTGTCATAAGTTTCTCCCCTTATGTCTAAAACTTATCAGAGTACTCTATACGCTTAGTGTCAGGTTTACTTATAACCACAACAAGCAAATGATTGGATTGACTAAATTTTAGTGATATCAAATTTAGCACCTACAAAAAAATAAAAAAACAAATACCACGTAGTCGGTTTCCCTCTAAAAATAATATTGAATAAAAAATAATGGTAATGTAAAATTTTAGAACTATTTATTTCTGAAAATGTCAAAAAAAAATTAGTAAGTACTCCGAGATATCGAAATAATCATATTCGTGATCGCTGAACACGGTATATAATATAATGTAATTTTATTGATTTCAGTAATATTATTTGTTTTATTTTATTTTTTTTCGAAAAATAGTTTAAAGTAAAATACATGCCTTTCCATATAAATAAAGCTGACCATTGAATTCTCAAAAATGGAATTTCGTTTTTTAGTAACGTAGTTAGTGAATAGTTGTTTTAAAACTCTAGAAAATTGGTTTTTTGTAGGCAGTCTATGTCAGTAGTCTTCAACCTTTTTGGACTCATGACAAACTTTTTTAGGCATATATTTTTCGTGACCCACGTTTAGTCGACCGCACACCTAAAGAGCAAAACTGCATTTGTAGAAAAACAAAAAAAAAATCTAAAATTATTTAATACTTTGTAGTAGTACTGTTATAACTGAATAAATAAAAACTACATTGTTGACGAAATAAATGAAAAAAAAACTTTTTAATGGACACGGAAATATGACTAGAATAATAACACGTCTAATATATTTTATAATACTTTGTCTTTAAACACAATAACACATCAATAACTTTAACGATAACATTATAATATATGAATTTTATTACTAGCCTGTTTTACTCGTAAATTATTAAGTATATTCAATGTATAATGTCATACTACGTAGAATCATACCAGGATATGAAACATATATTGTGATTTGATATTCATGATACTACTATATTATTGAATATAAATTAAATAATATTGTTGATACATAATATATTACGAACATTTTTATACTATATTTTCATTTATTAATTTTTTTAGTTCAATAATTAAACAATTATTTGTATACCGTATATAATTGTGTAAACTTAATTTTTATTTTAACAAGAAAACTTTTCGCGACCCATTTTTGGGTCATGGCCCATCGGTTGAATACCATTGGTCTATATGATGTATTAATGTGTGAGATAGTAGTCTCAGATGTCAACATTAGAGGGCACCCAAATATTGCGAGTTAAGACGAGTAAAACATGTGCAAAATAAGCGGAAATTTTGACAATACTGAACTAAGTGTAACGCAATTCGTATAGGTTTCTGATGTATTGATTTATTCAATTCAAATATATTTAAGTAATTATAGTGATAGAAATAAAAATCGTTTAACAAAAAAAATTGATTGCAAAAAAACTCAAAAAGCTCTACAAATAACAAAATAATACTTTTATAAGACTTTTTAAGTCCATGAAGTCGGCAGAAAATTTATGATATAATACATTCCAATAAATACCAATAAATGATATAATATGCTACTATCTTATGTACTCGTAGTTAGTACACAATGTGTACTACACATGCAGTGTGATATCTGCCATGTTGGTAATAACTATCATTGTGCAAAATAAACCACTATATTAAATATAAATTAACTTTCCCAACAAATTAACGACTCCTGCACTGAAATATCTCCTAACCTGAACAAAAAGATCAGATTTCTGAGATCCATGTAGTTACTGTAAAAGCTACTTTAACGTATTATGTATTATAGTTATTTAGACATCACTGTCTCGACTCTCAATAAGTGTTACTAATTTAAAACTGATTTTACAAAGGCTTAAAACTATTATTTTATAGTTTTTAGAGCTTTGTGGTGGTTTTTTTAAAGTGGTATTTGTTTGATATAGATCACTGACTCAAAATTTCTTTACAACACCCATATTCTAACTATCCAAAATAAAGCTCTATCCCTGTTTGCTATAATTAAATAAAATTGTTCAGAATTGAACGATTCTTTTACTTTCAAATGCCTCTACACTTCTCTTGTCTGATCTTTACCTGAATATGTTCATATGATCTGGGATAATAATAACATTGGTCACAATAACAAACTTGAAAAAGTTCAAAATAAAGTGCTTCATTTTATATGCTACAAATCTAATATTGATAGAACTCCCCACACTGGTTATGAAAATATTCTAGAAATCTTAAAAATGGATTCTTTAAAAGCACGTAGAATTTCTTATTATAACTTATTATAATTAATGATTCTAAGTCTGATAAATTTAAAAGTACCTAATCATTTATTTTATCTACCTATCTGGTTTCTCAAAACTACACGTTAAACCACCCAATCAATATTTTAATGTCTCATGGTAACAACCATGACCATAATCTATTTAAATAAATTATATTCCTACCATCTGTATAAACTTGTATTTTATTGTTTATGTCTGTAATCCGTATAATGTACATTTACATATTAGATATGGATATGGTTATTGTACACATAATAGTCTAGTTATTCGTACATACTGTTAAGTGTTAATTTTTGTTTAAGCTCATTAATGTTAAAATTTATACTTTATTCACAATTGTCACTATTATAATATATATAATTGAAATTGGACAATTTATCCGTAAATAAATAAATAAATAATTTGAACAAGGATTAATCAATAATATTGTTAGTTGATAATCAATGTTTTTACTTTAATGTTGAGTTAAGTAAACACTATAAAATTCACTTTTTTTTTCTTATTCAATAACTTGTAACGATTCTGTATTTTTTCTAATCAAGTATAGGTAAATCAGAGAAAATTATTTTCAAAACAATACATTTATTACTATAGGTAAGTACTGTGGTGAATCAAACATGTTCAGATCATGATCAAAAAGATTCACAAACAAATATTATCTGTTAAAAATAGTTTATATTGTGAATAATAAAACACGTTGATTTTAAATAAAAAGCATACTTATTTGAAAAAAATAATAAAATATTATTTTCGAATAATCGAATTTTAATATCAGGTAATATACTTACATTTCAGTAAAATGACTGTAAAGATTTTTAATTTACTCTGATATCGATCGTGCTTTCTGAAATAAAATAAATATCGTGTAAAATATAATACGTATATTAAATCATAAATAATAGGCATAAAGGACATATGTAAACAAATATAATTTTCTAACCAACATAACTTAATAATATACAACTTATAAATAATGAAAGTTTCTCTGTACGTTCGGCACCTTCTTTGAAGATACAATTTAATGATAAGGAAGTATTAAATTTAGCGTATTCGAGTACGACTTATTCAAGACAGAAAGACAATGTATCAAAAACAATAAAACACATATTACAGTATTCATTTTGAAAAAGACGGACATACTTCGCAAAAGTAGGTGGGTCTGCAGATCTGCGTGCAACAATTAATCATGACTAATGAAAAACGATTTTGAGTGGAGTTCAGTTACCTATACATGTTTTGAAAGGCCTTTTTCAGAAAAAGAGAAAATGAGGAATTTAAACGATAGGAGTCCTAGTAAAATCCAAAAATGCTCTAACAAAATTTAGCATATTCGGCATAATTTTTTTAGGAATCAGACAATGTACCGGTATAAATACAAAGATAGCAACGGCATGTTTATTTGTGGATTTTCAAAGTTTATGAGCCCTAACAAAATCCAAAAATCCCTGGTAAAATTTACCAAATTCCTATCAAAATATATTTAGCAACAATAATTTTCGTTTCACTTAAAATTTAAAATGCTGTGAAAAAAATGATTGCCTTTTGAAGTGTTTTAAAAAAAAAAATTAAGTTATACCTAACTATATGAATAAACGTACTCAAAGAGACAAGTTTTGATTTAATTGCATCAATTTGACCACCACGTAATGCGTTTTACTATATTTTGAATTTCCATTTTTCCCTAACAGTTATTATAATTTACCCAATCTAAAAAATATCGATTTTGTATCACTGAAAACTCAAAATGTGTATACTAAATCGATATAATTATAATTATAATTACCTATATTAAATTTATATTTATGATTAATATAAAATATGAAACCATTATCGTAATATTAGACTTTACTAATGAGATGTTTCGATCAAATTATTTACATAATACACAAGAAAAAAATATAAAATAATAATTGTTATTATTTCGTTTTACCAAACATACGAAGTTCGCATTTATTTACAAGGTTTGCATCTCAGTCATTGAACATGATAAAATCTAGTCAAATAATGGTTATAAGGAAACCTTAAGCAGTGTTAATTTTACGGAACATTTAAGTTCTTAAACTATATACAAACGATAATTAATAAATTTTGAATATATCTTTACGTTACAAACCAATTTAAAGGAAAAAATCTATATTTTAGTACAGATTACTTTTGGAACATTTTATTTCAGTTTTATAATAATTCATTCGGAGATAAACGCTAAAAATCGAAATTGATTTTAAAAATAATTTCCTGGGCGGCTGTTCGGCTTGACAGTATACGATAAGACCACATTTTTATTTTATGTCACAGACTATAGGATAATAATACGACTACAAACTATCTGTAAATCCATCTCGATCTTTTCTACTCGTGACGGACGACGGTACACTAAATGGACGATAAAAATAAACAATATGAAAAGTCTTCATAATAATAGGTTACTATTACGTTTACCTTACATTTCACGTAGGTTTTTTTGAACGCGTAATAAGTTATCCCGATGTCATCCACAGCGCATATCACGGTATCTCGGATTACAACCTTGACCAACGACAAGCCCGGGAATATCACATAATACCAAAAACAAACGGCATTACTTAAATTCGATGAGAAAAGTTGTCCATGAATAGTGTTCACTCGATAAATAAAAAAAATGACGTTTAACATTGAAATTAAACTTTTATTTGACAGTTCGAGCGGATAGATTACAAATTTAAACTATTTTAAAGTGCTACTATAAGATCTTCGAATGATTATTTAATATCCTCATTTTAAACATCTTCCTCCATAATTTGCATATACCTATAGGTTCTAAGCTCTATATGGTTGAATTTTGAATTTAAAATTATTAAATCTATATTTTAATTCTAGTTAAAACATGCATTTTTGTTATAGAAATATGATTAAAATATGACTAAAATAATTTCGGTTTATACTTTTATTTTGAAATCCGGATGTAACGAATAAAAATCTATTAGTTTTACAAAGGTCTTTTTCTAAGAAAATATTTTTTCGGTTAAACTACTAAACTTTTTCATATCGTAACTCAAAAAATGCGGTATTTTGTATGATGATACTTCTTTTTAATATATTTTAGAAATTTAAATACCTTGTCAAACAATTTTTTAAAAACTAATAACTACCAGGTACCTAAAAGAAATGTTTTTTATAGTTTTTTGGATTTCTATTGGGAAAAAAAATACAAGGATATTAATATAATAAACATAATAAATACTTGATCGATAAAAATATGCCGAACTCTGCTCAAAATAATGTTATTGATTGAAATCATTTATCACTTAATTAATCTAATCATCTCTTTAAGCGATATTCTTTTGGGGCTTTTTCTATTTCAAATAATTTTCAAAATCAACGATAAAATAAGGGTTTGAATTCGGACTTTTTATACTCATAGAATTTCGTATACCTCAATACCTGTCATCCACGATGAAAATAACAATGTCTGGTAATAATAATTTTAAATTATGAGTAGATCAAAGAAGTTATTATACGTTTTACTTATTGCAGAAAATTTATTCGGACCTTATAAACTTCTCAACTACAACAGTGGCCTACCAGCGATACGAATTATTTTCAAGATTTTTATTTATTAAAAAAAAAGCTAAAGTCTAAGTGTAGTTTTTCCATCATATTTGTCATGCGTAGTTCGTTATTACATTATTTACGACTATATTATTTTATTGTCATTGCATCATTTTAGATTCTGAGTGGAACGAAGAAACTTAAGGTTTTGTAAAGATGTTTAATTTTTAATTTTTATTTTCTGTAGACAACTTTTCTACCAAGGATCTTGCTTCAATTTTTTAATGTTGCACCTTTTCTGAAAGGTAATCGGCATGGGGAGGTATCTTTCGGGTGGTAATATTCGATTTTTTGAGTAGTTTACTCGACAAATGTGAAAAACCAAATCGAAAAACGGGAAAATATAATAAATAAATTAGTAAAATATTACGGCCTTCTTTTTCCCACGGACAACTTTTCTGTCAAAATTTTGCTCTAATTTATAATTAAAGCAATTTGTCTTAAAGAAAATTTGACTGGGAAGGTACTTTAGGAAGGCTATTTTGAAATTTTCTCAAGAGTTTTCCCAGCAAATGTGAAAAACCGGGAAAAACGGTAAAATCGTTAAATTAAACAAATATTATCAAAGAAAATATATAATGCCAATTTTATTATTTTAACCCAACATGACATAATATATATATTGCTGACAAAGCATCAGTATTAACTGAATTCTGCTCAGAATCGTTTTTCGTTAGCAATAGTATTCATTAAATTACTTATAACAGTGGCTGCACCCGACCCCATTATCCTAGGATACCTCTTTTTATTAATGATATTCGCCTATACCAACAGTAAGCTTCAAATTGTTAAGCTACGAATATAGGTAATGGCTATTAAAAATTTTAAAATCAGTCATAAATAACAGAAAATATAAAATAATACTGTTGTTATAGCTGGGTTTGATCACAAAAGTCAGTTATTATTTTAAAGAACATTGGGAAAAACCAGAGCTGAGGTTACTTATTATTGTGTATCATTGTTGTAGATGGGTAGTTGGGAAGATAAGATACATGAATAATAAAAATAAACTATTTTAATTTGTTATGATTTCTTTTTACTCTAATTATATTATAATTTTTTCGCTCGCAATATTATAAAAATCGCTATCACTGTAGCTTATTTACCAGAATGTCTCATTACTACTCAACTGTTAAAAACTATTTATAATATAGAGAAACGATTAATTTTATAAATCCTACTAAATGGTGACGGCAACCGTTATTCATTGCTGGCAGCCGAAGTTTTAAGTCTTAGAAGGTATCTACTTTCTCGGTAAATTTGCCTTTATCTGATAGCTATACAGACATATAATAATCTTCTTTCGATCAGTACTCAGTTAATATTTTATTAATAACAGTAAATAGCTTGAAATGTGATTAACTTATGAAAAAACAAAAAATATGTATAAAAACTAAACAAATGTAAAAAAAGCAAATTCTGCTTATTGGCGTGCCACTGTTATACCTAGGTTGGTAGTGAAGAAGGTAGAATACAGCTATTTAATTTTAGAAATATATATACGCATAAATAAATAATATTTGACAAAAACGATTCTGAGCAAAGTTTGATTAAGCTTGTTTTGAAACATCGTGACTTTTACAATCTTCGTCAAAATTTGAATTTAAAACGGTTATAAAAAAAACACCTTCAACTTTTTTACTATCACTAAATACAACTTACAATGAATTTTGTATAAAATTGTCAAGCATTTATGTTAGACTAAAACAATAATATCTACATAAAACCAAACAAAAACTAAAAAAACTCGAAAATGCCAAGTGCCTATAAAATCACTCAACTCAAAAATCACTAAGATGTTTTGAAGATTTAATCACATCTAGAAAAGAATAATATATAAATATTTTGTGAGAATATTCAGGTCTCTAAAATTACTTTTAACCGAATAACAACCAAAATATAAAACCGTAAATAATGAAACCGTTATTTCTATAAACAAAGTTTACAGCATTCAACAAAAAAGGCTTCTTTGATATTATATTCTGAGCTGAACGAGGGATGCATTGGGTTTATAGTAGTCTTTATTTTATTTGTTTTCTGAGAAACAACTTATTTACCAGAACTTTAGCTTTGGTTTTCAAACAAAGTACTTTTTCTGAAAGTAATTTTGACTGGGGTGGTACTTCAATTACGCAAATTTTTATTTTTCCGGGGGTTTTTTATAATAAATGAGAAAAACTTAGGAAAAACAAGAATATTTACAAAATGTATTATTTTAAAATTGTAAAATTACGGCCTATCAAAACATGTTTAACCAAACGTGCAGCGACTTTTTTAAAAAGGTGTGAGGAGGTACCCTAGAGAAGTCTTTTTTTGATTTTCTCCGGAGTTTTCTCATCAAATGCAAAAAAACGAGAAAATGTACAAAATATATTACGATTTTTTTTCTGTGGACAACTTGTCTACCAACAATTTTGCTCCAACTTTTAATGATAGTAATTGTTCTAAAAGAAAATTTCACTGGGAATATACTTAAAACAGGTCGTTTTTCAATTTTCTCAGCAAATGTGAAAAACTCGGAAAAACGTAGGAAAACCGGCGAAATCGGTATAACATAAAACAAATATTATTAAAGAAAATATATATCGAACCTATTTAATTACTTTACTATAATACGGTATATATATTTTTGACAAAGTATCACTATCAACTGAACTCCGCTCAGAATAGTTTTTTCGTAAGCAACGGTTTATCGTTGCTTACAGGTATACATTAAATTACCTATAGCAATAACTGCTCTCGTCCCCATTATCTTAGGACGTCTTTTTATTTATTGTTTTTTTTTTTTTTTGTTATTATTAAGCTTTTATTATTTTAATCTTTTAATATTTTTGAACAATCGTTGTTGTTGTGAAAACACACATTGTTGAAATAGCAACACCGAGCTTCGCTTTTTCTTTAGAAATGATAAATCGTTGTGTACAGATCTAAATTATGTTCTCATTTATATCCTACCTTCTTAGTTTTCACCTACAACAGTTGCCCACCTGTGGTGTAATATATGGTGTACATACATTGTATGTCCGTTCGGTTTTTATTTTTGTATATATTTATTTTATGAATAAAATCATTTCGGAAGAAACGTTTGAATATTGAACAGGAGGTTCATTATATGTTTTACTTTGTGGTAAAAAAGCTGAGCGTATTTTAATAATTTTCTTCATAAGTATTTACAGTTCAAACCTTAAAAATCACAGTATTTTTAGATTTGCTTAACCGATTTTCGCTCAGAATCGACGGAATCGTATTATCGCCACAGTATTTACTGAGGCGCACAGATATAAATTAAATAATCTATATGTATCCTACCTTCCCAATTTCCCATTCATAACAGTGACACACCTATCAGCAATATCAGCGTTTTTTTAAATTTAATTTTTATTATTCTTATATCATAAATTTAATATTAAATATACCTTTCTATTTTATTTTTATTTTAAGTATTGAGTCATTTTTTTTTATATAAAATAAGATACAAATTACTTGATCCTGAATTCAGTTTTTTTTACGCCCTAATTTAATTTTTCTGAAACGCAATTATAGATAAACAGTATATTAGAATATGTATTTTAAAGTGAACTATCTTCGATAGTCGTTGAGATAATGTGTATTCTTAAATTTTTTTTTGTTTGTAACTATATACTAACTAGTGAATATATTAAATTTATAGAACACTTAAAGCTATATCGTTGAATTATTTTTAAGCGGTATGGTTTTTTGTCTATTCGAAGTGACATTATGTTATTATTTAGGTGCATACCGACATTTCAAATTTACGAATATAATTCATTACCCGTCGTTGTATAGAATTTGAGTATTTTTTAGTAGATATTCAAAAACTTTTTCATGTTTATTAAATACAAAGCGAATACATATATAATATTTTTTTAAAATATTTTCAGATGACATGCACCCTACGTGATTTGAATAGATTTCAATAATATTTCAATAGTTTAAAAACATATTTTTCAGTACTTATATGATGTATCGATATTTTTAGAACACAACATACTGTTCATTGAACGTATAACAAAATTTAACTAAATATTCGGTAATAGTTTATTTTTTTCCCCACAAACCTGTGTAATTTACCATTTCTACAATTTTTTTTCGGTATAATCAATCACGAAACAGTCACTTTGACTTGTCTCTATAGTTATACATTACTATATTTAATCATAAAAAAAAAAAAAATATAATATGCGATATATTTAAAATTACCAATTGAATAATTAATTTATTATATACTTTGTCCTTATTTAGGGCATTAAATTTACTTTATAATAATATTTTCTTTTATATGTATATTATGAATTATAAAAATAGTTGTAATTTAGTTACCTACTTAATATTTCCCGTTTCGCTCAAACATATTATAGTTATTATAAAATTAAAATGGTTTATATAGATGTTGAATAGTTGAAACACATACAAAATGTTTTAAAAATATACATCCCAAATTATTATTTTATAAGAATGTGTAGCGTTAAAATTCCGTTAAAAAACGTGTAATTTTATATAGATTTGGCGAATTAGCTAGGTATAAGTTTATTAGAAGCATTTGTAGAAATGTATAAAAATAATAATTTGTGATATACATTTTTAAATAATTTTCTTCATATTTTAGCTATTATTAAAAAAACTATTGACAACTTAATTTTAAAATAACAAAATCTATTTTGGCGAAATATGGATCGCGCCCGTTATAATTTTACTTTCACACCATTTTAGTTTATACATAAGCACGAAAAAGTAACAGAATATTACATAGGTACCCACTTTTATTCTATTTACATCAGTGTGATTAAACTTTATTATGTACGTATAGTACACTTACAACGTGTATAAAATATAAAAACAGAAATCAAATAATAATCATGACTAGAAGATCTTTTTAACTATTGTTATTTTATTTTTTTTTATAAACAGACTTCTCGAAAATATTCGAAAAAAATGTATTTTTTAGACAATACCGTCCCGACACATCCACAAATATATCGAGGACTAAAAACAAAATAAAAAAAATAATTTAATGGTCGCGAGTTTGGCAGTACTATGAAGTTATATGAATCGTATATTATGTTTTATAGTCTCTGATAAAGCTTTATTTCGAACTAGTAGAAACAAAAGTAAATTTCTTTAAACTTATAGGACATTGAAACAGAATATATAGAATAAAAAGGAGTAAAAGCCATTGATTCGTTTTTATTTCACCCGATTATATAGTCATTTAGGAATCCGAGCTCATCAAGTGCTCAATCGTTTGGTATCTCAGGCGAATACACTTAGATATCCAGGGATATAGATTGCATATATTTTACAGCATCATTAAAATTATACGATAAAAATGACATTAGATTCTTATTTTAAGCACCGTGTTTTATGTGACACATATAATAAAGCGTGAAATATGAAAGTCTTTGTGCGGATACCTACGGAAATAAATGAACCTACACATATTACGATAAAAACGCTTCGATATGAAAATCTAGAAAAGCGAAAATACCGTAAACGCTATTAGTCGACAATCGTACCGCCGCGTCGTCGAGTCACCCGATTCAGTTAGGTATTCCTTGAATAAATATTTCCTTCTGATTTACCGACGTACGCCTATTTAAATTGTCTATGCAGTTTAAAGGCTAGATGGGTTAAGTCTTATACTCAAAATCACAAAAATTTAACTACAACTGTCAATAGTTTGAAACTAAATCACAATAGTAATATTATTAGTTGTAGTAATACCATGACTAGTGATATTATAAAGGAAGAATATTCTGGGAGTAAAAAAAAATATTCTCACAAAATGTTTTATTTATTTAGATTCGGAGCAGAGCGATTTTTCCAATCGAAAAATGACAAGAACATTGTGCAATTGTTGCATTGTGAAACTAATTGATACATTAAGGAGGTGATTTTCTGATTTTTTTAAAAGGCTTCCAAAATAATTCAAAAAAACCGGAAATAAAATTATAGATAAAATGGGAAATTTGTATTGCGCACCGTAGCCATTACGTTTTCATTGTTTTTAACTTTTACGCACAATGTTTTTTTACCAGAAATATTGTTTTAATCAAAAAATTCTAAGAGACCTTTTTGTTGAATTTAGAATCTAGTTGCTAAGGGAGTTAGTCATTTTTTTGGAGTTTTCAATTTTATTTTTTTAATGTAATTCAGTGAAAATTATTTGTAGAGATTTGACCTTTTGACAAAAAACTTATATTTGTCGTTTCTAGACGTCGTAAAATTTTAAAAACATTATTATTATGTTATTATACAACCGGCAACATCCGATTGCCAACCTTCGAGACGATTTTTTATCGTTTAACTTGATTTGCAGTCGCATATTAGACGAGCAGGTATCATAATATTATGACGGCCGATGATGGTATCCGAGTCAATTGAATATTATCTCGAAAATTGAATTCTGAGAAGGGGAAAATCAACGCGTACCTGTATAATAAAGCATTGCGTCGAAATTATTCGTTTTGAAAATAAAACGCGTGTAAAGATAATACAACGATATATTATGGTGATTCAATCTGTATTGTGTGCTATTTTTATTAAATTTATACATACGAATTATTATTATTATTCGCTGTACCGACATCATCGAAAATCGCGTGCACGCAACAATTTCGTATTTCGAGGTCGGACGAATTTCAATAATTTCACCGAATTGTATACGAATTTTATTATATATATATATATATATATATTATATTCATTTTAATTTACATTTTACATCATTAAATTATAAAATATAATATTTATGTATAATAGTTTGACTATATAGGTAATTCGTTCATTTGCATTCGTCATATTTATGTTGTTTTAATTTATGATTTTATGATGTCAAATATACCTTCCTATAAAGTTTAATAACAAATTAAATAAATCCCAAAATAGTTATTTAGTACAGTATTATTGAAGAAGAAAAAGTTACAAAAGTTTCAAGTCATTAGATGGATAACAAATAACTTGTATACGACCTGTTATTGATTTGGATTCTATGCTTTATAGGTCCCTTTTTTTTTTATTCTTTCCCAATTTCCAACCGTCCTACGTAATATAGGACTGTATTTATTTATTATTATATCATAATAATATTTATATACTACCTTTATATATTTTTCTACTAGTTTTAGTGATTTTTAAACTTTTAATTTTAATTTCCAAATTGACATGTGTACAAACTACTAAACCAGCAATAACTGTTTTAAATTTGATAATTCATAATCCATTTTTGGAAGATCTTTTTTCGTTTACCTAAATCATCTCGCTCTAGTTTATTTACAAGTACGGGATCTTATTTTTTTAGGATGAATTAAGCTTATGTATACAACTATAGAGTAAGCTTTACATTTTGTACAACTATCAGTTCGTTCCTTTCATTTAAACAAACCACTGAGCTGCCGAGTATCATTAACTAAAACACTCTTGTTTTGTCTCTATAGAAAAAAGATTAGATATATAGAAGATAGATTGAAGTATTTTTATTAACTTTAAAAACTTAAAAGTACCTTTCTGAAGCTGTGGCATATTTAAGAATTTTTCACGGAAGGGGTCCAGATAATTGTCCAAACACATTTACGTGGAAGGCTTCGCCTCCCACCCCCATCAGCTTTACACGGAGGTAGGAATTCAATATGTTAAAACGAATTAAAAAAAAAAAAAAAAAAAAACCGTTTTGATACTAATTATTATTATTTTTTGATCACATAAAATAACATTTATAACATAAAATCTAATTTTCCTCAGTTTGCCAGTTCATTAATGATTTCATCCTTATCTAAACAATTTTCTCTAACCTAACCTTCTGAATGAACATCATTGCTAGTTCATTTAGCCTCGTCTACATAACAATAAAATTAAAAATATAGTTATAAGTTAAAAAATTTAAAAATTACATCATTCATTGTTGATCTTAGATATATTTTAAATGGTCGTAATATTTAAACATTGCAAATGTAGATAAATATATTAATAATAATACTAAAAAAAAAAAAAACACTGAAGTCTAAATGATTTCTGAAATTAGAGTATGACCATGAAAATTAAAGTCAAAACATTATTACTACAGCAACAGTAGAACCTGTAAAATGTTTCATATATATCCTCAACCATCTACATTAGAATCCTTATGTCGATATCCATTGTTTCCATCTTTGTTGTACGACGTACAATTATTTATATTCATCCGGGTGATTTTTCCACGTCCCATTTCACCAATTAATTGATTTAACTAAATTTTAACTGTGAAGTTTGTAAAGTAGACGAACCACTATTTTCGTCTGTATGTTGGTTCCTGTGATTTGTTTTTTTTTAATACTTTTCTGTCAAAATATTTATTATATACATCATCAACTTTATTCGATATTCCAAGTTTTCACATCTCCACCAAAACCCAAATGCGTTTTTGACTTCATACTTTCTTTAAAACTGTTAAGATTCGATTTACCATTAAAATTAGGTTGAAATTCATTGTTTAACTTAGACCAGATTTTATTTCCGTTTAAATATATGTAGTTATTCTTATTTGTTGCCTTGCCGAAATTTTTTCCTTAGAGAACTAATTCTATTTAAATCTTTTCTATTTGTCCTATAATCGTTTGGTGACTTCATTTCATTGGAATTGTAATGATCAAGCGTACAGCCAGGAATTCCCAAAGAGAAATGTTATGAAAAAAAAGCAAAATTTTTTGGCTATCACTATTTGTTAGCTAAACACTTAAGAGAACGTGCTCCAACATAGCAAATTAGCGTTTTGCAGGGACAATTTTGTGTTATCAGTTTTATTAGAGTGAATTGACCTATTATCAAACTTAAAAGTAAGAACATTACCTGTGTAATATAGGTGTTATTTTTTGAACATTTTCGATGAGCATTATTAAATTATAATATTGTCCCAACTGAACGCAAATTTACTTTGTCATGCGTTTCGCTACATATATTATAGTTTGAATATCGACTATAGTCGAGAGAAACAATAATAAATAACAATTATGAAACACATCGTAAGCGAAACAAATTATAAATATCAATGAAACAAACAAAGGGGTCCTCGGGACTGATCCCCTTCATGGACCGTTTTGAGCCTTTTTATAATAATAATAACAATGTTTGACAGAAATAAATAATAATTGATTTGAGACTCGGATAAAAAATAGCCTCAATTTGATGTCCGTGATAAAAAGTTTAAATAATTATATTGCTAAAATCCTGGTTATGCCACCGATAGGTACCTGATATAGTACCTGTAACATTCAAAGAAAACGTAACAATTTCATATTATTATTATTACTACAGTTATGATTAAATAATGAATTTTGAAATTAATTCGTCGATGGATGGCGCGTTGAAAAGTGACAAGAAACGTTTATTCGGAAATTATGTGTACAGAAAACAAAAAAGTATGTTACGAGTTTTATGAAAACTATACAGTCAATTTTTTTTTATTTCAACATTAACCACCAAATAGTTACTTATTTAATATTTTATAAGTATTTTCATTTTTATAAAACGGATATTGTTTTAACTTTTACAAAGATGTTAGAAGAGTAATTTATACGGTTTTTTGTATAATGATAAATTATAGCTTAAAATATTTGGCACTTATAAATTAATGGTAATTGTAGTTTACCACACGTACCACGAGGTATTTTATCAACAAAAATAAATTTTGCGAAATTGTAAGTTTATACCTTATATACCTTATACCGTTCACTTTATATTATTATTTTTTTCTTAATTTTTATACTCTATGATGCAGTGTCTATAATGCACGCATTAATTGTGTACCTACCTATAAACGGATTAACCAGATTTAGAGTAAAATGCGTATGTACGATCATTAGATACTTAGCATTAAATTACTTGTGCGATAAGTACATAATATTATAAAAAGTGTCGGTAAATCATTTACGACCAATCGACAATACAATAAAAATCTTAAGATAACGCGGTTTAAAGATTCTATTAAATTTGTGTTATGGTGAAAATATATTATTTTACCATATATCTATATCATTAATATACAATAAATATGATTAAATATTTATGTAATCATGCACCTGTCAAAACAAGAGCACATTTTAAATATTGAAAATGACATTTTTAAAATAAAAATCGATTTCATTTTTTTAGTTTCCTTTTTAATGTACAATATATTTTGTCACCACAAATAGTGTATTCTTAAAACGACTTTCAAAAAAAAAAAAATGCAAACAAACACAAATCTGTCCCCACAACATAATAGAGACAAGAACATTTCAATAGTATATATATAGTATAGGAATATTATTTTTGTCAGTCTAACTAAAATTTGAGGTCACGTCTATACAACACGTATACGTAGTCTTTACCACACAAATTACGTAAGTCTTCGTTTAATAATATACGCGCACATTCACATGGTGAACATGGTGATTTTGCCTAAATTCAGCTCGTTGAAAAAGCTCGCGAAGCGCGGAGTCTCCGTCCGCCTTAAATAAATATCGAATTTTAATACTATTATTAACAACGCCATTTAATGGCCGCGAGTTCGACATTCAAACAAAAAGTATAATATTTTGATAAGCGTTTCATGAACTTGGGAGAATACGTAACAGCATAATAATAATTCTCGTTTATGTCGGGAATGGATTATAACAATCATAATATATATATATATATATATACCTATACAATTGCAGCATATATTTTTTCGGGAGGGTTGATCTTAATATATTATGCTAAGTAAACACAAAACACGCGTTTCATAACGTTATGAATAAAAATATCATTTTAGCGTATATGTTTGCATACTTATGAATATTTAATACACGTAGATACGTATGTTTAATACATATATATTCAAAGGGGCATTTCCAATTTATAACATAAAAACATACTTTTTTTTAGCAAAACAACAATTTCGCGTTAGCAAAACTAATGTAAAAAAAAAAGAGCTGATACTGAGGATGAAAACGGTTACTTTTGTAGGTGAGAAGTTGGGAAGGTAGGATACATAAGGTTGTTTCATTTATATCTGTAAGCAACGATAAACCATTATTTGACGAAAGACTCGATTCCGAGCGCAGTTCGGTAATACATAATTTAAAGTGCCATAATTTTTTTTATGATTTTCGTTTAAATTTGATTTCAAAACGCTTATTAAAAATATGAAAAAAAGTCGTCCGATAATTTTGGAAATTTGATCACGTCTAGGTAAGTCCAATTTAAGTATTATTACCAAGTTTCAAGTCTCTTCGTGTATTTATAACCGAGTTACAGCAAAAAACTTCCAAAAATTAAAATTCCTTAAAAGCTCAAAAAAAGCTCAAAAGTTTTTTATTGTTATTATTATTTGAATTCTAATTATATAAAAATGATAACGTTAGTAATAATATTTTTTTTTTAAATTGAATACATTATTTGGAGTTTTTTCAAAAGTATTCGTGATCATGTATTTTTGTCTACGAATATTCCGAGTTTATTTGTTATAATTAGTTTTCTTCGTGAATGATAATAAATACTCAAGTTTAAATTAAAAGCGAATAACTAATTTTCTTTAAATTGTGTATTGAAAAATATTCGCCGTTTTTACCATAATAATAAGTACGAAAATAAGGATAAAATGTCGAAAAAATCTAGAAAGAATATATATCAAAATTAAATTTACTCGAAAAGTCTTCATATTAAGACATTATCGTGTTAAAAATAATTGCATATATTTGTATTATTATCCGTTCTCTATAAAATATGTGTATACTGACACAGTGACACCTGATAGCACATCGATGGACGCGGGTATCGTGTCAGCTGCGACCGTTGTCTATTTTCCCTTATCTCTTGGCAAAACTACGAAGACGAATAAGCTGCAATAGAACGGTCTTTCGACTTGGCGGGTTACCATTCGTCCCGCTCTATATATTACTACATTATACGGGTCGCGCAATTTAGTGTTTTTGGTAGTTATGTATAGGTTAGATACATTGATAAAAAATGAATATCGGTTGACCATAAATCTTTCTCACTGCTCACATCTCAACTTCCGACCACGAGGTATTTTTATCCCGGGTAAATAATATCAACAGCAGCGGTTCTTTTGTCTACCCCTTATTTTCGTATTATATACGTGCAACGAGATATGGGAACCGTGACAACCGCATTAATAAAAATGACCTAGTGCCGTTACTATACAATTATACAAACCAATGTTTTCTTCGTATAATTAAATTCTCGGTTTTTTTTTTCTTTCGTGTAACCAAGGCCACCAGAAATCAACAAAAAATAATGCAAACCGTCCAAAATCCACGTGTATCTAAGCACATCCATCATCAGCTTTAAAACAATTTCTATTTTAAAAATGTTACCTGTGTTCGAAATATCGAATCATAAAAAAACTACCTCTTGTTACAAGCCTATAAAATAAGTACACTCGGCAACATTTTGACGGAAACCTATGTATTATAATTTCAAATATACTTATGTACAGGTTTCCCACAGAAATATTTCTCTTGAATATCTTCGGACATTATAAAGATAATCAAATTCTGTTTTTATATTACTCATAGGGATGAGGACCACAAATATTTAAATTTGAATTAAATTTTTTTTTTAGTAAAAAAATTTAAAAAATAACTATTTTATTATTTTCGGAAAAATTTAAGATAGCCATTCTATAGAGTTTATTTTTCTAAAAAATGTATGTATCACACATTTATAATCGATCAATAGTCTTTAAGTAACAGCCGTTTTAAATTCTACTAATCTATGTGAAAGCCGATGTTATCGCGTAACACGGTTAGGTTATTCCCTAGATAAAGTTATTTTCTTTATTTTTTTTATTAAAAAAAAAAACTTATTTCAAATATAAACATTTGTAGACCTTATCCCTGTCAGTAATATACAGAAAAAAAAACAGAATTTGTTTATCTTTATTATCTCCGGAGATATTAAAGGGGTGTCTTTGTGAGACAGCCTGTATACGTATATACCGTACGTTATACGTATACAACATATCAAGTATTTTAAGTCTTAGAATAAGTTAATTTAGATAAATTTAGAACCAATGTATAAAAGAATAACAATATAGTATTATAGGTACTGTATTTGAGTATTTCAAAAAGGTAGTTTCATAAAAATTAGTGTTCTTGCAGTCGACAATAAACGCATCTTAAAATCGTATCGTAATGACACTATACAACATGTACCTATCAAATTATTTTGTTAATAATGTATGTTTTAAATCCTAAGTATAGAAGAATTTATTACTAATTAGTTAAAATTTGGTTTTTTCTTCAAAAGCACTTGTTAGGTAAGTAATTTTAATAATACTCCAAATTGTTCACATTGTATAACTTAAAATATGCGGATTTTTTGATCGGTAGTAATTTTTCTGAAAACTGTTTTCAACGGTTTTTCTTAAAAATTAAAAATATTTAAAATTAAGAAAATGTCGATCCATTAGTCAGATTTTTGTTGACAATATCAGCTTACTAGTAACAATCTTCGCTCAGAAATGTTTTTGACTATAATGATGTATTCAGTTGTGTTCAGTAGGTATGTAAACTAAGAGGTACCATATATCATCCTATACTAACCTTTTCAACTACCCACCTATAACAGTGACCTACCACAGTGCAAAGTATGTCAGGCTTTTTTGTTTATAAAAGTTGAAATGGATATCCGAGTTTAATGTTAATTTTGTTGTAATATTGTTATTAATTCATTTATTTATTTATTTATTATTGTTCATGGATAAATGTCCTTCTTACAAAATTATAAAACTAATTGTAACATTTTAGAAAAAATGAAAAATAGAACAAAAAAAATATATATACAGTATATTATGTTTTCTGTCATAATTAAAATTAATATTATAATCTTACTAATTCTTAGGCCTTAAATTGAAATGTGTTTCAAAGGAGTAATAAAAAAAAATCTAATGTAGTGAAAATCATATTGGTCAAAACAAAAGCCCTTGAAAAAAATGTTTCCATGTATTGTTTCCATAGTTGGTGTTTTAATGGGGAATTTTAAATAGTTCTAAATTCCTAGTGTTTTTACATGGTATACGGAAACCAATTTCCTATAATAAATCAGGACAGTCGATGAGGTTGTATAAGATACCATAAACTAATATAATATTAGCTACTTTACGTCTTATACTTAGTGAGTCTATGCTCAAGAAGTTTTCAACAACATACGTAAACGGTATCTCTAGTAATATGTATATTAGAAACTTAATCAATTATTTTTAAATACTTGTACTGGATATTATTGAGATCATTTATATATTTTGAATAGTTATTAGAAAAAATAAGTGAACCGAATTCGAGGTTAGATCTTACTAAAGACATATATAGGGTTTTTAAAGTCTTTTGTATTTTTATTGATGAAGCCTAACATTTTATATAATTTGTTTATAATTATTCTTTGGTTTAATTTAAATGATAAACCATGTTCAAAATAGACTCCCAAATCCCTAATAGAATTAACTCTATCGAATGAATAATTATTAATTTAGTACTGAAATATTATTGGATTTGTACTACGTGTAAAAGTGATCACTTGGCATTTATTAAAATTAAGAGAAAGAAGATTTTGTACACTCCATTGGTAAAACTTATCAAGACCAGATTGTAAAATATTTACATCATTAACAGATATAATATCCAAGTACCATTTTGCGTCATCTGCAAACAACAAAATTTTAATATTGGTATCAAGGACCGATGGAAGATCATTTATAAAAATAAGGAATAGTAATGGCCCTAGATGAAAGCCCTGTGGAACGCCTGAAATCACTGGATAATGATCAGAGTAGTGAAAAGAGATTATTACAGATTGTATTCAGTTAATAAAATAGGAGTAATGCCAGTTCAGAAAGTTTCCTTAGAACCCGAAGGCTTTTTAATTTAAGATATAATAGTATATAATTAACTTTGTCGAATGTTTTTTGGAAATCAGTAAAAATGATATCGACCTGATGCCCCTTATCTAAATATTTCGTTAAAGAATTTTGGAAGAATAATAAATTAGTTTGAATAGAGTGTTTTGAAAGAAAACCATGCTGGTGAATAGTTTTATAAAGTAAATTAGATAGCTTTTTAGTGATTATAACTTCAAACGCTTTTGATATAATTAATAATTTTGAGATAAGCCTATAGTTCCTAATATTACTTTTATCACCGGTTTTAAAAGTAGGTGTAATATAAGATTTTCTCCGAAAATTTGGAAACTTCCCGGTAGAGAGAGATGGATTAAATAAGTAATGAAGGGGTTTGATAAGTATAAAGAGGCTCGATTTTATAAATACAGAGACTGTCAGGTCCCGCCCCAGTTGTTTCACTAAGAGATGATATTATTTTCACTATTTAAAAAATAGCACACGAGTTTAAATTAAGATTATGAAAATTTTTCGTATGTGGTATTATTTGCTGATCAATAATAATTTCGTTATCAGGATACACTGAAGAAAAATAGTTTGCAAATAACTTAGAAACATGTTCAATATTATCAACAACAATACCATCCAACATAACTGAAGACGAAATACTTGATTTATTAGACTTGAGTGATTTTATGTATTTCCAAAAAGTTTTATAATTAAGATTAATATTATTTTCAATTCTCACTATATGATTCGCGTGAATAGGATGAGATAGAAATTTACATCTTTTCCGTAAATTTGTAAATGTTAAATAATCTGAAGCATTATTAATTGTTTTGTATTTTGTATGAGCTTTCTTTTTTAACATAGTTTGGTCTCTAAATTCTTTATTGGGCCAAACGATACCATTTGGTTTACTATAATTTATTTTTAGTTTTGGGACAAATAAATCAAAATAATGGTTTAGAATTTTGTAAAATTTGAGATAGCTGTATTTATATTTAAGTTATCAAGGTTAAAGGTTGTATCGAAATTAGTCAAAAATTTAGTAATATCGTTAAAATTAAAAACATCTGGGTTTGATTGTTTATTAGATAAATATGACGTATTAACTGAATAAAAAAATTTCAAAGGTGGGTGATACGAATCTACTAATGGAGTGAGTGAATAGTCGGGAAATATAGTATCTAAGTAGGTATCGGAAAAAATTAAATCTAAGATGTTATCATTACGGTTATTAGGAATACTATTAAACTGACTTAAGCCTAAAAAATGTATATAAGAATTTGTTACGATATTTGTTTTTGGTTTATTAATTAAATTGTAATCACTTAAATAAAAACCGGATAAATTAAAATCACCGATTATAAGGATATTAACAATAACGTAATTGGCAACGTTATTCTCAACAACCTCATAGTGGTGTAGATTAACATCTGATAGGATGTTGGGAGGAAACGTTTTATTTTTGTTTTTATTATTACTATATTAAAAACGTAATTATAATTTCATTACATACAAGCATAATATACAAGCGCATTCGAAAATCCCTAAAAAAAATTACTTTTTCGTTGTTATTTTTCGTTAGCACACATTAATCCGACTTACGGTTTTTATGCGAATCCCTTCATCCATCGATACGAAAATATAATCACTTGTATACTAACCCTTGAATCGTATTACAATATCATATTCACAATAGATAGATAATTCATACATATCATAATATTTATGTTTATATGTAAGACCAAATACGAGTTATTCGGTTTGACATTTTGCCCGTGCCTTGCGTCATATTATTTCATCTGTAGGGAAACAATAAATAAAACAATTCGAATTCGAATGTGTTCAATTGTTTTTACATTAATTTATCGATAAATCCTTATGTTTAGAGTGTATACCGTTCGCCTCATACATACCCTTTTATTTCGATATTTCGTTTCGAAGTAACAAACACTGATTTATACGTTTGTCTAAAGCCATTATGAATTAACAGGTTCTTTCATAAAAAGGAAACTATAATAATAATACAATCAAAGCTGCATATTATTATTATTATCGATTTCATTGTATTAAAGTATTATACAAATTTAATATTTTCAATTTGCTGTATGATGTAAGTTGTAATAAGACGAATTTAGCTGACATTAAAACTCGGAAAAAAGAAATTTCCAAGAAACTTAGTCTATATATTTTTTACATAAAAGTATACATTTAAAAAAAAAAATTGGTACTCACATATTTATACTGCAAATATAGATAAGCAGAAAATATACAAATTGGAAATAGCTGTGAGCTTACAATGTTAGCAACTTCTATTATACTTATGTGGTGACTACAATTTATTATTGGGGTCTAATTATGTAATTTCATATATTTTTATTTATGGCTTTATTGGTGATTGTTCAAACGATTACATATTAAAATTTAGCCTTGTTTTTGGGAATTATCTATACAATCATAATTACATACCTACACGAGAACCTCCTACAGCTAATTGGATTAATAAAACAATTAAATATAATCTACGACTATGTAGCTTTATACCTACTCTGTATCTGCTTGTAATCATTGGCTATTTACAATGCTACTATATATACAGGCTGTCCCGCGAAAATATATCCTTTCAATATCTTCGAAGATAATAAAGATAATCAAATTCTGTTTTTTTTTTTATATATTACTCACAGGGATGAGGACTACAAATATTTGTATTTGAATTCAATTTTTTTTTTTTTTTTAGTAAAAAAATTTAAAAAATAATCTTGGGAATTCTACTAATCCGTGTGAAAGCCTATAACATCGGCTTTCACATGGATTAGTAGAATTTAAAACGGCTGTTACTTAAAAACTATTCATCGGATATAAATGTGTGATAAATTAAAATTTTCCGAAAATAATAAAATAAAAGTAATTTTTAAATTTGTTTACTAAAAAAAAAATTTAATTAAAATATAAATATTTCTAGTCCTCATCCCTGTGAGTAATATAAAAAAAAAAAAAAAACAAAAAACAGAATTCGATTATCTTTATTATCTCCGGAGATATTCAAGTATTATATCTTCGTGGAATAGCCTGTATACTGTTCAAAAGTGTACCTCTATACACAGGGATGCCACCAAGTGGGGTGCTTCCCGTGACTAGACATTCCCTTGAATCCTTTGACGTTTGACAGTTACAACAATTAATGCGATTTGTATCTATGATTGATGTAGTTTTTCAGTCTATCCAACGCCAGTTACGTGCATGCAGTGATACATTCAGAACTAAGTTAGGGGAGGGATTGAATTAGATAGTCATCTCCCTCGAATAAATCCTAGTCACTCTATTAAGTCTACAACATATTGTATAGTGTAGTAGTACAAAATTATTGTACCATTATTTTAAATTATGAGTGAAGCGAGGAATGTATTGGTTTTACAATGGTGTTTATTTTTTTTTTTACTATAAACAACTTTTCCACCAGTAATTTCCCTCCGATTTACAATGATACCACATTTTCTGAAAGCAAATCTGACTGGAGTAATACTTTAAAGAGGTTATTTTTTTGATTTTTCCAGAAATTTTCCCAATAAATAGGAAAAAACATAGGAACCACGGAAAAATATAAACAATATTAAAAAATATTATTTAAGCAAATATATAATGCATATATACCATAATGTGACATTTATTGATGAAAAAATAACACTATTAACCGAACTCCACTTAGAATCGTTTTTCGTTAGCAATGGTTTATCGTTGGTTACAGATATACATTAAATTTACTCTGTACCTTTCCAACTTTTCATATATTACAGTAGCCGGCCGACGTGCGTCTTTTGTGACGCAATGTCCATCTTTTCGTTCATAATTTTAAAAAATCATATACAAGACGTCTATGTAAATTATAGTAAAACAAATATTAAAAATGAACTCATTTATTAGGTATTGATAGATAGGATCGTCAATAGATCAATAAAACTTCACGGTTAGGTACCAATCTGTTCATGTTCTAATAATCTGTACAGTAATTGATTTTTAAACGTCGTATTTGATTACGGTCAGCTGAAATTACGACTGCAGGCTGTCTATATATTCAACTTGGCGAAGTACAATTTAAAGGAATACGAGTGAGTAGCAGACCGTATTCCAACTTTGATAATATAATACGATAATAATATCAATAATAATATAAAAACATAATAACGCGGACGGTTGATTGGAGAAATACAAACTGGCACCAACAGAAGTAACGAACACTATGTCATCCACTTGAAGTAATAAACTACTTATAATAATATAAACATTCACTTTAAAGAAAAACAAATTGGTTTCTGAATAATTCTGAGTGTAGATTAATAATAAACCATACTCATATATGTAAAAGCCTAAACAAAAACAATTATAATGTTGTATTTTTATTTGTATAATATAAAACACGAAGAACGGCAAAATATATATATTAATTTTTTTTATAACAGAATTTTTTGCCCTGAACACATCATCGTTATGAGTGATACGTATATTACCAAAATATAGCATAGAAATGACCAGTGATATTTTAGGTTTTTCCCGCTTCGTTGATAAAATGTAAAACCGAATGGACTGTGTCTCACATTAAACAAAACATTAATATAATAATAAGTGTACTGTCGTAGTCACACTCATTGTAATACTTTGAGCACTGATTCATTAAAAAGAAAAAAAACAAAACAAATAATACCGAGTTATGAAAAAATAAAAATAATAATAATTAAATAATTCTTTTAGTCTCAAAATCAATTGAAATAATAATATGACAAAATTGTTCAATATTATACCTTTGTCAAACTCGTTGGCCATTTGGCATTTCCCAATATTTTTATGAAAACCAAAATAATTAATTATCAATAATTATACAAGCATATGGATCATATTATAAACATATGGTTTAACAGAATATAGTTTTCAACTTCCTCTCACGACAAGACTACAGAGTGAATAAAATAAGCTCCGGAAATTCGACAAGATTCGTCATTTAAAGTTGATACAAATAATCCCAGAAAAACAAATCTTAACATAAAATATATTCGAAGCACTTATTAAATAAAATAATATGTAATATTTTTTTCCTTTAATGTCTTTTACGCCTTATGAAGAATGTTTAAAATTTGTCAAGATTTATACTCACGTATACTTAATATAAGTACGCATGGTTTAGTTTTACTGTTAAAAATAAATTATCGTTTCATAGCTATCATCATTTTAATTTTATTATTCGCAGTATACCAAGATTATACAAACACGTTATTATTTTAAAAGGTTTAAAATTTCTAAGTTGCAAGTTAGTTCGGAAGTAAATATTGGTTTTCTGTAAACTCGAAATTAATATCTTCATTATATAATTCAAATACTTTATTATTATTAAAGTGATTTTGAAATAAGTTAACATAATGCACTTTTAGTTTTAGTATAGTCGGAAGAACTATTATCTCGTTACACGATTTTAAATTCTGAAAGCACAGAAGCACAGAAGTATAATGATTTTATTATGATGTACCTTTAATTTTATTTTGTTTATTGTGTCTGTGAAGAACATTTTACCAAAATTCTTACCCGGATTTTTAAGTGTAACATATTTTTTGAAAGCCAATGATATTTAGTTGAAAAATATTGATATGACACGTACTGAGAAGATCATTTTTCAATTTTGTTTTTATTATTCTCAATAATTAAGAAAATGTAATGAAATATTGATTTTAAGGTAGCAAGAGATCTATTGACTTTATTATAATATGAGTTTTTAATATGATGTGGTTTGTGTTTTTTTTTTTTTTTTTACGAGTTTTAATATCAAATTTTGACGAAAATCGTAAATTAAATAATTTTATGTTTCTTACCTTCTCAAATTCCAACCTACAATAGTGGCACACCCACCCTCAGTATTAGCTCTTTTGTTATTTTCTATTTAGTTATTTTGTTGATATTTGATATTTGATAATAATAAGTTGTGTGTAATGTGGTTGTTTTATTTTTATGGTGATTAAGGTAATATATATATATATATATATTTTTTAATGATATCTAATTCGTTTTGTTCAGTGTTCAAAAATTATTTTATACAACATAGATGGATGAGTATCACAAATATTTTGATTTATACGTATATTTTATTTACGCGTGTATAACATTTTTTATGTAATTATGTAAATTGTCATATTAACAGCCGACAATGGAATTTTTTACGTACTTATAATACCATGTCAAAGAGCTTTGTTATTTTTTAAACTCTGAGCATAAAGTGGAATGTATTGGTTTCAGTATAGTGTACACTATATATTTTTTTCGTGTTTGTAATCAAATAATTCTCTATCAGAAATCTTGCTCCGATTAAAAAAATCAATTACTTTTTGGTAGTCAATTTTATCTAGTCGGTACAGTAAAAAATTATTTTTTATTTGCCTTGTAATTTTCAATCAAATTTTTTTTTTAAAAGAGGTGATACACATGATAATTGGAGAAAAATTTCTGTTAGAAAAGTTGTTCACAGAAAAAAAAAATTAAAAAATAAACATCATCATAAAACCAATACATTCCTTGCTCTGCTCAGAATCTAAATTAATCCATAAAACCAATAATATGAATGACTTTGATGCTTACTTTTAAATCAAATTCGTCGATTCTTTTAAACGTTTATTAATTTTAATATATCAAGTGTTCAGTGAGCTATTCAGTATCGTTTTTCGATCGCAATAATTTATTGTTGTTTTTAGTAGGTATTTAAACGTTTCAAACAACAACATCAAAAACCAAACTTCCGTTAAAACCCAAACTATCATGATATGTATGGTATGATGTGTGTTTGTGTTTTGTTATTTTTTTTTTGAGTTTGTGAGCAAATTTTCTGTATTGGTTTTACTTTGATGTGTTTTTTTCTCTGTGAGCAACTTTTTTACTATAAATCTTGCTCCAATCGGAAAATAACAAGACGCATTTTGGATCTAGTTGGTGTACTGAGAAGGTCATTGATTTTTCGTGGAGTTTTTAAAATAGTTAGGGAAAGCCAGAAACAAAATGATAGGTAAAATAGCAAATATTTACGACACGCCGCGCTGTGGTGTTAACCTAACCTAACGAAAATTTAACAGGAGATTAATTATTAGTTCTTCTTAGTGGTCAAAAAAGAAAAGTAAAGCATCATGTAGTAATTTTTTTCATACAACTGTTTAAGATCAAATTTTGAAGGAAATCGTAAATTTATAAATATTACGGCCTTACAAATCATTTTGTGTAAACGAACTTCACTCAGAATTGTTTTTCGTTAGAAACAGCTTTTTGTTGGTCACTGAAATAAATTAAATCGTTCTAGGTATCCTACTTTCCCAACTTCCCACCTACAACAATGGTTACAATAGTACAATATTAGCAGTGTCGGCTTTTTTTTTTAATTTTTTTAATTTTATTTTTATTTTCAAAATATTATATTCGTACTTTAAATTTTATTGTAGAATAATAAATACATACCAGTTTTACATTCGGGTGCACCTAAATAAAAACTGCAAGTTCAAAAGAATTATGAACTCAAGTTTATTCATGGAAGTATTTCATTTTATAGTAATAGGACAATTTTCAAAATAGTTAAAACATTCACATATTATATCAACGAGGTCTTTGTATCTTTAATTGAGTTTTTTATTAAATTTTAGTTTTAGACTGCTTAAAAAATTCCTGCTGCTTTAATAATATAATTATCTTCCATCATTTGATTAATAATAATGAAAATCCCCTTAGAAATTGACGGGCTACAGTACATTTATATTATAATATAATTATAGTTACTACTATAATAAAATAAATACAAGGGTTATTTTTTTTTTCATTTATTGGAATATTTCATATCTATCATTAATCGTTTTCCAAACGGTACATTTAATTCCAGAATTTTTTTTTTATTTTGTGAAAATATTTTTCAGCTATTTCTTATTCCAAAATTTTTAACGATTCATTTATAATTTATTGGACGAAAAATATCTGCTTTAATTCATAGCCTATGCCTTTTTCAAGCGTTGTTCGTTTATCTTTCGCCTTAAATGCGCTTTAACTGTAAAACGAGTGTTCAGCTGTACAATTTGTAACTGCTAAAGTAAAAAATAATTTTCAAACAAATGTACACATTAGGAATAACATATTCAATTTTGTGATCCATAATTATTTTATAAAGGTCAGATTGATTGAATTTGCATCGTACCTTTACGTAATACACGAAACTATTTTAACTCGAAAAGTCACAATCCAAATCGTCTTGATACGCATCGACCAAACGTCGAAAACTCTTGAAATATCTTTGAACTTCGCTAGTGATTGAACTGTTAATTTTTAATTTAAAAAAAAAAAAAAAAAGGAAAGTTCATACCGACATTTTTGGGGACCCTCCCTTTTTCGTTCACCATTCTAAACAAGTGCCTATAGTAATTAATACAATTGACCTTTGGGCTTTTTATGCATGAGGGGGGGGAGGGAGGACGCGGAGAAAGATTAACAAACATCGGAAATAAAATATTCCAGACACTCGTCTATAATAAGTGTTGCGTATAGATTGTTGAGTTTTATTCTAGCGTTTTTAGACGTACATTATATATATATATACTATATAGGTATTAAATAAGCGATTGAAGAGAATCCGGTACATTGAAAAGGCCATCGGGATCGGAACGACATAATATGTTACGGGAGAAACGATAAATCCAACAGCGCCGTAGTCTCCGATTCGTTGTCAAGATTAATTGCCATCGGAACCGATCAACTGTTAATAATATTGCACAAGTATATAATATATATATATTTATATATGTAAACATATGTACGTGTGGTCGTTCCTTCATCTTGCAGGCCGGAAAGATATTTCCGCATCCGCATATTATTATTATTGCGCACATCGAGCTGTAGCATAATATTATATAGACACTCCGCGGATGACGACCATGATGATAATAATAGTAACAATAATAATAATATTGCAACTGTCGTAAACTTTGATCCGACTTTACCCTGCGTCGTTTATATTATATAATAATATCACATGGGTGACGACGAGACGTGAAAAAAAAACAGAGCAGCTAGACAGATAGTGGGAAAAAAATCGGCAAAAATTGTTTTTTTTTTTTTTTCGTCAAAATTTAACCTATCCGAATACGTACTATTTGACATTCAAAAAATTCAGATTGTAATAATTATTGTTAATGACTTCGTATATATACTTTTTTTATTTTTTATTTGAGACGTGATAACACATATATACCTCAGCAGTTACACAAAGAAAAAAAACGAATAATAATATACTAACAACAAAAGATTATATAATAAAGCTTTCCTAAATAAAAAATGTAATTATAACATGGATGAGGGGAACAATAGAAGATTAAAAATATAAGGAAGAGTAAAAGGAATATTATTAAAAGTACATAAAGAAAAAAGAAGAAAACGCTTTTAGGTAAGGGCAGGACAGTTGAAGAGGAGATGGGAGGAATTGCAGATAAAGGAACCGTCATGGAGAATACAAAAAGGAGAATCATTAAGGGACTCATATAGATACTCCTACTACTTTTTGTGATATTATAGGTATAACACATATGATTACGTTTGTCAATGCTGTATATATATATATAGCATAATATATTAAATTCGATACATTTGGACTAAAATGCTGGAGTAAAATAAAAATAAACATTCTTCCATTACGGAATCTTTTTTATCGTGGTCTAATGTATCTAAATTGGCTTTAAAATTCATTTTATCGTAAATATAATATTTTTAAATTTCTTTTTTTTTTTGGTCTCCTGAAAAGTTATGAAAAGTGGAGTTATCTTGTCACTGCACGGACCCCTTTTGGTCTTTAACGTCATATATGTTGAAAAAATGGCAATACCCCTTGCCTTTAAATGGGTATTGGGCAGAAGATTGGTGGAAAAGTCTCATCATAAAAGTGGTCGTCATTATTAAAAAGTAAATAATATTTTTCATATTCTATATAATTAGAAACGGATTAAATTTTAATGATTTGGAAATGGTCGAGCTCGATTAACTGGTTACACTTAATTAATTTAAATACTAAAAGGATTTGTCCTAAATTGGTGTAACGTCATGTATCTACAGTTTTCAAAAGCATTACAGAAAAATAGCTAGATAAAGAAAAGTACTGCCGGGTGAAAATCTCTGAAAATCTTTATATTTTATTAAGAATATATAATTTTTACTGACTGGAAATTATAGTGGAATACTTTCAAAAAAAAAAACACAAATTTGTACATTCCATGCATTCCTCGTTCAGATTCAAATTTTTGTACTTTTTTCTTCGCCGATATTTAGTATGTTATTTTGTATAAATTTCTAAAATTATAATTTGTACATAAAAATGCACGTGTTTTGTTTACTTGTGTGACTGCCGGCTATACTAAGTATGATATGATGGAATATGGTTACAGTAATTGAACAGTTTAATGTTAGTCGATACTGTCGTCTATTTTATATATTTCCATATTATGTGACAATTATTAATACTTACAAGAATTAATTTGGAGTTACTTAACTGTTTTTGGAAAGTTAATATTTTTAAATTCTAGTACAGATAAGTGAAAATAAGGACATAAGTGAAGCTGAATTGTATGATGAAAGTTTACCTTCTTTCAGAAATAATCGAAAAAGGTATTTCACCCAAACAAGTTTTATAAAAATCCTTAGCAGCAGTGTTGATTTTGCTATGGCATTAAAGATTATGCTCACCAGTTACACAGCGAAATCTGAGAGATCATTTTCCAAATTAAGGTTAGGTTAGGTTAGGTTAAGTTACTAACAATATATAATATGGCATATAAAAATGCCGTAATATTTTTTTTTTAACATACTTACATAAATTTCGTAAATTTCCCATATTTCCTCCATTTTTTTTCTATTTTGACATGTAATGGGAAAACTCTTGTAAAATCAAAAAATTGATCATCTTAAACTACCTCCCCAACAAGATTTCCTTTCAGAAAAATTGCTATACTTGATATTTCAAAGCAAGATCTCTTGTAAAAAAGTTATCCACAGAAAAAATATCATCATTGTAGAACCATAAACTTCTTCGCTCCACTCAGAATATAATTTTAGACGTAATTTTGGGCCAGTAAATATATAAATGGGCCGAATAGAAGTTAAAATCTCAATGGGCCGATATATACCTATCCGGCCCTGACAAGAATGACAACAGGAAAGACAAATGTCTCCATTTTTTGGAGCAGATTGAAAATGGCCATTTTTTTTTTAGAACGTGTAATTACTGGTGACGAGTTTTTCCCTTTCCAAGAATAAAAATTCACTTTAAAGGACGACATTTTGGGACATTAGAAAATAATAAAATGTCTATGACTGACTAACTGAAATCTATTCCAGTAACTGAGTTCCATAACAACTACGAATAATGGAATAATACGACTCCAGCGTTGTGTGGATTCCTTCGCTGTGTGGGCAATTACTTTGAAGGAGATAATGTATAACAATCATTTTAATTCAATAAAAAAAATTATAAAAATCAATCTCATTACTTTATTTACACACCTCGTAATATCAATTATTACCGCATACAATTACAAATAAAAAAAAGTTATTATCCATGAGTATTATGTAAGTATAGTTTAAAATTTCCATTTTTATTTCAAACTTACATGCTTCAACATATTGTTTTCATTTATTAGAATATTAATTTAAAATGTATTATCATTTAGTAATTTTTAAATCTTGGGATCTCCAGCCCCCCCCCTCAAGCTTTTCTCGATTTTCCTAAGTCAGGAATCCCATACAAATTCATATAAATTACATACTAAATATATGCGAAGAAAAAAGTACAAAAAGTTAAATGGGAGGGGGTGGGGCTGGGGACGTGTACGTCGAGTCATCCGTTTATAATTATTTACTATAAACTTGAAATATAAAAGTGATGATTTCAAACAAAACATTATTTTTTAACATAATCATTTATTGTTTTCGATTCAATAAGTTTTTTCTTCTCAAAAATACTGAATACATATTAGATTCGGAGGATACGTTTTTTTTTATTTTTTATGTTATTGATAGATATTTACGAAAAAAAATATACTCAACATTTCTTACCTATAGTTTTAAATTGTTATCCGTAAAATAAAATATTATTGAACCATAGAGAACATAGAGAGTGAAAATTGAATGCCTATGTGTACACAACGATTAATCATTGTTAGCGAAAAACAATTCTGAGTGGATTTCGATTTATATATGTTTTAAAAGGCCATATTATTTACGATTTTTGCCGTTTTCCTTAAGTTTTTTTCCGTTTCCCATTTTATATAAAAGAGAAAATCAAAAAATTGGCATGCATCCTTAAGTTACCACCATAGTCAAATTTCCTTTCATAAAAATCGCTACACTTGAAAATCGGAGCAACATTTCTGGTAGAAAAATTGTTCAGAGAAAAAAAACATTTTAAAACCAATACACACCTGGCTTCGCTCGGAATCTAAAACGAAAAAAAGAAAACCAAAGTAAACGTTATTATTAGCATATATCAATTTTTAATGTCTGCTGCGCCTTTTCATTAAAAAGCCCCCGACGACATCGGGAAATACATGGAGTACAAATATGTGTTTCTATAACTAAACAATAAATGACATAACAAACAATGCGTGTTTTTTTTGAGTCTGACGAAAAATAATATTGATGTTTATTTTTTGTTTAATGTAAATTTATGTTAATTTCAGCATCGTGTAAAAAAAAAAAAAAAAGCACATAATATTACGCCATATCGAAATGGCAAATAATTCGGTCGTGCATATTTCATTGTGTATCTATAACACTGACAAGTGTCCACCGCAAGTTTACGAATTTATATTACGATCGGTCAACTTGGGTTTTTTACGTTTTTTTCCGAATTAAATACATACCTCACCGTCACGACCGCTCGTTCTTCGTAATCACTCGTCAATCGATCACTCCAAAACTCTCCGGATTTTTGTCTCTACCACCACCGACACCGCTGCTGCTGTCTAATATAAACATTCGATGCAAAAAACAGAACACAAAAACTATGTTCGCTTATAATGTTCAGGCATGGATTAAGGATTGTATTTTATTATTTTTGAAACAGGGGAGACATCTAAACACATCTAAAAAAATGATTTCCTTCTCGCCACCCAAAATTACAACATTTGATAGATAATAATTATCAATACTATTTCCATACGATTTTAAGACAAATTATCCTATTAAATCACAATACAATCAGGCTCGTGTACAGGATTTCTTCATTGGGTTAAGAGAAAAAAAACAACTTATAAAATAAATACATCGATATTATTAGTGAGAACAAAAGACAAAAATAAAAATTGTAATTTTTCATTTAAAGCAAATGTCGATAAATGTCGATTTCAATATAGACAATAAAACAACATTATTTTGCTTAAAACCATTTTCCAGGTTTACACGTTAACAGAAGTTATGTCTGTTTGTATAATGTTTGTACAATATTACCTATAGGCATTTAACAATCAAGCACGAGTTCGCAATAATCGGAAATCTACACGATATTTCGATTATTATATTTAATTGATTATTAAATTTAAAATATCACTATAATATTTTCATTTATCTGTAGAAAATATGTGGTCCGAAAAGGTTTCGAGTCGGATTTAAAATTTCAACATTTCCATTTTACTCATAAATTTGGATTTTTTTGCATAATTTCATTTTAATTTACAGTTAACATTTTATGAAAAGGAAAAAAAACAAATTTAGTTACAAAAAGCAAAAATATATCACGCAATGGATGAGCCGATAATTCAGAAGGTAAATTAAAAATGTACGATGTACATAAACGATTTTAAACAAAAAAATATTTTGAACAAAGTTCAATTAAACGTAATTTTTTGATAAATTTATATTTCAAAATGTATTGATTTGTATTAGTTTTTTACATACATTTTAACTTAAAACGCTAATGAAAATAAATTACAAAACCTATATTCACACAAAACCAACAAATTTGTAGCTTAAAAAAATAAAAAAATAAAACTTAAATATACTAAAAAAAAAAAACCACACACCATATTATATTCATCCCCTTTGTTTCTCGACATAATACAAACAATTTATAATATTATTATGCCTTTGGGAATTAACACCGTTTTACTGTTCAAAATTATGTCCTCCGGTATAAATATGTACCACTAAAAACGATATAGGTTACTAATTCAGGGACAGTCTTATAACGCGTGTCTATGCTTAATGTGTATTTTCGGAATCTTTTTTGTTTTTTTTTTGTTTTTTACCGCCAATCAAGTTGATAATACGTTAAAATTTACAAACGTTTATTTTTTTTTTTTTTTGTATAGGTAACGTATTAAAATCAATAATACTATTTGCTATAGATAACTTTTCGTATTATAATAATATAATAAATTGCATATACTAAATGTCAATTCAATGAAAACAATAGATACCTTTATCGTAATAGTAATACATTATATAATATTAAATAACAGCATCTCACAAGGGTTGACCTTGTAATAGATCAAACTTCTTATATGGATGCGTTGCGGCGTCCGACTCCTGTTAATAATAGAATATAGGTTTTTTTTTTCCTCTTACTTTGTGAAAACGTAAAAAGAATATTGATTGGGTAAGTATAATATGACAAGTAACGTGCCACATAATGTCAATGTCACGATTTATAATACATATAGTGTTGTCGTAAATAATTTTCTATGGCATTATTTTAGTTTAATTCGGAATATTATTTTCAAGTACACAATTACCTACACTGCAACAACCAAATACGCGTGACTCTTTAAAAGTTTTATAATAACAGACATTGCGTCAGTAGTGTTTTTAATTTATGATAACATAATAATAGTAATGGGTAGGTAATGTGAATTTTGAGTTCACACTACTTTTTTTTTTTATTTTTTTATTATTCTATTTCATATTTTTCTAACTGTTTTGTTCGTTTTTCCCGCAGCCAGTTTTTTGATTTTCATTATATCTATATAAATAATATATAAAGCTATAGATAACCTAAAAATCAATACAAATAAAACCAATTTATCATCATTTTTTGTCAGTTAACTTTAAACAAATTGTTGAAAATCATGAAAAATAATTCATATACAGTAACACAAGACGGAAAATCCTCATCTTTTAAGATACAACATAAATAATTTGTAGCATTTAACAAACCGAAATGTGTTTTTCGGTAAAAAAAAAAAAAAATTGTTTACTAATAATATAAAATAATATCATTAACAGCCACATATATTTTCAAAACAAATTTTTACTGTTAGTTATTTGTTAAATGTATTATTGCATACTATACCAAAACTAAAATAGGTACCTATACTATATATCAGATATAATGTTTTGTTTTGGAACATAATATGTATAATAAAGGCATTCAAATGATGACGAAAATTGCATGAATTCAGAAAATTCCATTGTTTATGTTTTTTTCCCAAGTTACAATTTTGATTCCACGTATACAAAAATGGTTTAAAATTTTCAAAATGTATTTTCTAAAACACAACATTTACAGTACTACAGGTATAAGTCATTGTAAGAATCTCTCGTATCGTAACAAAACCAAGAAAAACTATTATAGCGTATTTATATTATATCTATATGGCAACAAAATATCCAATATGATCAAAGTTACTTGAAGCGTTTCCATTCACAAAAAAACACAACCCAATTTTTCTACGAAACTTATAATACTTATAATAAAGGTACCGTATAAAAAGCTAAACCGACGATAAAAGTACCTTCGGACCAACCAAACAAAAATTGTTTAGAGGTAAAACTATACAAACACATATAAAAGGCAATATTAAAAAAAAGGGCTGATACTGGATACGGTTGCAGCCATTGTTGTAGGTGGGAAGTTAATAAGGCAGGATATATAAAGTTATTTAATGTATATCTGTATGTATCGATAAACCATTGATAACAAAAAACGGAGCGAAGTTCAGTAAGATATATTCACATATTTTGAAATGCCGTAATTTTTACAATGTTCATCAAAATTTAATATTAAAACGCTTATGAAAAAAAAAACTAATACATTAAACTCAAATTTGTTTTCAGACCACTAAATAAAACTTATAATATATCTTGTCTTAAATTTCCAAGCATTTATCTTTAGTAATATAATTTTAATACCTAACAGATATATCTACTAATTAAAAATATATATAAAAACATTAAAATATCAAACACCTAAAAAAAATACTCAAAAATAACTAAAATATTTTAAAAAATTTACCACATCTACAAAAGGCCGATACTTATAAATGTTTTGTGAAAACTATAAGTCATTAGAATGATTTTTAATCGAATAACAGCAAAAATCCCAAATGTACACTTTACCGTATTTCCTACGTTTTTTCCCGATTTTTCGTAATTATTAGGAAAACTATACAGAAAATCAAACAACGACTTACCTACTCACCTACTAGATAAAATTTCCTTTCATAAAATATACTACACTCTATACATCGGAGCAAGATTTCTGGTAGAAAAGTTATTCACAGGCACAAAAAAAAATTTAAAAAACAAACACATACATATTAAAACCAATAGATCACTCGCTACGCTCCGAATCCAAAATGTAGTACATGGTTATTCGGTTAACATAAGTTTAAGTAAACGCATTTTCACTTTTTTAATCACGATTCCAAGGTTCAAAATAAATTTCAATTATACTTTTTACAAACAAATAAAATATTCCAATATGAAAACTTGATTTCTGCCGTGATTACGGTTTAAAATATAAAAATATTGAAATTGAAGCTAAGTATATTAATTGAAAAATTGACGGAATAAATTAATTAAATATAGAATAACGGTTATCGTCCTATATTGCTAAGATTTAGGTGCCCAAGGTTATGCAAATTTGAAATTAAGTTCATATTCGTGTTTCAAAGCCAATATACGAATAAATCGAATTTAACGTCAAAAAGGACAGCAATGTAAATATGAGACGGCGTAGTCTAGGATTCTTCAGATCTTCGAAACAAAGGATGGACGAGAAATCATAGGGATGAAAATTCTTATGGTTTTTCGATTTACCAAAAATGAATGAATAAATGAATAATATGTATTGGGAGAAAATAAAAGTTTGAATATGGTAAACTTACTGTAAAGTAAACGAATAATATTGGATATTGACGAAAACAATTTTAGAATTACACTTTATTTCAAAAATACGAATCAAGATTATGTCGAATGGAAAATAATATGTTAATCAATTGTAGGAAATAATTGAATAAATAGATTTTCACCAAACGGTTTTATGTCTGAGCTACTACGCAAATTTACATAGTTTGTAAACAATTTTCGAATAATATAATTTATATTTAGTGATTTAGAAACGGTGACTATAATAAGAGAATAAAGGGCAACTTCCACGGGGTGCCAAAATTTTTAATTGTAATTTGTATCATTTATAATAGATATAATATACTCGAGGAAAAATATTATATTATATTACCAATTTTAAATTTAAAGCATATGGAATACTACAGTCACATTAAATTTCTCTATGTAATTTACATTCAGAGAAACATTTTAAAATACTTTTAAATCTAATAGAAAAAATCGATTTAGTAGCTAGAGCGCAAAAATGTGAACATCAGGGTGCTAAAATCTCTTGCTACACCACTGAGTTTTATCAAAAATTATTTATGTAATATATATATTATATAATATACTCATTAAGTACTTATCGTGATCAGAATACTACCCACGGTAGTCTTAATATTTTAAAAATACAATTTCCCCGAAGTATTCAATATTGAATAGCTTTAAAAATTATTTTAGTCCTAAAAAAAGTTATTTTTCTCAACTTCATTTTAGAGATGTTCAGTTTTTAACTTTTGGATGTGTGATTTATTTTCTTGAAAACACTTTTTCGGTTAGTAAAAATGTTCGGATATGTTTACACATCACTCATCAAAGATACGTAATTTCTATTCGAATATATAATATTATAATATATATAATATAATATATAATATAATTTCTATTCATATTCTAAATATTGTGTTTTGTATGTATTTATGTATTAAAATATTTATTCTGAATAACTTTTGAAAAGTATTTTGCCCACGTTTGATCGTGATCAAGACGAACTATACAATGGCGCCGGTTAAGAGTACATTTTGTATTCGGAAGTTTTTTTTTTTATAAAACTTTATAATAAAAAAATTCATTTATTTTCGTTCGTTTTAATTTGAAGAATAATAACTATAATTATAAACTTTTAACACAAAATCGCATGCAATAAAATACTGGACAATGATCGTAGATAAACATTTTTTTTTTTTTATAAATAAACGATAAAAAATATAAAGTGACTCTTTAAAACCTACATTATAACAGTGTTATATTAAATTTGACTGTCTAGGTAGTAGTTGTACAATAATATAATTAATATGTTAGGTTATATCTACCTAATAAAAATTCCTATACCTATATAATAAGTACAGTGAATAACGTCACATCGCGTGTGCTTCAGTATATTGTAGGTGTATAAGTATGCAATTATCTTGTTTTTTGTCCGTGTAAAATTAAATTTTGGGCAAAAAGACATAACAATAAAATAAAAATTATAATTAAACTAAACTTTATATACATATGTAGGTTATATTGGTACCTATATTATGCCCTACTACTTAAAAACAATATTGTTTACATACACAGGTATTTTGGTAAAAATGAATTCGTTTTATTCGTTAATAAAATTATATTAAAACAATCTAATATACCTACAATAATGAAATGGAAATAGGTAGACATATGTAAATGCTCAAAATTTTGATTTTTACAATTGTTTTTTTGGGAGTATTTAATAATGTATAGAAATATTTAAGGTACACAAACTTACGTAGTATAACCACTGTGTTTAATTTTTCGTAAAAAATTATTATTTTTTGAGTACTAAAGAATAAATACTATGTTTGTATATATACGGTGAACAAACAAATATTTTACACAATTTTAATATAATTGTAAAACTAATCGCAAATTTGTAAAATAAATAATAATATATACAATTGTATAAAAAAAAAAGTAGTTTTTAGTTAAGGATAGTAAAGCACTCCGTAAAATAATATATTAATTTCACTTCTGGTATACCTATGCACCACAGTTTTAAGCAAGTTAATTAAGTTAATTGTTTCAAAAGCAAAATTAGATACAAGGTAATTAAATTATCAAATTAATCAAACCCATTTATAAACGAACATAAAAACTATAGAAAGTACACTTAAAACATGCTGAAGCTTCATTATCGTGTATAACTAAAGGGTTTCGTTCACTCGCCATAAATATTAAATACATCGTAATATATTATTATACAGAAACTTTTAATGGACAACAATTTTTAACCTTAAAGTACGAAACTTGTTAAAACTCAAAACGAACATGATTATTTTCTTTTTTTTCTCGATCGTTTACAGATAATAATCGATTTCTTTTTTGAATTAATATTTATACCGAACAACCAAGCCCGAGTATCAGAGGGGGGGGGCAGTGTTTGGCGCTTCAAACCCATCACATTACCTTTTTTTTACATCTAGGTAATTGACTGCAGTTAGTCATTAGGTATATTATCGAATTAAAAGCTAGTTTATTTCTGCAAGATTTCCTAAGTACAATTGCGTGGTCAAAAAATTATAATTTATATTTTTGACTTTTGATCTCACTAATGCATTTAGTATTTGTATTTAATTATATGTATTTAGAGATGTATTTATTTTATAAATTGTTTTTTCGTAACCCTCCTCTCCCATGAAGAAAGCACACCTTCCTGCTAACAACAATATTAATTAATGTTAGATGCGTTTAATCATATTATTCATTAATCACTGTTAAGATGTTAAGATCGAAAACGGTTCTCAATGGTATTATCCTATTGACAGAAGTATCCCGTGAGTAGCTATGTATCACATCCCGAGTATAAATTATATAGAGAGATTTTCGCGAGTACATATTATTATAATATCAACGAGCGCATTATTCAGGATGCGAAATCAGAACAACATATATCTTGTATATTATCACCATGAACTAGAGTGTATTTATGATTTAAGTACAAGCATCAATTATTCGGTTAAAACCATTTAGATCGTTTAAATTCAAAAGCGATCGGGTAAAATATAATTTAATTTGATGCCTATTTGTTTTAGACTACGCAATGCAACCATTACAACATATGGTGTGATTTACGTTAAATAAATCACCTTATATACCTATGGACCGCTTCGAAAAACGATTATCCCGTTGTTGTTTTAATCTTAAATACGAATTGTACAGGCCTCCTAAAACCACCTCCGAACATAATATCTTCCAGCCGCATCATCTAAATGATTTTTCGATCGTTTATTAGCAATACGCAGTTCTCGAATTGGGGAAGGGTGGCTCAGCCAATTTTTCGTAATTTTTAACTTAATTAAAGGTACTATTTATTTTAAGAGAAGCGTATTACCCCTAAAGTTGATAATGGAGGCAATATTTTTGGTAGAATAAAAAGAGCTAATACTGGAGACGGCTGTGCCATTGTTGAAGGTTAAAAAGAAAAGAAATTTGCACAAAAACTACTATACAATGTACATACTGGTATAACAAACCGGTACGTGAAATGGATAGTATAATGTATACATTTTTTGAGATTTCGGTACTACCGACTGAGTAAATAGTACGAGCGATGTAACGGACTATATTCAGTTCAGTAACCAGCAACCAGATCATCAGGAAACAATCAGGGGGTTTATTCTCGAACAGCGCTTTTTAACTCAAAAGTCATATTTATAATTATTTTTATATGCTATATTAATAGACAAATCAACTTTTTTGTCAATCGCTTAGTTATTTGAACTTTAATTTTCGTTGAATAAGTTTTTAATGCCTATATACTAGATGATAACTACACCTATTATTGTGTTAATGTTACATTTTAATAATATGACGTAGTACAATTAAATAGTAAAATATTGACCTCAGACCTATCAAATTACCGAAAGTAGAGATAATATTGAATGTAATATTGTGAGTTAATAATGTATCGATTACAATAGTTTCTAGGGACTGAGAAATTATTTAGTAAGATAGAGAATTAGGGCTTACGCATAAATACACAAAGCTGGGAAAATAATGGAGCTAATCGAAAATAGAGATGAGGGTTGTCATATTATTATGCTTCAGTGCTCTGAAATTTACAACAGAGACGATAAATAGTTGAAAGATAATTAACAAGTTACAGGAAAGGCTGTTCAATATGAATACGTGAATTGAGGTACACCTACCTAATCATTTTCGTTTTAAAAGAAAAATAGGTATTACATTTTTGCAAGATGTTTATCAACTGCATAGTAAAATAAATAATAATAGTTATAATAAACAAATAAATAAATAAATAAAAACATTTTAAATAAATACGAAACTATTAGTCATAAATATCTACCAAGTTATTTCAATAATATCTCGCGAAATGTAACCAATTCTTCTTCAAACTCCAAAGAATACAATATTCGGTACACAGTTTATATAAATATTATTTGTGTAAACCCGGCTTAAGGACAGCGTATTATAATAATACTTGTATAGAATATAAAAAGGTTGAATTAATTAAATTGTTTTTATATATTTTACAATATACAGTGTACACGAGTGAGTGCTGCAAAACTAACCGGAACACGTTTTTATACGAAATGCATATCATAATAAAATACATCGAAACAATCAACGTTTAAACAATGTACTGTACAAAAAAAGTGCAATATTATTATAATAGATTTATATTAGGAAAAAAATAATTTTGTATAACTAACAATGATTTAAGAGACTACGTTATTTGACGCACTAATTTTATTTCAACCATTTCATTTAGTGTAGGTATTAGTAGATAATATAATTTATATCACATAATACGGTTTATAAAATCATTTACAAATTTTAAAAAAAATTATAAAAGTAAATACTGAAAAATTAAAAAAGATATTTAATGTGTTGATTCTATATACGCATAGTATAGGAAACAAATGTATAACTAACGTATATTGGCTTCATATATTGGACCATCAGAAAAAAAAAAGTGTACAAATACGTGCCTTCAATATCCGCGAACTAAACTAATATAAGTAGGTATCTATTGGCATTCCGTGGTATCGTAAGTCACGGGAAACACTATTCAATATTATAGTGGCTGTCAACCAGTCACTAAGGACATAGCCGAGGAGTATTTCCCCGAAGGAATGGTGTGGACTGCACCCTTTGAGAGTGTGGAAACACCAAGGGACCACGGGAATCCAGAAAGGAATGTGAACTGCGAATATCTGCTGCGAGCTCACAAGTCATGCTTGTTTTTACGCGAACCGAAAATATCCATTTTATTTGACTCGAACTATATATAATATGAAATACCGTATATTTTGCGTGGGTTCAGTCTAGCGACTGTGTACAGTATACAGTTGAAAGGCATGTGATTCGATAACTTAGTTTGTTCGGTGACGATAATATTATTATTCCAATAAAACTGCAGACAAAATAACGTGCACGGGATTATTATCTTCGATCAGAATATCATACTAAATTCGGACTAAAACTTTGTACTCCACTGCACGTACAAACTATAGAGCGCAAAGTGTTAAATTTTCTAAACGAGATCTAATAAAAATACGAATACCCGACGGGAATTTGACGACTCCGTATTTATGGTATACACAGTAAATTTTGAACTGAGAAGGGCTAAACACGTTTTTACTGAAGATATGGGCGAATATAGGAAAGGAAGAGTTTTGGTCTCTACAATAAATTTAGAAAAGTGTTTTCATCAATATGCATTTTAATTTATAATACGAGTATTTAAACGAAAATTTACATAAACAAAAGCTTAAATCTTAGTCCCTCTAGACACTCTAGATCTCTTCCCTGTTAATAAATCCTGGCTACGCCATTGACTACAATGATAAATAAAGTGAACAAATATTTTATCGAAGTATGTGAACCAAAAAAACCGTGATCTCATCTATATATTTTACCATGAGAAATAGATAAGTACCTTCATATTATAATGATAATTCCGTCAATATTAAGACTTGTACAGGTTATCGGTGTGTTGCTTTCGGCAGAACATTTTAACCGGACCTTATACGTGTCGGATTTATTTTTGCTTTCCTCTTTAATGGTTATTAATGGATATTATAAGTTTCAAGTAAAATAAACTGCCAATCAGTTGATAATATAATGTATAATATTATAATGCTCTGCTCTGTGGCATCACTCTGCAGTGCAATAGATATTTAAACGAAAAATATGAATTTTTTTGTATTTTGACGAAGGCGTGATTATTATATTATTATCGCATACGTTACTACTGATTAATAACTATATTTAAAGCGGTAAAACAGATTGGACTTGGGGAATCTAAAACTAATAATGGTTATTGATTAATATTTGCAATTAGTGTGCTGACTATTATATTCAATTATAAATACTATACATATTTCAATATCTGTTATGGAATGTATTTAATATCTCGAAAAAAAAACTTAATAACAACGAATAATTAAATAGTAGAAAGTAAAAAGAATATTATTTAAGTACTATATAATTTGAATATATTGACATTGTATAAGTTTCTTAATATTTTTTCACCCCATTCAAATATAGAAAATAGTTTATTCATTTTTCAGCACTATACCTAATGTAAAGTTTTGAAATTTACTTATATGGTTAATAAAAAAAAAAAAAAAACGTTTCCCTTTTATTAATTTTGTAATTAAGGCTGACATGTACGCCAAAAGCCATTCAAAGTATATATTTTACTTGTTCCAAAAAAAAAAAAAAAAAACCAAGCAACTTAAAGCTTAATGTATTCTTAATTACCATATTTAAATTTAAACTAGAAGACCCTATAATTTCACTGAATTCATAATCTATGCATGCAACGTGCACATATTATATTCGAGTTCTTTTTGATAGGTAACTAAGTAATCGTTTCAAAATTACAAACTTTCGCTTGAAATTCATTCATGAACTAATTTAAAAACTAAGCAATTAAAATATGTACATCATATTTTTAAATAACTTTATAGTGCATATTGACTATATTCAAATATTTAATCAATATATTTTTAGATTCCTCTATATTTCTAGTAGAAAAGTTGTTCACGGCAGAAAAAAAAATAAACATAATTGTAAAACCAATACATTTCTTACTCCACTCAGAATCTATAAAATCCAAGACAGATATATACAAAATGTCCCACGAGGATTCGACAAATGCATAACTTTTGTTCTATTCAATATTTTTGATATATATTTTTTTTTTAATAATTAGTATGCCTCAGCGCTACAGTTTATACGTAAACATTTTTTTTTTTTTTTTTAGGGGAGAAGGACTTAAAATAAAAAAATAAAAAATATCCATTTTGTAAAATAAAATTTTAGAGAAATTATGGCGGTTGATACTTTTGTTAAAGTATGGTATTTTATTTTCTATGATTTTTTAAAGTTTTTTCAAATGTAAATATTACAATATTTAATCAGTCAGGGCACATGACAAGGATTTTCTTTTTCATGAGTTAATATCATACAATAATATGATAATATTATAGGTATTAGATAGTATCAATTAATCAGTAATAGTTTTTTATGTTATAAACAAAATTGTTATAATTGAAAATATAATTATTCAAATTTTCAAAAAATCGTAGAAAATAAAATGTCACACTTTAACAAAAATTTTAGTCATCAAAAAATGTTCTAAAAATCTGTTTTACAAAATTACTATTTTTAATTTTTTTTAAAAAATTATATTAAAATTATAATTTTTTATTTTAAGTCCTCCCCCCCTTAAAAAAAAATATGTATATATAAACTATGGTGCTGAGGCATACTAATTATTTAAAAAAAAATATAAATCAAAAATATTTAATGGAACAAAGTTTATTGCATTTTTCGAATCCTCGTGGAACACCCTGTATGCATTAAATTCCCCTCTATATCCTACTTTCTCAACTTCTCACCTACAACAGTCAACAGTGGACCACCTATCGTGCGAAGTAAGACCGTATTTTTTAGTTCAGAATTTAATAATAAAAAAAAAAACTGTCTTTAATAAAAAAAAAACGGACATATTTCGCACCGCTAGACTACAATTATAGATATAAGTTCAGATGGTATCATAATTCATAAAGGATATAATTGTATATAATTTATCATCGGTAGGTGCATATACCTACTGCAAATCAATAAATGATTCTAATTGGAGCTCGGTAAACCAGCAACATAAACATAAGAGTTATGAATTTAACACAATAATAAATAATAAAATAAAAAAGTAAAAACAAAATTATTAAAATGGTTAATACTCGTAAATAAATATAATTAATAAATATATATATATATATAAATAAAATAAATGAATGAATGAATGCGTCGCCTGGAGTGTTATGATAAGTGTATTATACGATCGATTTCGAATTAAAAATTCATCATCAGGTATATACAAATAGGTAGCAGGACTCGAAATCTGAACGAGATTATGTAGAAAATAGATTTGGTATAGTAACTAGTAATTGTAAACCTATATTTCATTATTTGTTTGACCTACGTATACTTCTTCAATTTGTCTGTGAACCCTTTAGTGCCGGATTTTATTTTATATATATATGCACTTTAATTCTTTAGTCGATTTACCTACATTATTGTTTTCGTGTTATATTTTGATAAGAGAATAGTTATAAATACAAATATTTCCAGGGAATGGGAAGTATGCACATTTATTTTATAGCTCAATATATACATAAATAAATGTTACCAACATTAGTTCAAATAATAATCATCACGTAACAGTAAAACGCGCACAATATGTGTTCAAAGGCAATCGTATCGAGCCAACGAACCGAAAGAGAAAGAAAATTTAAACACCAAAACAATTAAAAAGTAATTAAACGAAAACACTAAAACCACTATCTTTATGTGAATTTTTAGGTGGGTACACATTATTATTATATTACAATAAACGATCACTACAAGAATATGTGTTCTGCAATAATTAAAACGTTATCAAAATATTATTGTTTTGGTATTTTATTCGTTGTATTGTAGGTATAATATAATAAAAAACGGCACGACGTATTCTTTTCAATTCGCGTATTCGTGAAAATATATAAGATAATTATTTTATTACGAGCCGCATTCTAAGAAAATCTGAGAATTCTCAGAATATATTTTACTTCGGGTTACTTTTTCCGATATTATACAGATGATTATTAATATATTTTTAAAAATCCGTTATCCCTCTATGAAAAAATTATTTGACTAACACTTCTACACAAAGTAACGACGGCTTGCGAGTTACTATATATAGTTAATATCTTAACGAAATCGTGAACCGAGTGATATTTTTGAGTTTTTAAATAATTTCGCAGGAATATATAGAGGTAATTACGGTTAAATTATAACTAAATTATTGCTAATTAAAATAAAATATACGAGTAGGTATACACAATATTATGTTATAAATTAATTACAGGCAATCAACATACATGTAGGTGTTTAACCCTTTAACCGTATGTATTATTCAAGAGTTATTAGTATTCCATTTTCAAATGACAACATATTATTTTAATATTAAATTATGATCTTCTTTTTTTTTGTCGTTTTTATGTATTTGTATAAAGATTGTATTGCGATTTTTTAATAATAATAAAAAACAGTTTTATTTCAAATTCAAACTGAATGGATTTTTAGAAACCAATTAATTTATACTACAATAATTCTACTTTATTATTACACTTAGATATCTATTCGTCAATTAAAACCATTTACGAATATATATGCAATGTGATAACGATTCCAGGTACCACTAAATATCTCATCTGGATGATCTTGTATTGAAATTTATTTTTTCTTTAGATTAGAGTAGAGTATTTTTTTTAAAACTATTTTCATATACAATTTTTTTTTTCCTATTATAAAATTGACCAAGTTGAAATATTAATTTAAGCATAATTCGTTTTAAACGAAATGTTAACTTTTAACCTCTTTAAATAATAAAATAATTGTTAAATAGTTAAACATTACTTTTGGTGTGTAATGTTTTTTTATTTCGTTAACTATATTAATGAAATTAATATCAAGAGTTATAAGTATAAATTTCGACTTATTCTAACTTGGTCAATTTTGTAATTAGAAAAAACCTTTTTGTATACAAATTGTTTAAACAAATTATTCTACCCGAATCTGTAGAAAAAGAATGGTGTTGCCATTTAAACAATAGTAAATAGTATTGCTTATATTTCGGTACTCTCTTTTCCTAATAATTACGAAAAATCAGGAAAAAATTTAAGAAATATGGCAAAGTGTACGGCATTTCGATTTTTTGTTGTTATTTAGTTGAACATTGTTGTAGAAACCTGTAACTTTCACAGAATACTTAAATTAGCCTTTTATAGGCACGGTGAACTTTCTAAAACATTCTAACTATTTATAGGTTTTTGATATTTTTGTGTTTTTATGTGTATTTTTATTTAGTATTTGTTATTAAAGTTATATGACATAAAAAAAATACTAAAAATTCAACGCAAGATACATTTTAAGTTGTACTTAGTGATCTTAAATGAGTTAATGTATTCGGTTTTTTTTTATCATAAGCATCAAATTTCGACAAAAATTATAAAAATGAGGGCATTTCAAAATATGTCTTACCGAACTTCACTCCTAATCATTTTTCGTAAGCAATGGTTTATCTTTGCGTACAAATATAAATCAAATAACTTTATGTATTCTGCCTTCCCAACTTCCCACCAGTCTCTGTGCCCGACCCCAGTGTTAGCTCTTTTTTGACATATATTTATATATATATATATATAATGAGCCTGAAATAAGTAGGCATCTACGTTATTATAATTTAGATGAAATGTCAAAATAAAATGTTGTATACGACTATGATATAATATTATGACGCATGGGCAACGGTTTCAATGATTTGAATAATTTATTTTAAGAGAACAAAACAAAAATGAAAAAAAAAACCATTTGGTATTCGGTAGGTATTATGTGTGCTATACAGTACAAAAGTTGGTATAACGTCGTATCTTATGTCGAATATGAATATTATTTACATTGTGTTAATAAAATAGGCCTTATATTGTGTGACTGAAATGTTATGGATGTAATATTTTATCTTGTATATATATATATATAAAATATATATAAGAGTATATATATATATATATATATATACTCTGAATAATATATAAACATTTAGATTACAATAAACACTATATAATGTTAGGGTCGTTGAATCTCTGGCCGTGCACCTATTATATAAAATTATTATTCGTATAATCGCGAATAACGGAAAGTGAAGTATAGGACCTATACTTTAGGTACACATATATTACCACATCAGTATTTTGAACTCGAGCAAAAAGGTGCCACGACCTAATTTTTTTCTCCTTCATTTTTGCTCAAAACATGCTTTACGGAAAAACTTTCGTGCCTCGTAGAGTGATGCGGATTACGATAATTAATTTTTTTTCTGCTACGGAGAACCTTTTTACAAGGTGCATTGGAACTCAATATTTAATTATAAAACTAAAAACCCCATAAAAAAAGAAACAAATATATTAGATGTATTCAAATTGAAATTATATAAAATTACTAAAATTAATATAGATACTTATAATTTTCAAAACCCAAGTTTAATGCGCCCTATGCAAGTTTGACATATTTCTGACAAAAAAAGAATCCTCAAATCGAACTATTCTACGATGTAAGACATAAGAATATTTCCTGTAAAGCGTGTTTTTGAGAAAAAACAACTCTTAAGCTCCATAAAGAGAGAACTTTTGTTTATGTTTTTATTTTTACATAATAAATTGTACATATTTCGTGGTTTTAATATTTTTTTAATGACATCATTCCTATGTTTCACAGTACATTCAAAGCATTTTTCTTTTCTTTCTTCACTTTTCTTTTTTTAATTTTGGTGCATATTAAACATGGAGTCGATTTTGTATTATTTAAAACCATGTAAGTATGGAGTAGTGGAGTTATGCGGAGTTGTAAAATTATTATTGTCTAGCCTTTTTATACGGCAGTAAGTACCTACCTTTTATAATATTATGCTATAGTGATGTAGTACGAATAGCTTGTAAGGAGTAGTAAATAATGAATTACTTAGCCGTCACGCGTGACACGTCGATAAAATATTCGGTATTTATTGGTAAGTAAACTAATTATTTCTAAAAAGAAAAAAAAAAGAATACAAAAATAAATTTTGACGTAGGTATATAACTGTCTTCATTTGAATTACAGGTATTATAAAGTCCTTGAATCCAATAATAAAAGTAAAAATGTGTTAATAGTGATGCGCATCTCTATAGAATTTTTGTGAAACATTAACCCAGAAAACTAATAAAATCAACAAAATAATTAGAAATTGTTGTATCCAAAATTTAACTGTGAGTACTGTAATGGCCAGTCTTGTCTCACGGTCGAACAGATGAGGGTCATACACCACCTCTAAGCTGAGGGATTCTCAAATTGAAATCCTTATTACATATGGATAAATTAACTTTTCTGTTTTCCAATGATTAAATACAGAAAAAAAATAGTATTAATGGTTGACCCCGCGAACAATTTAAAAAAACTTGGTATATAAATAAATTATGATCTGGAAAAATAATTCAGAGTGAAAAACCCCTAACACTCCTAGGAATTGGGTAGGATTGGAGTACATGAAACAAAATTTAATTGTATTTTAAAAATTAATTTCTGGATTTACTCTTGTTTTTATCACTCAACCAAGATGACACCTAATATAATAATATAATTTTTTTTTTTTTAATTTTTATATTAGATTTACTTTATACTATTATATTTTCTTCTTTTTATTTACACGTTTGTTCTTGAAATAAATAGTATGTGAAAAAACGGACATACTTCGCACGATGGGTGGGCCACTGTTGTAAGTTAGAAGTTGGGAAGGTAGGATATAGAGGAAAATTGAATGTACAGAGGTGGTCAAAAGTCGCGCAACAAATTTGCAACACAGTTTTTATAAAACTGTTGTGTTTTATGTTAATATGTTGTTTTTTTATAAACCTTGCTGTTGTACATAAACAAGATAACGAGACCAAAGTTGCAATATGACGTAACGGAAACGGCGTGGAGGGAGAAACTGCGCAGTAACGCGCGCTCCATACAAGACAGTAGGCGTTGCGCGACTTTTGGCCACCTCTGTATATCTGTACGCAACGATTAATTGCTAACGAAAAACAATTCTGAACGGAATTCGATTATATATGTTTTAAAGAGTCTTAATTTTTACGATTTAAAAATAAGACATTTCATACATTTTTCCTAAGTTTTTCCGAGTTTTTTTAATTTTTTTTTTAAACCCCTGGGAAAAATCAAAAAATGACCTCCTTAAAGTACCAATCAAGTCAAATTTCCTTTCAGAAAAAGTGTAATTGAAAATTACTGGTAAAAAAGTTGTCCACAGAAAAAAAAATAAACATCATTGTAAAACCAATGCATTCACCATTTCGCTCAGAATGAAAAAAAAAATGTTTTAAAAGATGTGCACAAAATTAAATTTAAACAAATTGTAAATCTATTTAAGTAGGTTTGTAAAAATATAATTGTATCATATAAAATATAGAACAACTCGTATGGATTATAATTATTATTATACAGGGAAAGAGCTCATTCAATAAAAACAATTTAAACAAATTGGAATCGATGGTAGGCATTTTGATTCTCTAATTTAATTATACCTAATCTACAGTAGTTAAAAGGAAAAAAAGGGGGACTATGTTCAGTGAAAATTTAGGAACTTCCACGACAACCAACTAAAACTAACTCAATTTTCAGGAAACCCATTATGGAGACAAAACTTCCAAAATATTTTTACTCGCATAAATTTGTTCATTCTAATGTTATACTAACAAGGTTTAAAAATAAACTGCGCCTCCTTCAAATATTATCCTATATATATGCCTGCTCAGTAATAATAAAGAAAAAAAGTCTGATAACGTATATTCAAATAGGTATTAAATGTATTTTTAACTACTGCTCATCATGTTCAAGCGTTTCTAATGTGAAACTCCTACCCATTGTTTTATTTTCTTGTATTTCTTACCACCAAATTTTGTATTTCACTAATTTACTTATTGTACTCACTTGTATAAGTTGTAAATTTTCATTAAATAAATGATTTAAAATTTAAAAAAAAAAAACACTGCTATTATACATACTCATACCATTTACCTATACTTAATACTCACAAGTGCAGAAACAATAGTTTGTAAACTAAAGCTCTCTATTTCAGGTGTATACGTGTGCAAGTATTCACCAGAAATTAAAATATAAAACTATTATATGAAAAATTGTAACTAAACAATAAAATTAATTAATATTATAGAAAACCTGTAATAAATTTAATATAAGTATTTTAAGCAAAGAAATATCCGTGAATAACACTAAAACATGTAAACTTGGATAGTAAATTCGCGTATATTAAGTACACGTGAGTACAAACTTTTCATTCATGCGTACACGCGACTTCGTTATCACGAACGTATTAATTCAAGTTTTCAATCGAAATCTCTAGTTTGAACAGATGAGTAGCAATATTTTTTAATTAAATCTCGCTTCTTTGTCAATATTATATATTATATCGTTTTTTACAATAATTAAATTGCCTTGAATACAAAAATAAAACATTTCAGGAAGTATGTTGTATAATAATAAGCGTTAAAGACTTTTATAATATTTGATATTATTTTTGGCGTGTAGTTTAATGTAGCAGAGTGCTATGGAACTTTATGTCATGTTACAACGAGTTCAATTATGAAATTAATGTATTTTAGATTCTGAATAGAGCGAAGAAGCTTGTGGTTTTACAAAGATGTTTATTTTTTTATTTTTTTATCTGTACGTAACTTTTCTACCAAAAGATTTGCTCAAATTTTTAAGCATATCACCTTTACTGAAAGGAAATCAGTAAGGAGAGGTACTTTCATATAAGGTCATTTTTTGATTCTCCCAAGAGTTTTCTCATCAAATTTGAAAAACCCCAAAACAACTGAGAAAAAACGAAACATTTACGACATATATTATTGAGATATTATAACTTTTTTTCCTGTGCACAACTTTTCAACCAGCAATTTTGCTCCGACTTTTAATGACAGCGATGTTTCTAAAAGGAAATTTTACTAGGGAGGTTTTTTAGAGAGGTAATTTTTCGATTTTCTCAGGAGTTTTCTCATCAAATTTTAAAAACCGAAAAAAACCGGAAAATATAAGTAATATAGGAATAATTAAAATATATTACGGCCTTCTTTTTTCCTGTGAACAACTTTTCTACAAGCAACTAATGAGTTAAATTTAAATTTCAAGACCGGCCAACGGTAGGGCTGGAAGTTTTCAGTTCAGGCCATGGTCTACCCAGACTCGCCCTTGACACCACCAGTACAACAAAAATCTCTGAGTATAGTTTTAACTCGATCAAGAGTTCAAACATAAAATTTGAAAGTGCTTCTTTTTATGTATTTTCATAGTTTAAAAAATGCTACTTACTAGTTTTAGATTCGAAGCTTTGGAATCGGAGATTCCTAGGAATCTAATGATTTAAATATAATATATTTTTTTTTGTATATATTGTAACTATTATGTTTGTGTCTGTGTGACACACAGACACAAAAATAAATCAAAAAATGACAAGAAGCATTTTTGTTGCATTTGGATCTTGTCGATGCATTTTCCCAGTGGTTTTTAATATAATTAGGTAAAAACGAGAAAAAAACATATAGAGAAAATAGACAAATATTTACAGCATGCCTCAGCGTTACTAATTTCATTATTTTAAATTTTTACATGTTTTCTGTCAAAAATATTGCTCTAATATAAAAACGATAAAATAATTTGTTGTTACATTTTTAATCTAGTTGGTAAGTAAGCAAGTTATTTTTTTATTTTCCAGACAGTTTCATAATTATTTGGATAAACATTTTGACGATTTTTAAGCAATTTACGAGTATAGGCATTTTATTTTTGCAAATTTGTTTATTTTATATATAATTTTGATTTTAAGCGATTTGTTGCAGAAAAAATAAGAAGATTCATTGATAAAATAATAAAACAAGCTGGAGGCATTGAAGAGATGAAGTTTACAACTGAAGAAATTGAAAAGATCTTACAATAAAGATACTTCGTCTTAGCAGTGTTTTCATCAAATATGTACGTAGTTTTTATTAGATTGGTACTATATGAATATAATTATTTTACAAAACAGAAATGCTTAACAAATTAACAGGAGGTTCATTATAAGTTTTATTTTGTGGTTAAGAAATAAAAGTAGAGTGTAATGTGGTAATTTTTTTTTTATATAATGGTTTGAAAATAAAATTTTGATGAAAATCGTAAATCGAAAATGACAGGATTTATAGAGTTATTTAATTTAAATTCATACGCAAAGATAAACCATTACTAAAGAAAAATAATTCTGAGCAAAGTTTGATTATATTTCGAAACACCGAAATTTTTACTTAAAAAACTTGACTCTAAAACCTTAAACCTAAAATCTTCTCTTCTTCTTCTCCGTCTCCATCCCAGCTTTTTGGAATTATTCCCCTTTAATCAATCCCTCATCCTATACTTTCACTTGATTCGATCTTTTACCTCACGTAAACCGACTATCTTTATATCAGTCTTTATCTAACCACTTCTTCCTCTCCCCTCTTTCGTCCTTTGTTTATTTCCATTACAATTCTTACTGTTTCTGATTTCTCTCTTCTCATGACAAACCCAAATCAACTCTGACTATTTTCTCTACTATCATAGCCTAAGCTATCTCTTATGCACTTATTCCTTATTCTATCTTCTCTCGTTCATTTCATTTTAATTTATTGTCACATAATATAATTTATATTTAAAATTACAATATAAATATGTTATATATTATATATTTGTTGCACCAAAAATTATTTGAAAAATTATTAAAAATTAGTGCATTCAATTTTGCATTATTATTTTTTTAGATTTTGAGTTTAAAAGTTTGTATTAGTTTTACAAGGATGTTTTTTTTTTTATGTGAACACTTTCTACCAGAATGCCTACTCTGATTTCCAAGTATAGCACATTTTTTAAAAGAAATATTCTCTGGATGATACTTTAGAGAGGTCATTTTTTGAAATTCTCAGTAATATTCGAGATAATGAGAAAAATCCTATTCTTTAGGTTAAAAAAGATTGAAAGATTAAAAATAAGGTTGTCATTGGCAACTATTTTTTAATTATTTTTTATTATTTTAATCTTTTTTAAACAATCATAGTTGTATTTCCTTTACCATAATTCACTACTTCACACGTGGGCGCAACCACTATTGTAGGTGGGAAGTTATAGAGGTATGATACAGACAGGAATTTAATGTATATCTGTAAGCAACGATAAACCTTTGCTAACGAAAAAAAAGATTCTGAGCTGAGTTCAGTTGATAGTGTTGCTTTTTCAACAATATATATATCATATTACGGTAAAAATAATTACAACAATGCGCGTTTCCATGACAAAAATGATTGTTTAAAAAATATCAAAATAATAAAAACTTAATAATAAAAAATTAATAAAAACTGTTGCCAATGGCAACCTTATTTTTAATCATTCAATTTTGTTTAACCTAAAGAACCGGGTTTTCCTCATTATCTCAAATATTAATGAGAATTTCAAAAATGTACTTTAAAGTACCACCCAGAGAACATTTCCTTTTAAAAAAGATGCTAAATTTGATAATCGGATTATGCTTTCTGGTAGAAAAAGTGTTCACATAAAAAAATAATTATAAATATACATTGTAAAATCAATACATTCCTCGCTCTACTCGGAATCTATAATAATAATAAATTTCATTACTAGAAAGGTTTGCGCTGATAGCCCTTTACATATTTTTTCAGAATTATCCACAACGCCTCCCCAATTGGAAATTCCTTGGAACGCCTCTGTGAGAATGCTTAGATCATTCTCATCTCTACTACACTAATTCCCTGTTCTATTTTTCTGTCTACCACCCAAAACTCAGAACCATATACCATAAGTCGGTCTCACCAAATTTTTTAAAACTTACCTTTAGTATCATTGAAATTTTCTCGTCACATAAAATATTTTACGCTTTTCTCCACTTTATTCTCACACCTAATCCTATGTTTCACATTCTCATAAAAATCATCGTTCTTTTATTTAAAAGATTCTTGGTACTTAAAACTCTCAATCTTACCTATTACGTCATCGCTTATAGCCATTAGCTGTCTTGTCCTGTTCCTATAAACTCAGTGATTTTTTTTTATCATGAACCATCAATTATCTCGAAGGATTTTAAGTGAATTTGATTTCTATTTTATTTTAATCATTGTAGAATCATTTATGATTTATTTGAAAATCATTATTAATTTTTTACCCCTTCCCTATAAACCTTAAGTACTTACTTTTGTTTTTCCCTTTTTAAACACAAATTCGAATAGAAAACATTTTTTTAGAAATTTGAATATGCATAACATTAATATCAGATTTATCTTTTATGAATTATAGATAATCGTTTAAAGTAGAGGAGTAGGGAAGAAAAATAAACTGCATATCTATTTTTGAATGATAAATTAATAATTTTTCTCTACTCCTCCGGTCTACACTTTAAACGGTTATAACTCATAAACTGTAAATCTGATATAAGTGTTATGCATATCAAAGTTTCTAAAAAATATTCTGTATTCAAATCTATGTTTAATAAGGGGGTTCCGATTTTAAAAATAAAAGTTACATACTTGGATTAGATAAAAATTTTTAAAATAAAGCTTAACCGATACAACAATGATTAAAAAAAAAAACAGAAATGAAATTCACTTAAAATCATCCAAGAAAATTGCTAGTTTATGATAAAAAAAAAATCACCTGTATATATATCTACTCCGTTTTATTGTTATTTACTATTTTAAAATGCTAATACAAAAAAAAATGTATTACATTAACCACAACTTTTTTTTTTTTTTGACTACTAAGTTAAACTTAAAAAGATTTTCAAATTAAATTTTCAGTTATTTAGGAAAATTATTTACAAGGGTTTTCACAGTGCTCCTACGTTATTCTAAGGTTTTCCCGATTATTAAGAAAACTTGCAAAATCAAAAAATAATAATTAGAAATAATCTAATTTTGATCTAAAATACTACAAATAGCGTTCTTGTCGATTTTTAATTGGAGCAAGATTTCTAGTAAAAACGTTGTTCAAACATACAAAAAAAAAAAATGTAAAAGTTGATGCTACTGATGGGTTTGCCATTATTATAGATGTAAAATAAACTATTTTTAACAAAAGTATCATTATACTGAGGGAGATTCAGTTATACATGTTTTGAAATGGCGTCATTTTTACGATTTTCTTCAAAATTTGACCTTAAAACGCTTATAAAAAAATCTACAACTTTTTTTTACTACTGAGTTAAATCTATATTGAACCTCGAATTAAAGTTTTAAATGTACATGAAATATAAAAAACAATATTTTCTCTCGGTTCAAAAAAGATATTTTATCAACTTAATAATTATTAAAACTTTTATATATTAGAAAAAAATTATATGTAGGTTGTATACAATACAATACCTAGATTTCTTTAAATTTTATTTTACTGTACCTGCTATGGAATTATACGATATTTAATATTGTGATCAATTTTTTTTTTTTTTATGAAAAACTAATTTAGGTTTCTAAAAAAATCTTGGTTATTATTTTAAATTCCAATTTAAAAACTAAAGTACATATTTATTTTTTTATTTTTCAGTTCTGTTAATCGTTATAATAATTATGAAACCGAATAACAAATCGGGGAAAAAGGTTTAAAAACCGTTCACCAGTAGTTATATGTTGAAACCGTAATATTTTAAATTTGAAATATACCTAGGTAGTTGTCAAGTGTTCATTTCAACTAAGACAAGTAAATACAGTAATTACAAAGTAATAATATAAATCGTTTGAAATTTTTGTTTGGGTGTAGGTACATATTATTATTGTTTTGATGCCGAAACATATTATCTATATTAAGTACTACAGTTTACAATAAAATAAATACAAAATTAAATAAATAAAAACGATGAAAACAACTTAGCTCGGATTATAATATTAGAATTGATTGTGTGTATTATACGACAGGTTGCGTTTTTTCTTTATAATTATTTACTTTTACATAAATAATTTAAATATGTATACATATTTATTTTATTGGGCACTGCTCTAACTGAGGGCCCAACTACGCGAAAAAAATATTTATATTAAATATTTAAAAATAATGATTATGTAAATGACTAATGTTGAAAATTGGTTAATGTCAAATTTTCGTTCATTAGATTAAATTGTGTGCTAATGGAGTTTAATTAGTTAAAGTTATTAAACTTAAAGGTAAAAATATTATATTTGTTTAAACGTTGGTTTTTTTTTCTCTGTTTTAATACTTAAACGAGACGGGAACGTATGAAATGTTACAATTTACAAATCTTTTTTATCGCTATCTCAATAATTAAAATATTGCAAAAAACACAAATACATACAATAATGGTCTTACCTTTAAGTTCAATGACGAGCTAATTCGCTCTACATATACTAAAATTTCACATCGTGAAATTGGATCTACTGAACGAAAAATTATCCGTAATATATATTATATTTTTTTTTATATTTTCGCTTAGGTAACCGCTTAAACGGTTTTTTTTTTTTCAAATTGTATATACATTATAATAAAGATAATTTTTGCACGCTTGACAAAAATTATGTATAGAGATAATAATAATAAGTTACAAGTAAACATGTAATAATATAGGTAAGTAAGTATATTATCGGCAATGGTGGTGTTGGTGATGGTGGTGGTGGTGGTAGCGGCGTACGCGCCTATAAAGACCACTTACCTGGCGAACGGTATTTTCCGATAATAATACGACACGAAACTGCCGATCGCGATGCGTACGTAGGAACGTTACGGATAATACTAATAGTATTGCGGTATGTGTATAATACGGAACAAGGAAAACGAACGGACCGGTCGCGTGGCTAAGCGGATACCGACTTTCCCGGTCGACTCAATTTTCGCGTCTACGACACGACGACGGTTGACGCGAAGCGACGGCACACGGCCGCGACCGTTACAACACCGCGACTCGTCACCATGGTTGTAAATTGTGGTACGCGGTTTCGACCATGCGGGATAACTGACGGGGATGCGGAGATAACACCGCGTCGCGGATTCGGCCTCGCGTTTTTCTGTTGCCAGCCGCGACGTCGACTGCTGACCGAAACGCCCCAAACGTTACCAGTCAGAAACGTACCCCGTGACGAAATTTCAGCCATTAACGCCGCCGGCACGCGTGAACCTCCCCCGTACCTAACAATAATAATAACAACTTTTAAGGAACAGATTTATCCACACTGAAAATCCCCCCCTCCCAAAAAAAAAGCGCTTAAAATCGTAAAAAAATCGAAAACGGTAAAGGGTCCAAAAGTTCCTCATCCCTACTCTAACGGCTTTAAATTATCAAATACATTTTTTTTTTTCTGATACTACAAAAATGATGTTAAACACGTAAAATTATTTATTTGGTTAAAATCTTTAGAGAGGGGCCGTTTAGAACTTTTCTATAATTTTTGCTTTTTCAAATATTTTTTTAAGGGCTTTTTTGACGTATTTAAGCAATTTTTATGGACTTTAGGCGCATATAATTTTGTTTCCTAAATTAATAAGTTATTAATAATAACTAATAACTTACTATCTAAATTGTATACGTTTAAAATGCTAAGAATATATAATGTTATTTTATGCTCTACCTATAATTTGACAGTTAAAATATTGTTCTTTATATACACATAAAATATAAGTATCTCAACAATCAATTTTTGAGTTATTATTAACTTCTAGTTCCAGATTACCAAACACATAATATCAACAGTATTTGCTGTTATTTTACCGCTAAGTAAACTTTTACAAACACGTGAATTTGATTTATCTCATGCTATTAATATGGCTGATAATTCTATTAATGTTCTAAAACAAAAGAGACAAAATGTAAAAAAAGGATTTAAAATAATATTTTAAAGAGTAGAAATATTTTTTAAGAACCCTAATAACAGTATTTCTTTGCTCCATCGTATTAGTAAACGAGTAAATCTAGAGATAATACTCGTGTAACCACGCTTGAGGAATATTACCGAGTAACAATATTTATTACATATTTTGATAATTTTATATCAATGATAAGTGATTGTTTACTTAAATATAATACTGTATTGGAGAACTTTAATTTTTTTGTTTTCGATGAAAGAGAAAATTATTCCAGTTACTTTTAAAAATGATATAAAATATTTAGTACAAAAATATTCACAATTATTACCATCCTTTTCTTCTTTAATTGTAATTACGGGACTTAAATTATGGTTGACTTCTCTACAAGATTTGACCGAAATTCCATCCAATTTATCAGAATTGCTAAACAATTGTAATGAAAATTATTAGCCGAATTTCTATAAACTTATAAAAATCGTGGTCATTTTACCTATTACTACAGCTACAGCAGAGAGGCCATTTTCGATATTGCGAAAATTAAAAATCTATCTTATAAATACCATGACATAGAACCGTTTAAATGCATTGGCTTAGATGAATATTCATAGACAAATTGAAATTAACCTAGATGAAATGTTGGATAAACTGGCTAAGAAAAAAGGAAAATTAATTTAATGTTGTAAAATGTAACAAAACTATTTTAAAATTCTGTTCAAAAAACTATTTTTTTTTTATTTTTTTTTTTTGCAAGTTTATTTGTTTATATATTTTATGATATAATAAAATAATATTATGAATAGGTACGTATATAACCATATAAACTGTAACCACAACTTAAATATACTTTTTTATTTAGGCATAACTATCTTGGAAATATCCAAATTGACATACTCATTACATATGTTACCTACGTAATATTGTCCGTAGGCTAGTAACAAGTAGGTACAAATATGTACCGATTATATATTGATAGGTACACACAATTATTTAATATATTGTGAACGGGATTTTTAGATCAGAGCAACTATTTGTTATTTTGAAAACTCGGAGGAGCTAAACCTTCTCGTGGTCTCCCTTGAAAATTGTATATTTTCAAAATATTTTCATAGTTACAAGTTTACAGCAGTACGAAATATCCACTTAACACACGAAAAGAATAAGCATCAATTCGAAAGCCAAACATTCATGGACAGTCACCACGTAAAGAAGAGTGTCATATACATAAATAAATAAATAAATTTGAAAACTTGACATCTACCTCTGTAGATACCTTTACAATACCTCTGTACATATATGGTGTATATTGTGTTATAAAAGGTCTAAATATATCTTCCATGATAATATTATAAACTAATCAAGTCACCTAAGGTTTTTTTGATTTTTTCGGGACAGGAATTCCATGCAAATCCATACACAATTACATACTAAACACCTGCGAAGAAAAGAGTTCAAAAAATTGAATGAAAGGGGAGCATATAAACGTCAATAAATTCGTCTGATGGATTATCGGTTTATCTTAATTATTGAACCTAACGGTCGTATTTTCGACTATTTTAGACTACCTATAATATTGAGAATATAATATGACGATTGTTATTCCATGGTCATGGCTAGAGCCACTGCGATATTATTTTTAAATACTTGTGTAGATTACTACTAGCTTACTACACCATCGGACTTTAAAAGATGCAATTTGTTTTGAAAAAAATACAAACGTAATAAACAAATATGGATTTTTCAGACTATTCAGTGCATAACCCGTATTGCTCCACTATTGTAATGTTGGACATTTTTCTTTATTCGTTTTTATTTTATTTTACATTTTTCGCCATCTCCCGTGCCTGTCAATTACGGACACCTCTGTCTATAACGGATACTTTTTATGGTCCCGTAACTATTCGTTATAATATACAAGTTTCACTGTATAAATATTAAAATATTTTATTATTAGTATTATAGTGGCTGGATATATTAAACTTACAATAGGCTTACAAAAAGTATTTTAACATTATTTATCATACATACATTCATTGTCTGTAGGAAATCTATATTTTGTTCTGCTCATTAATTATGAAATGCATTTCATTAATAAAATATTTATTTGTTACTATAAAATAACAGATTGGGTTTTAGGGTGCTAATTTTAAACTTGGGGGTGTTAAATACCTCCAGCGCATTTTTAGTTGCGCCTATGATGTCAACATGTAATTTAATTTTAAAATTTAAACTTTAATCATCACATTATGATCTAACTGCTCTAAGATATCATCTTAGATACCTTATACATTAATATACACATTTATGTGTATTATTTATGCTTGGCCAATGTGCATATTCCATATTCACTAATCACATCTTGTTTTATGTTTAACCTTTTGAATGTGCTAAATTAACATCCATCTGAATTATTTAAACAACGATATAGACATAATCTAATACTTAAGAAATTACTTCTCTTTCCTATTTGTTTTTGATAATTTAATTATTTGTCAATAATAACTGTGTTTTACACTTCTTTTTTTCTCATAAATTGTTTACCCTATAAATAACTAATTACTTTTAGTATTTATTTACGAGTCATCAATATTTGCTGATTTAGATTAAGAAAAATGATTACAAACTGCAGAAGTCATCATCCCTCTCTTAAACAAACCAATTGTGATAAATATTAAGAAATTGTATATTTCATCAAGAAAACTATTATTATACAAATACTAAGTTATATTTCTTATGGAAAAATATAATTACTCATTTAACTCATTAATCATTAATTAACTACTGAATTAAATTTAAATTTAGCTATTTGATTATACAGAATGTAAAACAATAGTAAATCACAATTAATAATTTCCTTTATTATCATTGGCATTGAAATTAGTGCATGGTATTTCTGATTTTCCGAGATAACCTGCTACAGCATTTTGGAATCCAATAAATGGTATACATTTGCAGTTATTTAAGATGTCATCAAGTTCAATCCATTTTATACTCAATCCACATTTTTCATTACTTATATATTGTCCCTAAAAAACATTAAACATATTAAATTCCTATGTAATTGAAAACATAAGTTCAATTAGTGACCTTCAAATTACATATATTATTAATAGTTAAATAAGACAAATTGTATTAATAACATTGCCATAATATTAAAATAGGTAGAATTGAAATTTAGAATTTAGAAAATTGTTTGAATAATATAATATGATAAATCCTCAATCAGTATTCTTTATAAATAAATGGTTCCATATAAATTTTGTTTAGTTTTAATTTTACCTTAGCATAATAATCTTTTGTAGTTTGTATACACCATGTATTTATGTTATAACTACCCAAACACACCTACAAAATTAAGAAATATTTTATTATTGTACAATGAATACTATAATTTTATTTAAACTAAAATTAAATTAGAACGTACTTGATTATAAGACACATAACTATTACATTCAATATTAATTGGGCCCAATTCAAGAGTGTAGTAGATCATATCATAATTAATTTTCGACGCCTTTAAAAATGTTGTAACTTCTTGCTAGAAATAGTTCAAAAAATCAAAACAGTTGTATCTGTTTGTTACATAACACGTAGCATATACCCGTTACATAGCATAGTAAAACTACATTTTCTCATTTATAGCTAGGTATGTAATTAGAATACCTACACTCAATTCCTAAGTGTAAAGAGAATCTACGAGAGAATTTGTCAAAATATAATTAACATGTTTTAATTTGATCGTGTTATATTCAACCAATAAATCATACCTAGGTACCTACTTACTGTAGGTAATTTAATTGTTATAACAAAATCAAAAATTAGTAATAACAAATATGAAAACAGGCAAATAATAAATTTAATGGTATTTTTTTTTTTTTTTTTAGTATAGTAAAATATTTAAAATAGTAAACTAGATAGGTTAGATTTTAACCCATATGATATAATTAACAAAATCAAAATACAATGTAGGTAATTCCGTGAGTATGAGTACCTACAAAATGTAAAGAGTGAAATAATGACATAAACAATAACCACTATAAACTTAATATTATCGATCAGTAGGAAGCAACTGAGAGCTTAGTATTACAAAATAATACATAATACCTACTACTACATTGTTGATATTTAGTTAAAAGTGTATCAAAATTTTTTGATGATACTTTAATACAATTTATGTTCATTTTAAAATTTAATCAAATACATTTCACAATTCAATTCACACAATTGAAAAATGAGAAAATCGTTTTTTATCAAATTATTTTACCATTCCAAGCATGTAACAGGCCCCGTGTGGACTTTGTAAAAGTGGAGTTCTTCCATTATATTGTTGAGGATTACAATCATTCAGGTCATACGTATTTATATCATAAAAATTTACTAATTTATTCATTTCTTCGAAATTATAAACTGAAATCAAAATTATCATTAGTATAGATTTTAAATTTTCGGACTTAAATAATAAATTGGTTTATATTTTTGTTTCTTAGCGAGGGGGACTACTTTTGAAAATTGCAATGTATCTCTATTATAATATATATTATTTAACTCGTGAATATATCACTTGTAAAGTAAACACATAATAATATTATAATAGTTGGTATTGTATTAAATGTATTATAAAATAATTGAGTTTGACAAATACTTAAAAGTTTTTATGAAAATTTAAAATCAGCGTAGTTAAAATTTCAATTTACAAACTCCCGAAATTCCCAAGACAAATATCAAATTACTTGTAAATTACATATTAGTACTAAGCAAACAAAATATTCTTCCAATAATTATTAAGATTTATTTTTGTACCTAGGTATATTATTACAAACAATATATAATACCACCTACTATTTAAATCAAAATTAACAAACAACCTGTAATGTTAATTTTCAAAACCTATATAAAAAAAAAAATACATAATTGTTGACAAAATATTATAAGTAATATAATTACCACAAGGATTTTTAACAAATGGAGCATAAGCTTCTATATTTACACCAATAATGAAGCTATCACAGCATTTCAATTGTTTTAAATAAGGTAATACGAATTCTCCAATATTGATGTTCAGTGATTGTGAATACTAGATCCCAAAGATATACTTATTAATATTTAATAATTAAACAAACATATTATACATTATATCGTCTATTATATCAATAACTAAAATTTCACATGTGATCTATAATACCACTTTTCCAGGCGTACACTCAAACTGTTGTAATCAATGTCATATTAGTCGAAAGTTAACGACATAAAGCGCAGGCAAAATGCGCATAAAATGCAGTAAACTTTTTTTCCCATCATAAAATACAACTTATGATGAACCTCGTATTAAATATAAAACAATTTTAGCTCGGTCAAAAAATAGTTTCACATAAATCGAAAAATAGTACATAGTCGAAGTGGCATAACTTAAACGATCGTTGTTAAGATTTTAACTTTAAACGAGTATATAAAAATACGGAAATCCTTCGCACGATGGGAAGACCACTGTTGTGAGAGAGAAGTTAGGAAGGTAAGATATAAAGGGGAATTTAATTTAAATTTGTTTGCAACGATAAACCATTGCTAACGAAAAACAATTTGGAGCGAAGTTTCTTATACACATGTATTGGTTTTACTATGATGTGTATTTTTTTTGTCTGTAAATAATTTTTTGAAAAGATACCTTGCTTGAATGTACACTATCTTTTATGAAAGGAAATTTTTTCTTGGTGAATTAAAGAGGTCATTTTTTAATATCCTAAGTAGCTTTCATAATATTTGGGAAAAATCAAAAAAATTAAAATTGATTAATATTAATATTCATGCAACGTGGCAGTTAAATTATTTTAATTTATACAGCTTATGTTTTCTACAAGAAATATTGCTCTAATATAAAAACAACAAGAGATCATTTTTGTTGAATTTTCAATCTAGCTCAAATTTCAATGAAAATTATAAATACTTTCAAAACGTGATAATCAAACTTCGCTCCGAATCGTTTTTCGTTATCATTGGTTAGAAATATAAATTAAATAACTTTATGTATCCCAAGTTCCCAATTACCCACCTACAACAGTAGCCGCACTATCCCCAGTATCAGCTCTATTTTTAGAATCTGACAGTGGTTGTAATAATCCATCTATTGCCCCCCCTAGTCTATTTTTTTTCTGATGAATAATTAAATGAGTCTTTATCATGATAATGATTGTGAATTGAATTTTAAAAAATTGGGAAAAGGTTATAAGCTCTCCAACATTATGACCCTATGATTTTTTATTAGTCATTTTCGCCCCCACTTAAAAGTCAATTATAACCGAATCTGAGCGCAGTATATTGGTTTCAGTATAAAAATATGTGCTTTTCCATTATTATTTTTTTTTTTTGTGTGTGTCTGTGTGTAACTATTCTATCAAAAATCTTACTCCAAACAAAAAAGACAAGCGACATTATTATGTAACATTATGGGTCTTGTTGATGCATTGAGGTAATTTTTTGAATTTCCCTTGAAATTTATATAATCAATAAGAAAATCTGAAAAAACCATACAAGAAAAAAGACACATTTACGGCGATATAAGTGTTCGATTTCATTTCTAACAGAAATCGTGCTCCGAAATTAAAGTGAAACATCTTTTCCCTAAAACATTGTCACGTCTCAGCTAGTTGGTGCATAAAGAGGTGATTGTTTTATTTTTCTTGTGATGTTTTTTACAACTAGGAAAATCCGATAAAAACATAGAGAAAATGGGAATTTTACAATATTAACGTTTTCTGCATTATTTTCAAACTGTTTTTTTATAATTCGGTTATAAAATAATTGTAGAGATCTGAACTTTTTATAAAATACTAATATGGTCTTTTTTACACGTAAAATTTTCAAAACATTCTGACATTTTCTTGTTTTTTATTTTAGTTTTATTTGGTTTTTGTGGATAAAATATTTTTAGTTACTCTGCAATGCTTTAAAATTGTATACAAGAGGTTCATCATAAATGTTACTAAATAAGGGTAAAAATAAAAGTTTAATGTAACCCTTTTAGATTCTAAACTGAGCGAGGAATGTATTGATTTGACAATGATGTTTACTTTTTTTTTTATCTGCGAACAATTTTTCTTTCAGCAATTTTGCTCTCAATTACAGCACTTTTTCTGATTGGAAATCTGACTGAGGTGGTACTTTAAGGAGAACATTTTTTGATTTTCCGAGAAGTCTTCTCAACAAATAGAAAAAACGAGAAAATTTTCGAAATGTATACCTATAGGTATTATTAAAAAAATATTATGGCCTTTTTTAATCATTTACACCGGAAAAAACATGGGAAAACCGGAAAAATAGGTAAAATATTAATCAAATATTATTAAAGAAAATATACGAGTATAATGCATATGTAATTATTTTACCATAGTATGACATATATATTGTTTGACAAAGCAACACTATTAACCGAACTCCGTTCAGAATCGTTTTCCGTTAGCAATGGTTAATTGTTGTGTACAGATATACATTAAATTTTTCGTCTACCTTCCCAACTTCTTACCTGCAACAGTGGCCCACCTATTGTGCAAAGTATATCTGTATCTTTTTTTATATATGCGTTCAAAATTCAAATTTTAATGGAAATTGTAAAAATCGCATCATTCCGCGTACTAATAATAAATTTAAAAAAAAATCTTGTATTAAAAAAACGTTGATAAAATTAATAATTTAATATTAAACATATTTAAATATAATAAATGTTTATTTATTAAGGTTAATACTAACGGACTTAACAAAAAGAAAAAAAAATCCTATTTATTTATTGTTTTATAAAATTATAAAACCACACATAAATTGCTCATGTGCGATTACCTATGTCAACTGCAGTACTTACGGTCGTAGGCGCTAATTCTTTAATTATAAATCCTTTTATATTGTACATTGATGCAAAATCACACAAACGCTTTGCTTCTACCGAGTTTCCATCAGATGTCAATATGTCAGACCAACCTTCGTAATCAGTATCTCGCTTAATTGCCACCAGCAAGGTTTTATTTAAACACATCAATTTGTTAAGAATATCTAAAATACATTATTGATTTATAAAATTATTATTATTCTCTAAAATCTACGTAGTACAAATTAATGCTTATATTATTATTTACCTACAGTCTTTATAATCAAATCGGTGACATCAAATATGTATTTATAATAATTATAAACTTATTTATTTATAATTATTATTATTGTTTGAAAAAGTTTAAATTTTAAAGAAAATTTAGGAAATCGTTTTATTTTTTTTAGAATTTGTATACTAAATTGACATTCAGGGTTTAAATGACTATCTTTACAGTTTACTTGTAAGAATATATTCATATTGTTTAATAGATATGTTATTTTATTTTGATTTATTAATTTTAGTGAGCGTAAATAATTATTTTATGGTATAAAACTCCTTCAGCTAATTTTAAGTAGGTTGATAGTTTAAATAATGGACATTTCGAGCATAAATCATGTTCATTAACATAATAGTATGCAATTTCTGAAAGTTTTGAATCATTGCTATTATTGTACAATTAAACATTTTATATTGGCAATGTTAAAATAGGTAAATATAAGTATATAGATAGCGTTGACTCCGCACAAGTGAAAACCGCACACTTTTGATGAAATTCAGGATAAAACCGCACACTTTTGGTAGGTCAAAACCATACACATTTAGTAGGTTAAAACTTCACAATTTTTAAAGATGTTGTATTTAAAAACCGCTCATTTTATAATGATGTATAATCTATTATTTATTATTTATATATGATCTATTAAAACAAATTTATATATTGAAAAATTTAAGATATGAAACCACTAAAACATTAAAAACTACATGCATATCAAGTTACGTTAACACGTGTTTCAGTGGATAATTGTACTTGAAAAATATTTAATATTAGCACAGTTTTAGCACATTATCATCAATTTATTGGAAGTTCAGATAAAATACCTAAATAACGAATAATGATTAGCCTATATCAACCTATGATAAGATATAAGCATTCCCCAGACGCGGAGTGCCTAAACTGCTGACCCCGGAATACACCGTCGAGCACACGCTCTTCGTATACCCTCACTGGGAACTCTACCGGCAAGACGTCAGAGCGTATGTTGGCGGAAGAAACATAGCTCCCATCAACGTCCAAAACCTTCTTTGCGGCCGGGAAGACATCCCATGCCGGGATTCTGACCAGGCTTAACACGATCAGATCAAGGCAAACTCCTTTCGTGGCTTACAGTCCTTCTACCCCATAATAGAGAACATACTGAGCCACAAGAAGCAAGACGAGAGGTTCAGGTTAGGTTAAGTTAGCATAATGTCAGGAGGTGACGCGGTCCTACCGCTTACTTCTCACCATAGTTTTAATTAGCATAGTTAATAATATTAGCCTGCCATGCGAAGGGAAAAACAGGATTTTACGAAATATTACTTAATTATACTTATTAATAAACGATGGCAGTAATGGGGTAGCAATGTGAAAACTGATGTCTCACTGCTGTCGGTTAGTTGACAAAAAAAAAAGATATAAGGATTTGTATATGTAACAGATTATTTTAAAATTATAAATACAACATGCATCTTTACACAAGATATTAACGTGCGGTTTTTACCCACTATAAGTGTGCGGTATACAATATACCTACCTAGAAACCAATAGTGTACGGTTTTTATTTATCGACCATTTTGTAGTTAAAATCGTATTTGTGCGGTTTTTGGATGCAACCATAGATAGACAGGGTCTAAAATATTAAATGTAATGAATAAAATATTAAGCCACAACATGTTACATTAAAATTAAGTATGTATGAAAATTTAAAATCAATATACCGTTCTGCGTTACACATTATTATTACTTACTAGAATGTATACGTAACTTGGACGATGAATTGATAGTCAACGAATTGTATACAATTATATCACATTCAGGTGGAATATTTGTTGGATCTAGGAAGGGTATCGCTGGATTAAGGTTATTCATATATCCCTTATAATGACACATTATTGACGACGTAGGAAATTTATTATCTGTGAATCATTAATTATATTTTAATAGTCATAAAAAAAAAAATTAGAAAAATGATGACAACTTTAACTACTACTCACCTAATCATATAACTATGGGTATATAAACAAGCACGTATACAGAATCAAATTTCTGAATGACGGAGGATTAGAAAAAGCTCATGAACAAAAAAATTAAATATATAAAACTATAGAATTAATATATAATGAGTTTTTCAGATTTCAGGGTGGTGTAAGCCCACTATTGTACACGTATCTGCGTATAAACATCACTGTACGAATGTCCGTGTTTTTAATGCGATCACGAACGATCGGATACAAGTATCATTATAGGCGTACGTAGGATTTTTTCGCAGGGTGTGCCATAAAGAAAACGGGCTATTATTCCTTGGTCTTTTATCCTCCCCCCTAAACAAATAATATAAGGAATACAAAATATCAATTCATTAAAAATCATATTGTTCACCTACATAGTATACTAGTATTATATTAACTATAGGTATTAACAGGTCTAACAGTATTTCACGAAAAAATTATTATATATTTCAACATATCTTTAATAATAAATTATAACATTGTTAAAAATTTAAAAAAAAACTCAATGTCGTCACAATTACAATAGGCCCTGAACCTAAGGCTGTGATAAGTAATATCACAGTAAGTGATTGCCGATTAATTTGATTTATTTATTACACTATGAAAATTTTTCATACTAAATTGATTAACATTTAGTTAAAAAAAAAAAACCAGAATGAGCAATTTTGTTTTCAACCCAAAGACACTGGGTACCATGGCACACCGTGTGCGCACTCCTATGGGTATCATACAACTCAACTTGTAGTCTTATGGCATTCTAATGGGTCTCCCAATGTTCTCGGATTCAAATAGATAAAATCGTTTGTCTTTCTTCCCCTTTTTCCCTCTTGCACCAGTGCAGGTGGCTTTTCAGTTATTATAGATAGTAAGTTTTAAGTTTACACTGAAGGCACTGATTAGTAATTTCCTTTGACGTTATCAGGTTTGGACCAATATTACACTTCGTTTTTTATTTTTGTTTTAAGTATGAGTAATAGTCGTTTTTATTATTCTTCTTATGTTTATTATTCTTATTATTACTATTCCTATTTTTATTAACTTTATTAAAATTATTGTTTATTGTTGGTTATTTTATTAAAATGCTGATTATGATATTTATTAATGATTATTATTATTATTATTATTATTATTATTATTATTATTATTATTATTATTATTATTATTGATGGTTGTTATAAGTATTCTGATTATTGTTATTTTTTATGAATGTTATTAAAAGTATTAATGTATATTATAATGCTGATTTGATATTATTAAAATTTCTCCGTTAGAAGAACACCAAGGACCGTCCAAAGCCGCATTAGAGATACGGACGTTCATGTACCTAGACATAGCGTATAAATAATAAATATAGATAAGTAAGTACCACGTGAATATCTACATATTGCATATTATAGTAACTAGTTAGTATGTTTATGAGCATAGATGGCATTTGGGTGGTACAATTCCCTATCATAAAAAAATTTTAAGGGCAAATTTATCATTTTGTCCCCTCCTAAGTTAAATACTATTTAAACAACTTTTAATTTTAAACAAATATTTATGTTAAAATAACTTTTATATAATTACACAAGACATTTATTCTCCGTGTTAAATCAGATATTAAACGGATGAAAAACGGGAAAACTTGCGAAATATATTAGTCAAGTATTACAGTCTTTTTGTTCTGTAGATAACTTTCCTACCGCCAGTTTTGCTCCAATTTACAAAGATAGCACTTTTTCTATAAGGAATTCTGACTGGAGAGTTACTTTAAGGAAGTCATTTTTTTGATTTTTCCAGCTGTTTTCATAATAAGTGGGAGGAAAAAATAAGAAAAACCAAAGAATAACTTAGGCAAAATGAGAAAATGGGTAGGTACAATAATAAACAAATAATATTAAAGAAAATATAATTATTTTATTATAACATAGTACATACATTTTTGACAAAGCAATACTATTAACCGAACTCCGCTCAAAATCGTTTTTCGTTAGAAATGGTTAATTGTTGTGTACAGATATACATTAAATTTCTCCTCTACCTTCCTAACTTCTCATCTAAAACAGTGGCCCACCCACGTGTGAAGTATGTCCATCTTTTTACTCCTACTTTTTATACCTGAAAAAAACATAAGCTTTAGATTTTGAAAAAACAACCACCCCTCTACTCACAGATTCAAATAAGACGATATTTTTCTGAACACTGACAGATATAACACTATATCAGATTTACCTACCGTTTATAGTTTAAAGTTTAGACTGGAGAAGTAGAAAAGGAATATCCATTTATTATCTTAAAATAGACATGAAATTTATTACCCTTCTCTACACCGCTGGTAAAAATTTTAAACTGTTCTAACTCATAAACAGTAAATCCAATAGTACTGTTGTACATATATGTCATTCATACATATATATCTGTTGTATATATCGATTTTTTTTTAAGAAATTTTCTATTTGAATTTGTGTTCAATATAGAGGTTTCATTTATTTTAAAATCAAAAGTCAAAAACACATTTAAGTTATAAAAAGTAGTAGTAAAATATGAAAAATAGTTATAAAATAAACGATTCCATAATAATTGAAAAAAAAAAACAGAAATCAAATTAACTTCAAATATTTCGAGAAATAAATGCCTAGGTAAAATTTTGACATTCAATGTTCAGAGAGTTTCTAAACTCCAACTTAACATACTAATACGATACACTTATACACATAAATACAATTTTATATCATAAGTGTAATTAATTTAATGTATACGATTTCAACGTGGTAATTGAGTCAAAATGAGTTCGTTACATAACTTGGGCAAGCGGCACATCGGACTATTAGCCACGTATTCCTGGAACTAAACGGAACATAAAACATAGATTTAATTCTAAAATCAAAAACAAGAACTTTAAAACCAATTTCAAATAATCACTCGGGACAATCTATCACCCCGTTCATTAGTTCGCACGCAAAAATAACGTCTGAATATTTCCGACGTGTGGCGAACAATATTTTCAAAACGAACGTTATTTATTTTTTACATAATAATATAATATATTCGTGTATTATTTTTATACCATCTTTACCCGGCAAACATTTTATATTATAGCTATTTATATTTGTTCATAAATGAACTTGGCCGTATTTTAGGGTCCCCCTGGGGATTACGCGCCCCCGGCTTTCCGCGAGCATGCCACACCGTCACCTGTAACCTAATATATTCAAATATATATATATGAAATTCTTGTATATAATATGTTTCTACCGAAAAATGAAAATAATACGACAGTCGGCTATATATTGATATATATATATATATATATGAAATTCTTGTATATAATATGTTTCTACCGAAAAATGAAAATAATACGACAGTCGGCTATATATTGAAATTCTCAGAAAAAAATAACGTCCCTCAGAAACTACGTCTATCAATTGTTATTATTATCAAATAAAAATCGCCCCGTATATATCACGTCTTGGAAGAAACATAGCAAATAAAACGTCGGAAAAAGCGCCTCGTTAAATTATGTACCTATAAGTATAGGTAGGCAAAATACAAACGATTGAGACTTAAAATAGTATTTTTATTCTACCTACACTTACCTGCCCACTTCTTGTTACGATATTTTGAGAGAATTTATATACATGCATACCTATATTTCTACACCAGAGAAATGACGCGTAAAAATGTGTGGTTTTTTCATACACACAGGGTGATTCATAAGTGAATGATCATTAATCTTAGGCATGCTCACCCTATTTTTTGATTAAATTGTGTAGATATTATTTATTGTTTTTTATTTTTAAGTGTAGTTAAAGTGCCGTTATTTTTGAATACTAAAATTACAAGATATCTCACTCTTAGGTTTATGGTAGGGGGAAAGTAGTGGAGCACTAATAAAACATCGCGTGCCATACCACCACACTTCTCTACCGTCTCCCTACCTAAACTTAAAAATGGAATATCTGGTTAACTGGTTAACGGAAATCAAACATTTATTTAAAATAATACTCTATCTCTTTATGGCATTTTCAATATGCCATATTTATTTTTAATACATAAATATTAAAATTTGTATTACTATTTTGGTTTTAGTGTCATAAATAGTATAATACCGGCCAATGATGATATATCAGCATAATTTTTTTTTTTTAGATTCTGAGTGAAACGAAAAATAAATAAACATCTTTGAAAAACCATAAGATTCTTCGCTCCACTCAGAATCTAAAATAACAAATCAATAATAATAATAATCATTAACAAATATCATAATCAGCATTTCAATATAATAACCAATAGATAATAATTTTAATTAAGGTAATAAAAATAGGAATAATAAGAATAAGAATAATAAACATAAGAAGAGTAATAATAATGAGCACATTAAAAATCGTAATCATAATCAGTATTTTAATAAAAAGCATTAATATACTTTTAAAAAAGCTTTTAATAATAAAAATCAACAATAATAGCAATCAGCATACTTTTAACAATCATCAATCATAATAATAATCATCAACTAATAACATAATCAGTATTTTAATAAAATAATTGGAAATAACCATTATCATAAGTTTAATAAGGGTATTTATTGATGTTATAATTATTATTAAAAATATTGATGATTAATCTGATGCTGATTTGATTCCTATTATTAAAATGCTCATTCTGATTATGATTATTACTATTATTGTTATCATCATTATGTTTATTATTATTACTATTATTATACTTATTTTAACTACCCTTATTAAAATTACGGTTATGATTATTGACGATTGTTATAAGTATGCTGATTATTATAATTGTTGATTTATATTATTAAAATATTGATGATTATTCTGATACTGATTAGATTATTATTATTAAAATGTTCATTATTACTGTTGCTAATTATGATTATGATTTTATCAGTGTTCGTCATTATTATCATTTTACATTCTTAGTGTATCAATGAAAGTATTGGATTTACAAATGTGTTTTGAGAAAATGTTTGAGAAAATCAAAGAATGACCTTTGTAAAGTACCTCTCCGGTCAGATTTCTTTTTAGGATAAAGGCTATCATTGTAAATTAGAGCGAAATTGTTGGTATAAAAATGTTCACGGAATAAAAAAGAATGATATTTTTCAGATTCTGAGTGGAACAAAGAAGCTTATGGTTTTACAAAGACTTTTATTATTTTTTATCTATGTGCTACTATTTTACCACAAATCTTGCTCCGATTATTATGTGTAGCAACATTTCCAAAAGAAAATCGGACTGGGGATGTACTTAAGCTCCTTTTTTGATTTTCCCAATAATTTTCACAAAAAATGTTAAAAACCGAAAAAGAGAGGAAAAACAAGAACATGTACGAATTAAATAAGTATAATATAACAATTTTTTTTTCTGTGGAGAACTTTTCTACCCCTCAATTTTACACCGATTAAAAATGATAGCACTTTTTTCTGAAAGTAAATCTGTCTGGGGAAGTACTTAAGAGAAGACATTTTTTTGATTTTCCCAGGAGTTTGCTCAACAAATGTGGAAAACCGTGAAAAATAAATAAACATCTTTGTAAAATTATATGCTTCTTACCTCCATTTCAGAATGTAAAATCATGATGATAATAATAATAATAATGATGAGCACTTTAAAGATCATAATCACAATCAGCATTTAAGTAAGAAACATAATAAGTAATAATAAATATAATGATCACTTAAATAATAATAATAATCACCAATAATAATAAAAAGCATTTTAATAATAATAATCAAATCAGTATCATAATTATCATCAACGAATAGCCTTATTAAATTATGATTACATATAACAATTGCTGCACCCATCCCCATAATCCTATGACAGCTTTTTAACTATTTGAGAGTGTACGCATTACCAATGATTTTTCAACAATAATATATTGATGGTATACCTATTCCGTGTTAGTAGTATACCCTATTGTTTTTCAACTTAGGAATCCTGAACCCCTTGTAAAGGGGTTGCATTGATCAAAAATAATTAAACGCTGATAAACATAAAAACCTTTTATTTAAATTGTTTAATTAAAATTTAAAATTAAATACATAATTAGAAAAATTATAAAGCAATAATGAATGCAATATTTTTTATTGTTTGTATTTAAATTATTGTTTATTTATGGTTAGAAATTTGGTACACGGAAGAGTAAATTATTATCTGCGAATAAAAATGATTTCTATATTTTGTTTTTAATGAAAGATAAATCTTTTTCACGTAGGTTACAAGTGGTGAGTGGACTCTATTTATTCAATGTCCCTGACTTCTGTATTCATTTCGCTAAGAGAACTAAACCCTATTTAAAACTTGTGATGGAAATCGTAATTGTTTTATCAGCTAGTAATTCTATAAGTTGGTTATGAATCTCCATTTGTAATTTGGCAATTGTAAACATGGCTTAAGGATTCAAATGGATTAAGAACCCATATTTTTGAAAAAACATCCTTGTTACATTGAAATATTTCAGTAAGTGAATTTCTAAATCTCTCAGATGTGTTTTCATGGTGTCCAAAACAAGATTAAGAATAGGACTTTTTGAGTTTACATTTGTATCAATATAATTTAGAAGTTTAATCGAATGCATAGGTACAAATTTATTTTTTTGACGTGATTAAGCTCAAATTAATTTTTATTATAAGGGGGTCGTGAGATATTATCTAATTTGAAAGCCACAACACTAAAAAGGTTGGGAAATGATGGGAACTCCACAGTATCACATGTAGATAATAGTAAATTGTCCTGTATAAATTACAACGACAAAGATTCTACTAGCTGTATACCCGTTATATATTGGGTTATAGTAATCATAAAATATTCATTATGTTTAGTATTATATCCAAATGCTGTAAATTTTTTTGGTGTTATCAAATGTTTTAACCAAAGTTTTATTTCACTGTTGACATTGAAACAATCATTATTATGTACAAAAAGTCCGACATAATTCGCACGTGGATAGGGCCACAGTTGTAGGTGAAAAGTTATGAAGATATAACAGAGGGAAAATTGCATGTATATCTGTACGCACCGATTATCCATCGATAATCCATAAAATAAAATGATACAATTAAAGAAATATTAATTGACAGTATGATAAAATAACAATAAAAATTAATAAAAGATTTGATACTCACATATAATAATGAGTGGAAATAATGCGTAAGCAACGAATACTACTATAATGATATTATAGGTACATTGTTCCGGTGTTTTTGTATTACTCGTTATTTGTCTTCGTTACCTGATGATGTCCTATGGCAGAAACATGTTCTAACAGTAATATAATATCATTATAGTAATAGGTAGCTTACACGTTTTTTGTATTTAATAAAATAATAATAATTGTTGTGTATGTGAAAAATTAATGTATAGGTATAACCTATAAATCAACTATTTTTACCCTTAAAATAAGGTTAAATACACTTATATTGATACTGCAGTACTTGAATTGGGGGAAACACAAGTGGCGTCTCTATTTTTATTTTTTAGCGCCATTTTAATAATCATTTCTATTAAAACGGTTGGGGTAATACGCCTCTTTAAGTAAATAATGATGTTTTCAAAAAATATTTATTACTCTACTGTCAACTCAAATAAATAATATGAATAATATATTTTAAGAATTTATCGTCCAGTAATAAATTATAATCATTTTGTTTTTGTATTGCACGTGTGCTGCTTTGCATGATAAATTAAGTCATGACTGATAAGCACAAATAACAATATCCAAGTGCTTCCGATTAATTGATGTGCCCGTAAAATTGTAACTATCTACTTAATTAAGTGATCTTATTAATTAATAATTTATAACGTTTAGTCAAAAAATAATTGAATTCTATGGATAATGTTAATTGTAGTGAGTTATAGATATTCTTTTAAATTAGTGTAAGAACTAAGACGGGTGTGGGAGCGAAGCCCCCCACTGGTTAGGTACTTAAGTTGAATTCAATTAGGGACTTTTTTTAATGTTTCTTAGTCCTCCTTCTTTTATTTTTCTTATTCAAGTACTGGATGTTAATACTATTGTTGTGTAATGAAGACAAGTAATTTATGTACACATGATAAAATAGTAATTTGATTGAAAGGCTCGTTTTTTCTCCGTCCTGCAGATTATATAATACAAAATAAATTATAAAGATCAGAGTCCTCAATCATTTTTTTTTCACTGTTATAATAATAATTCACTTAAATGTACTGTAAAGGACGTAAAGATACTTATAGGTATTTATATAAGTACATAATTTTTACACAGAACGTGAGTTTAAATTTTACCGGAACGTTTACATTGCAGTCGTATAAAATCGAAAAAAACAATGTCTTCAAAGGAAAAAAAACAGACATACTTCTCACGATGAGTGGGCCACTGTTATAGATGACAAGTTAGGAACGTAGAAGGGATTATTCATAAATAAATAAATACAGTCACAAGTCACTAATTTCGGGGGAGGGGGAGGGAATGAAATATTACTAATAAATGTTATTTTACATTTTTTAATTAGAGCAAAAATAAACATTTGATGTTAATAAATTCAATATATTTATAATATATTTTTTGTATCAAGTAACGTATACAATGATAATACGACGTCGTGGTTTAAACATCGTAGTTTATTTTTACATTTTTGGAATATTTTATTTACGGTTTTCCCATGTTTTATCTCGATTTTTCACATCTGCTGGAAAAACTCTTAGGAAAAATTAAAAAATGACCTCTTTAAAGTACCTTCCTAGTGAAATTTGAATTTAGAAACATTGCTATCATTAAAAGCTGGAGCGAAATTGCTGGTAGAAAAGTTGTGCTCAGAAAAAAAAAAAAGGGGGTAATATATTTTAACTAATACTTACATTTCTTATAAAATTTCCCGTTTTTTTTTCGGTTTTTCAAATTTGATGAGAAACCTCCTGAGAAAATCGAAAAACAACTTTCTTAAAGTAGCTCCTCACGACGATTTCCTTTCAGCGCACAGATAAAAAAAAATAATAATAAACATCTTTGTAAAACCATAAGCTTCTTCGCTCCACTTAAAATCTAAACATCTGAGAAATAATGTCTGGGGTCGGGGTGGCCTGGACGCTGAACCACTAGGGCCCTCCTGGATCCGTCCCTAGGGTATAGGAACGTAGCGTTTAATTTCAATCATTACAAAGGACGATACTTTTTTTTAAGTTTCATTGTATCCCTTCTTTTATTTTTCCAATTCAAACACTGATGGTAAATGCCTCGACCGTAAATAAATACCGGATCTGTACCTTAAATTTACGTTTCAAATAATAAAATGGTAATAATTATTACTTGACAGGATTTGTCCGTCCGCCATCGGCGACCAGTTGACAACACAGAACAATAACAAACACAAAAACATATCGCCTTGTGTACCTATAATAAACATCGCGAACGACTTAAAACTAAACGATAATTATTTAATTCATAGTGTTTTTTTTTTTTTTTTTTTCATTTAAAACTATTACTGTTAACGATATTGGTATTAGTTATCTGTTAAAAGTATGCGTGTACCCACGCAGCACGGGAGTCAAATTATTCAGCTATTTTAAACAAATATTTGTTTTGGTTTTTAATGTAGAGGTGCATATTATTAATGCTGCAGTAGATATATAATGTTATATAATATAGGTAATATGTTACGCAAATAAAAATCTGTAGTGTCTGTTCAAAAACAAATTAACAATATTATAATAATATTTATTCAAAACACATTTTATTTGCCTATTCAGTAAAAAAAAAAACAACAATAAATGCATTTTAAAAAATTGTATTCGAAGTTTTCAACAAGTACTACAAATATAATATAAATTGGTTTTTAACAAAAACAAAATATGCAAAATTATACGCTAGAAAAATGTTCAAATATCAATTAATAATCGTTTAAAGTAGAGATAAAGAGAGTGGGGGTTAAAATTCGATAGAGACGGACATACTTCGCACGCGGGTGCAGCCACTGTTGTAAATGAAAAGTTGGGAAGATAGGTTACAGACGGAAATTTCTGTAAGCAACAATAAACCATTTCTAAGCGGAGTTCAGTTGATAGTGTTGCTTTGTCAACAATATATATATATGTGTCATATGATGGTAAAACAATTACGTATTATGCATTAAACATTTTCTTAAATAATATTAGTTTAATATTATACCTATATTCCCGTTCTCCCGTTTTTTCAGCATACAGTGTACTCCCGATTATCCGTGGAATAGGATGGCAGGATATCCACGGATAAACGAATTCCGCGGATAATCCGCAAAATTAATATATTATCCCAANTCGAGTTATCGACTATGACAAATTCACAACCCAATTAAACCTATGATTTATAATGGAAAGATACAATACGTATATATTTTTTTGTATACATATAGGTATGTAGACGATTCCGTGGAAGACAGCGGATAATCCGCAACGCGGATAATCGGGAGTACACTGTATTGAGAAAACTCCTGGGAAAATCAAAAAACGATCTGTTTTAAGTGCCTCCCCAGTCAAATTCCCTTTCAGAAAAAATGCTACACTTGTAAATCGGAACAATATTTCAGTTAGAAAAGTAGAAAAGTCGTTCACAGATAATAAATAAAAATAAATTAATAAAAACAAAATAAACATCATTGTTAAACCATGAGCTTCTTCGCTCCACTCAGAATTTAAAATTAGAAAATAATAGTATTTAAATAAATAAGCGTATAAACAATTGCATAATGATTGAAAAAACATAAAATCAAATTTACTTTTAAAGTCCTCCGAGAAAATCTCTGGATCGTGAATCGTTTACAAATGAACATTAATCCTGCAGTATTATTCGAATATCAAGGAAAGATTAAGGTTTCAGTGACTCCCGGAACCAAACTTGAAAATAGACTAAATTATTATATATATTATATTTAAATTTGAGTACTGTTGGTATATAAATTACTTGTTAAACAAAGCGATCACAATAGGTATACCTATTTAGACTATATTGAGAGGCATGGTTGGTTTCCACCAAAAATGTACCTTTCCCTTTTCCGTCTAATCATAAATATTAGTCGATTCCCTTTCTCACCAAACAAAAAAAAATTATTCTAATGTTCGAATATTAATGGGCGTTTGTATCTATTACAATTATTAATTAGGCCAAGGGTTCTAAACTTATTGGTATCCGTGCCCCCTATTAAACTAAAAAATCAACTGACGAACTTCCCTCCAAAAAAACCTCAGTGAGTAGTCTTTAGTGTGAATGCCCGACAACAACTTGTCGCATATTTATCTCAAATTATCAATGCAGGACTATATGTATAATATTTTGTTCTTATATATAATATGTTGTAGGTACTTAATACAGAGTTTGCGATCTCGTCCAAAGTACGATTTTGATATCATACCTAGCTACTTTATCATAACCACCGACATACATAGAGGACTGTGCACGAGAACATAATTTTTGTTGAAGTAGTTTCATATTAAATTCATATCAATTGACACATGATATTTTTCATTTTCATTTATTTATTGTATACATTGTTTATAAATTGTGTAATACAAATATTTATAACAAAAAAATGTATTTAATCATAATAACAATAAATAAATAGGAAAATTTCATATTTAACACATCTGTCATTTAAGAATTCTTTTTAGTCAATTTATTTAACTAGGATACTTATCTTTTTCAACGAATCAAAAATATTTCCAATTTATATTGAGGTAAACAATTTCTTAATCTATTTAAAACATACATATTTTAATTTTGAAAATATTGTCCTATTGAAATACCTTTCGAATTTCAAATATGATGATTTAATATCTCAACTTTTTCCATGTAGTACAACTTAATTTGAACTAAAACTAATTATTTAAAAATATATATATATTTTTTTTTTAAATAAACTTTATTCACATTAAACTTTTATTACTTGTTAAAATCTGCAAGTGTAAAAAATTCAAAAGAAATTGGATGGATAGGTAGTGTGTTACTGGAATTTCATTGATACATAATAATGCATTTTTTATTAATGTTAAAACATCCATCCACTTATAAAATATATAAAGACAAATATACAGTACACAAGCGACTAAAATAATTTAAATTGTAATTAGTAGTATCAACAAAAATGTTACTATTAAATATGTAAGATTGCAAAATTAATTTTGTTAACATTTGTTTAGCAACACATTTTGAATTGTATCATAAATATATAACAATAACAATAATGGAAAACAATATTATCACATAAAGTATTTATAAGACATTCAATATTTATAACCTTTTACGCTTTTAACAGACAAATTATAAATACCATAAACAATCAGCTGATTATTTATTAATACTTAACAGGTATGATGCAATAAAATCATGATATATATTCAATCGCTGCTGCTACTACTGCTACTGCTACTGCTACTGCTACTACTACTTGATCCGTGTTTCTTGTGTTTAAATTCTTTATGCTTATGTGCTTTGTGCACAGCATAAGCTCCTGCACCAACTCCAGCAATTCCAGCTATGGGTACACCATATTTCAATGCCTTTTTGGCTTGTTTTCTTTGAGCTTTTGCAGCCTTTCGCTAAACATTAAAAAATATTATTAATTTCTTTTATTAAAAGATCACAGTAATTGTAATACCCGGTGACACGATAGTGTCTCCACCAAGTCAAGCTGAGCTACAGTACCTACAGTACTCTATCCACCTTTTCTCCTCCCAAAAAAAAAAATATTGAACCCTTATAGCTTTGGTCTGTATAATACTACAGAACTCAATTTTTATGAAATTATGTACCAATTATTACCAAGCATATACCATTTTTCCATTTTAGATTCTGAGTGGAGCGAGGTATGTATTGGTTTTACAATGATGTCTTTTTTTTCTGAGAACAACTTTTCTACCAGCAATGCTGCCCAAATTTTTAAGTATAACACCTTTTCTTAAAGGAAATCTGACTCAGGTGTTACTTTAAGAAATTAAATTTTTTAATTTTCCCAGGGGTTTATATAATAAGTGGGATAAAACATCAAAATGTACAAAATTTATTATTTTCAAAACATAAATATTACGGCCTTTCAAAACATATATGACTGAACTCAGCTCAGAATCGTTTTTTGTTAGCAATGGTTATTCATTACATACAGATAAACATAAAATTTCCCCTCTACCTTCCCAACTTCACACCTGCAACAGTGGCTTACCTACCATGCAAAGTATGTTTTTAAATAATTAGTTTGCTTCTACCCTACAGTTAACATATTAAAATTGTACTATAATTGTGTTAAAAACATTCAAAATAGTAATTTTATAAATTTTTAGTGGTTGAAACTTTTGTTTAGGTATGTGGTCCTTGTTTTCTAAAATTATTTCCATATCTGAATATTATAATCTATTATTTATTTAAAGCTATTATTATATGATAATATTAATTAATAAAACAAATTGTTATTTGAAGTGCTCTGACAACTGATTAAATATTATAATAGATTATAAACCACAATAATATTGATTGAAATTTGCAAAAACTTTAAAAAATTAAAGAAAACAAAAGACCATAGCTAAACAAAAGTTTCAACCACAAAAAATGTTCTCAAAATCTATTTTACAAAATAGCTATTTTGAATTTTTTTAAAAGAATTATGGTCAAATTTAAATTTATTTTATTTTCTATATTTTAAGTCTGTTTACCTAAAAAAAAACATTATTTGATAAAAAAATAAATGATATCTCAACAAAAACTTTCCGTAACTACATGTAAAAACCTCACTAAGAAAAAAAAAACAAGTTAGAAAAGTCATTATATCAAAAAGGGGCTAAGTTATTACTTAAGTTCATTAGTATAGAAATTGTTTAAATTGTTTGTATTTCATGAAGTGCGATGATTTAATAGAAATAATTTAACTTAGTTTGGCAGCTAGTAATATTTAAGAATATAAATAAAAATACAATGCTAACATGAATATTTACATCCCCATTTTATAATTAATGAATATTACCATAACACAATTTAAGTACATACTATGAATAGCCACCAAGCTAAGTTAAATTATTTGTACTAAATTATCGTTTTTCATACAATTTCTATGCTAATGAATTTAAGAAATTAGTAATTAATTAGCCTATTTTTGATATCACAACTTCAGTTTTTTTTTTTCTTATCGAAGTTTTTACACATAACTAATGAAGGGTGTTTGTTGGGATATCACTAATTTTTTGAAATTTTGAAAAATTAAAATTTTGGATATAATTAATCTATATTTTTGTTTAGGGGAAAAATTGCAAGGGCAAAATATCTTTGTTGTTTTACGGATTGAGTAAATGAATATATGATGTAACTATGAATATAGCTTATGAATATTGCTAGAAAACGATACTATAGTAATACAGCGATAAAATAAATAAACAAAATTGTTTTTTATTTGTCATAAACAGACGATAACAATGTGTACAACATATACATTGTTGAATTGTTAAAAAAAATGGTGTTTTGAGTAAAAACTATACTATTACTTTTTGCATATTACTCAGGCTGTAATCATCTGATAAACTTGACATTTACAAAAGTATCATCTACATAACATACTAATCAACCCGTGTAAATTTCAAAACAATTAGGCTATTAGTTTAGGCTACAGAGAGGTTGGACCATTTGCCGTAAAATTACACAGGTTAAAATAGGAGTTGGCCGCATCATGTCATAATCTGTGGTCTAAACACAGACTCTTTATTGTTTACTAGATTCACTCAAATTTTATCTAGGTAATATTCTAATTTTAATAAATTCTATGACTACACTATCAAAATTCTTGTTTTATTCATTTTAATCTTGTTTCAAAAGAAAATATGAACAAAAAAGGACATTTCCAGGACATTTGATAAATTTACAATTATCCTGCAAAAATGGAAATTAAAACATTTAATGTGAAGTATGCAAAGAAGTTTTATTACTTCAAGCTGGGATTCCTTCCAGTGTTAAAATCATAATTTATAATAATAGATATCTTACCTACTGTATTATTGTATAATAATTCTAAAAACTTACAGGGCTTATATGTCCAGTCAATGCATAATTAGTTAGTCCTTGATTGAGAGCATCTTTAATTGGTGTGGATTTATGTTTCTGAAATAAAAATAATAATTGTATTACTATTTTTTTTTTATATATGTATAAAAATAATAATACAGTAAAACCTCGTTAAGATCCTCTCGAAGTGGAAATCGTAAAACTGTGTATTATGCGAGATTATATATTAAAAAGGTGTTAAAGGTGTTTTTTTAATATTAAAATCTACAGGTACCCGGGACCCGGGACTGGGAAAAATCTATGTATTATGCGGAAGCATCTTAATGAGGTTTTACTGTGTTTGAAATAAAAAGTTTTATTTTATTTATAAAAATTATATTTTGGTAATAAAATAATAAATATATTTTTATAATACATTTTAAGTAAGTTATAATACTATACATTATAATTTGTTAAATGGCAGACACATAGAAATAAAAGTACTCACAAGTAAATTATAAGGAAATATTTAAATTATTTCTAATATAAGTGATGAATATTAATGATAACTTGCAAGCTATTTTAATTGTTTTATCCTGTAATTTTTTGTGTAAAACACTAGGGATCAGTATAGAAATATAAGTACGGACAATTAATGACTGAAAGTTTTTTCATCATAAATAATTTTCCAATAAAAATGGCCTAATAAAACATTAAAAGGATATCATTAAGGTGATATGTAAAAAGCAACAATTTGTTGTACATCCTTTAGTTTTCTATAAATTAATTTTATCTTATTGTATTAAATGAAAGTGTATTGTACATATTTATGAATTTTATTTGGTGCCTCTTAATGCTTTTTGATTTTTACATTCCTAGTAAATTGTTTATTTTTATAGATGCGTATGACATCACAACCAAAATATTTATGAGATAGGTAAATTTCAAATATTCATTGAAGTAAACACATTAATCACACAAAATGTAAGAGGAAACTAATATGCATTTAAACTTAAAATTCTTCAGATAATTATAACACTTGAATTTAAAAGAATTTAATTATGTAACTTATATATACAATTTGTTTTTAAATATTTTCATTTTACCTGTAAATAGGGCGAATTAAGTGTTTGACCGGGATAGGCATTGTATCCAGAACTGTATGGTGGAACAGATCCAGGTGGAACTCCAGGCATATGTGTGTGACCAGCTGACGGCATATAACAATGTGCATGGATACCAGGATGCCCAGGTAATGGCATTGTCGGACCACCAAGTGGTGGTCCGCTTCCATCAAAATTTATATGGATACTATGCAATTGTGCTTCTCCATCAATTGCTAAATAGAACACACTTGAAAATGGTATTCTGTGCTTCATTTCCGTATAATGGGCTCCATTAAATGCAATCTAGCACATTATTTTTGATAGACAATTTATACTTCAATAACATGATCTAACTTACTCTATATTCGTACGCATCACACAATATATCTAATTTGAACGGCTGACCTCTAATTAGAGCTATAGGAGGACCATGAGTTTCCTCCAGTCCCCAGTTATGTCCTTGAATACTGTTCCTGACAATCAGATTACGGGTGAAATCTAAAGCAACGTGCAGTGCAACAGAATCTCGAGGAGCGACATTTGGGCCAACTTGCAAATTGAAACAGATCCTAAATAAAATATTACCAAGTCTAATCTCACAAATCATTACAAAAGGGTTTTTATTGCAATATTTACCTGTTCGACGTTGGAAACGAAGTTCCCTGTACGTTTATCAACATACCTGGTTTCAAACCATTTTGTATTGGTCCGACGAACGGAATAACCTAAACAAACATAGTCGTTATATGATTAATGTAAAATAGAAATACCGTCTAACGTTTGAAAAAATATTTACAGGGTTGAGAAACGGAGCTTGCGCCATTTCGTGATCCGTGGAGTAAGTGTAGTTCTTCAAATAAAATGAAGAGAGTTGTAATCAATAGGTAGGTGAGTAATTTAACGAGATAGCGATTCACAGACTTACAGGACTTCTTGTTTAATACTTTAAGTATGTAACGAGCAAAAATTAAAAAATATGAATATTACGTTGTTAATGTTTATCAGTTACGAAGACATAAAATTATAAAAATGATAGGTACAGCCAGCTGCCAGCAGTATGGTCATAGACAAACCACCAACATAACAAAGTACAAGTCAACATTAATTATTATCATGAGTCATGATTCATAGTTATCTATGCTCATGACTAATGGATGAATCACGCGATACTATAAGGTACTATAAATATGCCATTTTGTTTGCAACAAAACTGATAAATGAAAACTGATTAACTATGATAGCCATAATGATTATTGAATTACTGAAATTTAAAGTTTAATCAAACTTCAAAAACTACTTATTCAGTTATTTAATTATTCAATTATGCCATGTTCTGCAGGGAACTGTACTAATCGAAGTACCCGGGGCTATCGATTATGTCGGTTTCCTAAAGACCCAAAACGTAAAAGAATTTGAATATTTAATAACAGACGGGATAAATGGATTCCAACCGGTTCAGCACGACTTTGTCATGTAGGCAAACACGCATTTATTTATTCATCATATTCTATACTGAATTGTTATTTGAATAATTCATTTTGAGGAAAATCGAGTAGATGGAGTAAAAATATTGAAACACGATGTAATTCCCACTATTTTGGATGTTCCTAATCCACCAAAAACAATAATGACCGCAAGAAACTTCATGTATAAAATAAATTATACAAATTATTACGTGTGTGGGGACTATTTTGATAAGAAATAGTGTCATGTCGTCATTGTAAATTGAGTTGTCTATACCGCGAAAATGAAAGGAGTGTGACGATCTCCAAAGCAGTGAATACAATTGCATTTAAACGCTAAATGCTTTGTTCGTATTTTAGTAATAGTCAAACTTGGAAATTTTAATAAAATAAGTTTGACTCTTTGCACGTTACGATTACGTTATGCGCTGGCCATATATGCATGTCAACCGCCGCCGGAGAATACCGGGAAACATATTCCTAAAATGGCCGGTAACATTACTATATTAAGCCATGTTACTATGACCGTATTCCTGCCGTAGTGTCGTAAACAGGCTATAATTTCGAAACCAAGTCATTTCGCTCAACTTTGACTTCGTTCTTAAATCGGCAATATGCAAATGTTCAAAACAAAATAAATCGAAAAATTTGCATGGGCCATTAATGAATTAACAGATTATTGTCGCAACAATAATAATACGCTATGGGTAATATTGTCCAAAATTTCTGTGGTAATTTTAACTACGGGTGCGTTCTACATGGCACATAAAAGCGCTCACCCTTACACTACAACCGTGACGTCACCGAATTCCCGAGCTCTACGTCATCGTTCCGCGCTCACGAACGCTCGAACGAAATAGGTAGTGCAGCTTAGGCGTTTGTGATATCTTATCACGCAGCGACAGTAGCCAATTAATATATTACGAAAGTTTACAAGTTTTACTATTGTAAGCAAAACATCGTATTGATTCAATATAATTAATTCAATACAATATTCACATTTTAAAATGACATGTTGATTTCTGTGACCCTTATGGATGTAAATATAATGTCACAGCACTGTTGCACACCCATAATAATCAACCCTAAATCATTTGAATTATCCATTATATTGTAAAACGTTGGCAAAATAATAATTGTAAAAAATATTCACAAAAACAAACCAAATTTGTGTATCGTCTTATCAATTTCATTTTTGATAACAATAAACACGGTCTAAGCGCTCATAGTAGGGTTCACGCACGTTCCACTTGGAGCGTACCTAAGCAAAGCGATTGTATGCGTCTGTTTGCTAGTGGAACGGTTCGTAATCATGAGCGTGAGCGCTGTAATGGCACCCGAGACAGGGAGATTTTCATATTTTTTATAAGAACCTTTGAGGCCGCTTTTTGGCGACTCGTGCAACCATTCTATCTATAACCGTGGTTCAATCATTGTTACCAGCACGAATTAAACTTATACATTAAGATATACAAACTTAAAATTGTTTTTCCTTCTTTTTCACATATGTGACCTTAATTGGTTGGGACAGTCAAGTCCTCCAAGTTGGGGGTTGAGCGTAGAGCTAACAACCCTACCTCGTTAAAATACACATTGTTACGATTCAACCAAAATCGCCTCGGATAAAAAATGTGGAGCTAAAGGACTTCTTGATAGGAACCTGGAACATAAGATCGTTGTATAGGGCCGGACGTCTGACAATAATGATACCGAATCTTGAATGATATCAACTGAATATAACTGCAATTAAAGTAACTAGATTGCCAGGACAAGGAAACCTAAAAACAAATAATTGGATCTACTTTTACAGTGGTGGACTGGATCATCAAGCAGGAGTTGGCTTTATCGTAAGCGACAAACTGCTACCTAACGTAAAACGCTTCGAAGCAATTAGTGATAGAATATGGTATCTAAAATTAAAGTGTAAATGGTACAACTTAGTTATAATCAAAGGCTATGCACCTACTGAAGATAAGAATGAGGCCGTTAAGAATGAATTCTATGAAAGACTGGAAACAGTATGTGATCTTTTACCAAGTAGTAAAGTAAAAATATTACTTGTAGAATTCAACATTAAAATAGGTCAAGAACTTTTCTTCAGTCCAACAATAGGGGAACATAGCTTATATAAAAACTCAAATAACAATGGTACAAGACTGACAGATTTTACTACGACGTGAAATATGGTAATAAATAAAGTTATTCTCCCTCATAAAAACATACACAAACAAACGTGGGTATCGCCAGATGGGCGAACGAGAAACCAGATAGATCACATAATAGTAGTAGGTAGAATTAGAAAAGATGTATAATGGATGTACGTAGCATGAGAGATAGTAGTGGAATATCATATTATTTCATTGTGAAAACTAAAGTCAGATTTAGACTATCAATAAAATGGAAAGAGCGAAAAGCACCGGCCAAAAGGGTAAACATTGAACCACTAAAGAATTCTTAGATAGCAGAACAATACAAAAATAAGTTAAGTGAAATATTGCGATCAGCTTAAGAGGAGAGCAGTATAGATGAGATGTGGGAAAAAACAGAGAAGTCAGTTAAGAAAATGGAAGAGGAAGTTCTGGGATTTCAAGGAAAACTATCTATAATGAAATGGTTTAATGAAGAATACAGGACTACCATGTTAGAAAGTGACAATGCAAGAACAAATAATACTAAGAAATCCAAGTGAAGCCAATAAACGAGTATTAGCCTTAAAACAAACAAAAGCAAAACAGATAATCAGAAAAAAAAAAGAATGTGGGAGGTCAGAATAACCTCATGTATTATTTGTTTTAGAAATAATTTACGTATTAGTAAAATATTCTATTATTTTTAGCCTACTAATTTAATTATGAATTATTGAATTTTTGAGTCATAAATTAGAAATCTTATCCATTTATATTTGTATAGTTCTTTTAAATTGATATACTTAAGAAAATGATTAAACCATGTACTAAATATTAATTAGTATTATCAATATAATATTATAATTTTTATAAATAAATAATAATTTAAAACTAATAAATAAGTATATTTGAATTAAAGTCAAAATGAGTTTATTGATATTTATAAACCATTAGACCTTTAAAATAACAATTAATAATTGACTTTCATAACAAACCTTTCTATCAAAAAACATACATACTTATATTGATTTTAATAGCAATTCTAAGGCCTTTGGTTTAAAAATAAAATATATACATATTAACAATAAATAACAATATCACTAGTAGTAACAAAAGATGTAAACGACTGTCATGTATAATATATAATTGTAGGTATACAATACTTTATAAAGGTTCTACATACCTAGGAAAAAAAGTCAGTCAGTTTTTTATGTTTTAGTATTGAATATTTTTAACTATAAACCAATACCTATTAATAGGGAATTTCAATTAAATATTTCACATTTTTTTTTGAAATTGATATTAATATATTTCAATATATTTTATTTTTGATGGGTGTGTGAAAATTTTCCAAATTGTTTAAAATGGCACGATCAGTGGAAATAGATGACAATAAATCTTTGTACAATGATCTTAGAAACTTATACAAAGAAAATACTACCTATTTTACAAATAATGAAGGAAATTGTTCAACTGCTATAGCAAATTCTTTTGAACAATTATTTGAAAATATTGGCATTATAGAGCCTTTAGTTGAAGAATTATGTAATGTATGCCATTTGTATGATTTTGATTCGTCTATACCGGGTAATGGGTATCGAAGTTATGTGAGAGTTGTTGATTCATTTATTGCTCATTGTATTAAAGTTTGCAATCAAATAGCTACCAATTGTTATTCTTTTTTCTTCCGTAAATCAATACACCAAGTATAAATTGTATCCATATAATATTGCAATTAATATGAAAATGTTTACAGGGAAATTGAACCATGAAACCAAGTGATGAGTGGATTGGTATTATGTTTAGAAAATATGTCTTCTGATTGGTTGGAGTGAACCAGGCATGTTATTTTCCGGAAACAATACTGCGGTTTTGGAGCTTATGATGAAAATTGAACCATCTAAACTTTACCCTTTTTATGGCCGCTGTTTGGCTTTTCAAGTAAATATTTTAAATATAATAATTTAATGTTATTTTATTTTTTTGATAACATTTGCTTTTATTTTCAATTTATTACATTACATGTCACTATAAAATATAAATATATTTAAAAAGTTAAATTTATTAATATTTGATAATATAAGTTTTAAAAATAAATGTATGAATTTAGGTTCTTTTTATAAAATATACTATTTTTAAATTTAATTAAAAATAATTGCATTAAGGGGAGAAGTGGAGTATCATATTTTGTGTGACATCACAGCACCCAGCATTTTTAGTTAAAGTTAAAGTTAGTATCACCACAGGATACTCTTTAAATGTTATGAAAAATCTAAGTATTTGAAAATATCCACTATAACTACACTTAAAAATTCCAAAGATTATAATTTGAATGTATGCAAAATTTAACTAAAAAAATGACCGGGATGACCGCTGAGTGAATCACCCTGGATATACATAAAAAAAAAACATTTTTCTGTAGTTTGCATTTTTATAATAATTTTCTATTAGATATATATAGGTATATTTTAGAAAAAAAATAAGTAAATTTAATACATTTAACTCGATTTTAAGCCCATTTTGATCATTAATATTTCCATACGGTTTTTTTTTTTTTAATATAGACTAGTACACATAATTAATTTATATTTACAAAATTATTACTTTTTTATTTTCAGTGATAGTGAGGATGCTTTAAATGAAGAAGTAGAAGAGAAATCCTTACCAATGGATTTGCCTGTTATCAGATGACCCATTTTTGTCACCATACTTTGCTAATGATAATCTTTTTAAGCATTTTCCTCCTTTTCATATTGTGGTAATTAAGAAACAAAATAAATTGGTAAAATATTTATTTTATTGAAACTTTGATTGTATAATATACTATTTTTATAATTTTTTTTTACTTGTAGTGAATAGAATTAATTAACTAAAATACAAATTATAAAAATAATATGTATAACTAATAAAATAACAAAATAGATATTGTATATTTTTTTTAAAATCAACTTAATATAATCAAATTATTATTTATTAAACAATTGACAATTTGATTTTAGATTATACATATTATATTAATACATTTTTATTTTTATCAAAGTTGAATTCTAATAAATACAACCAAATTATTAAAATTAGTTGTTAATTGTGAAATAAAGATACTCCAATTTTAATTGTATTGCATTTTCTTTACTTAAATCGAAAAAAATAAACTATCCATTACAATAGATAATAATTATTATTTTACAATAATTTAACTTAATAACACTTATGAACTAATTACATTTTTAAGTTAACAAATTTATATAAATACAATTTACAGACAGTGTATAAGAACCAGCCAAATTTAGATGACTGTGTAATGTTTGTAAAACTATTGAAAGGACGTGGAAAAAAAAAAATATAGACATTTTAAAAGAATTAACTCATAGTTTATTAAACTTGGCTATATGAGTTTGAATTTAATACTTATTTAACATTATGATTTAATTGATATATTTATATTTATTTACAGACATGTAAAGAAGCCCATGAAGGATCAGTATTGTGTGCAGAGCGTACTACCGAATTGTTTAAAGAAATTAACAAATCTGCATTTTAATATTATTTTTGAATTAAAATTGAGAAGGTTTCCTAAATTACATGTGTTCCAAAAATTATTAAATTAATTCTATAAATTTGCATTCATGTACTTAAATACATTTTTAAGTATCAGTTAATTTTTTTTGTGTGTACTACTTTAATTATATGTTATATACAACAGTAATAAGGTATTATGGAAAAGTATTTTCAAGATTAATATAAAAATACTTAACTGAATTATCATCAACAAAAAACATTTTGAATGTGTTTATTATATACTGTAAATGTACAGTATGTATTCAATTATTATTAAAACAAAATTATAAATACAATAAACAAATGAAAAAACTATTCAGTATTTTAATCTTTTTTATTATTATTTGACAGATTTTCATTTTTTCCATTTAATGTTTTAGGCCGCAGACGCTTTTCCAATACATAAGCATCTGCAGGTTCTATTCTTTTGTAATAATGCTCTTTAGTTTCAACTATTTCAAAGCCAAATTTTTTGTAAAACTTAATGGCACTATCATTATTCAATTGAACATGTCTAAATTAAAACATGTACTTAATAAATCACTGTTATAACTAGAGAAAATAAAAATACTTACAAATAGACAGCATCAAATGTACCATCATTTTCAACATAGTTTAATATGTGTTCAACCATCATACTTCCTATGCCAAGTCTTCTGTACTGCGACAAACATCCCAGAGTCATTATATACAGTCGACGACCAACTTCTTGATCTACTCGACAACACACAGCTCCAACCACAATGTCATTATAAAATGCTAAAAATTTAAAATTAGTAAAAAAATACATATGAGGGAATATTGAACAAGATTTATTTCATAATAATGAAATTATAAAATAAAAAGTAATAGTAAATATCTACCTAATTTAGCTAGTTCTCCGGCTTCCAGAACATCTTTATAAAACTTTTCATTATACGACACAGGAAAAACCACAGTATTTAGTCGTTTAAGCTGTTTTATATTATGATGAGTAATTTCGCCCAATTCTAACTTGGCTCTGAAAAAAAGTCACATGGTTTTACTTAGTGTTTAATTATATTAATTATAAAATTAACTGTTTTTTGTTGTCTCGTGAATAATTTAATAATTGGTTAATACTTTATTAAATGTAAGTACCTGCTTGGGTTTTTTTTTTCAGAAAAATTTGAAAAATATTTAATCATGTTTCAAATTTTTCTATCATAATATATGATGGCAATAATTGGTCTGGTAGATCTCTGGCTTTTGGGACGGATCAAGGATGAAAAATAACAAAAAAACGACAAAGTCCATATCACATTTAAATGGTGAATAAAACAAGGTATGTGTATCACCGAATCTACTGTGGTGTAAAGCGCACAGCGTGGCCAACATACGCACCAAATATTTCTGTAGGCCGTATTATACCTACCTATCCCAGTCAAATTATCAATTGATAATGTATTTGTGTATCTACCGACGACTGACCAGCCGCAAATTCACACACCCACAGAAATTTAAAATATTTTAAAATAATTTTCGGAATATAGAAAAACGTATAAGGAAACTTTTGTTCGTACGCCCTCGTGTATAATAAATCCGTTATCACAATTTTGGCTTTTGAATTTTCCGACCGTTTTTCCGGACCTATCATGAATTTTGGGGACAAGGAAAAAATGTAGTGTAAAAAGTGTAGAAGTGATTAAAAACGATTTTCGATTCGTATTTTATTATCATTCAATTAAAACTGATACGACAGTTTGAATCTAATACAAATGAGTTATCTAAATTTAAAATATTTGGCCAAAAGTATGCCCTCCACATATCGCTACGAATAAAACTATCAGGGTCAATATATTATTGAGCAATAGGTATCAGTGTTTGCGCTGATCTATCAGGAACAATCTTTCCAAAAATTTTTTTAGTTGTACGACTTATGTCATCTAAAATAATGCAATACGCTATGTAATTTGTTCAACATTTAAAATATATGAAAAAATAATACATATCAAAAAACCAAACTGCATTCCATACCGGATGCCGACCAATATTATATTTGGCTCGAAACAAATGCGTTTCATTAATCTCTACGACATCATGTTCACCACCAATTTGGACATGATCGTGGTATGCGATTTTTGGTGCTACATCTCAAAAATACTCAGTAAATAAAATTATAGTTTCTGTGGAAACCTCAACCTAATATTGAAATTTTAAATGTATTTTATATGAACTTACTATTTTAATATTAATAAGTTAAATTTTAAAGCGAAGTTAATGTTAACACCATTGTATTATTCCCTAAGTCCCAGAGAAGAAGTCAATTTTTGGATTTTTTTTTATAATTTTGTGTTATGCAATATTTGTCCCCTTTAATTTTTGATCTGAATAAGATAAGAGTATGTATTTTTTAGATTCGAAGCAGAGCGAGAAATTTATTGATTTTACAATATTGATTTTTTTATGTAAACACGTTCTACCAGAAATCTTACTCCAATGTATACAATATAGCCCCTTTTCTAAAAGGAATTTTCTTGTGTAGTATTTTAAGGACGTCATCTATTGCTTTTTCAAAACCATTTTTACAATAATTGGAAAAAACCATACAAAGACGAAAAATGAAATTTTATTGTAATTCGAATAAAAATATTCGTAAGGAAGGACTTTTGGAAATTTTGACACAAAACTTATATTTGTTTTTTCTATACGTGATCAAATTTTCAAAATTATTTTAGTCATTTTAAAGCTATTTATAACAATTTTAATTTTGTGAATATTTTAAGATATTGTATTATTACTTTATTAATTCATACTTTATTGTACTGGTACTGTAGATATTATATTTACTTCTTGTTGGATGGTTGTAGTATTTACTTTTGCGACCCACAAATATATCATCTGAGTGATTTTATTGCAACCGAGTTCCACAGACATGTGCACATACTCTAAAAATTATTTTTGGTAGGGTTAACCTTATGGCCATTTCGACATTTGAACCTGCACCCTAGTTTACGTTCAAAGTCATTGTCTCTATATAATAGTTCACCACAATGGCATTCGGGAGTTGTACCCTCGTCAGGAATTACGCCACAATGTTCAAATAAAATTTGCCCCTGCAGTCTTCCTGCCGACCTCCGATCGTATTCACTAAAGTCAGGACTCAAAAACGCCCCCAAAGAAAATACCGTCAGGCGGTTTGGCTGAAGTAGAGCGTTTAAATTCATTTTGAAATGTTAAAACTAAATATTTAGAGAGCAGAAAAAAGGAACAGCTCGTTGTCACTTGTCAGAAGACTGATACGATTTATGATACAAAAAAAAAATTTCCTACGAAAATCGGTCAGAAAATGCGAAAATTAAAAGTTGACCGCTGATTCTTTAACAATATAGACACACGAAGAAAAGTTTCCTCATTCGTTTTTCGATGTTTCGACATTTTTTTCCCGACCCAAAAGCCATGATTTTGATTTTTTTTTCCAGTCGAAAGAAGTGGCGCGTTTTCAAGGAGGAACAATTAAATGGAAAATCTCATTTACAATAAAAATTAATTAGGTAGGTATACAAATAAATACATTAAAATATTATAAATCATATAGTTTTAACAACTTTTTGTCCTTAAATCTTACTCCGATTATTATATATAGGTACCTCCGTATAGGTACCTATATTTTGGGTTTTTGAGTTTTGTGGTTTGGATTTTTTTTTCTATGAGTGATATTACCATAACTATTTTTCATATTAAGAGCCAAGGGGACAGATATCCCCTAGTATAAACATATCAAAGGCCCATTTATAGGCCATGATTTTACTTAAAACTCTACCGACATTTATAATATCACACGGTTTTTATTTTTATTAAGTTAGACCACTAAATATTATCTATTCTTCGTGGTTTTCGTGACATTTAATCCAACATTTCTACATTAATATCAATATCCAGATGAATGGTTAAGATCGAAAAAACTAGTTACGCCGCCGTCGAATACTCGAATATTTTTTTTAGATAGTATATGACCTATAATCACGATGTAGAGATGATCCTCTCTACACCGTGATTATAATAGTATCATCTAAATTATTTGAATACTTACTTTCCATTGATAAACTATCGGTACCCATATTATAGAAATGTTTGGTGCGTATATTGGTTACACTGCGCGCTATACAGCACGATATTTTATGATGATAGTTAAACCTTGTTTCGTACACCATTTCAATGTGATATGAACTTAGTCGTTTTTTCGTTTCTACTGTCTCATGCAGTAGTACACGCAGGATTTTTTTCGGTAGGGGTCTTGTTTATAATAATTTCCTAGATGGCTAGATACCAGAGAAAGGATAGCACATATTATCAGTACAGTACTATCACTATTATTGCTGAATAAATTATTTTTGATATTATTTTTGAAATTAAATTCTATTTTATTCTGAGCTATACGATATTATTTTAATGAATGTAAAACTGGATTTAAAAATATGTAGTAAAGGAAGACATTTCTGAGGGGGTTATGACTCCCCAACTCCCCCTCTTTGTACGTCACTGATCTTAGTCTTACAAATGCACATTTGCAAGTTTATTTATTATTATTATTATTATATTATAGACCGTGATTGTTCGCAGCAGTAATGTTCTATGAAAAATTGTCTCTGTAACCATATTCTGTAGTGAGTTTAGCAAATAATTAATTTAGACATAATTTTGTAAAATTTAAAATTATCATTATTTTTTGTTATAGCTGTTGGAAAATAATGTAACTAGTCGAGCATTGCCCATTGAGTATGTTAGTGGCTCGAATGAGAAATGTTATTCACTGGATTCTATTCCAAATTGAAAGAAATAGTAAGTAATCATCACATTAATTTGAAAAAGAAAAATGTTAACTATCAATTTACATCCATAAATAAATTTGTTTACAACTATATTATAAGCATTAGTAATTGTTTTTCTATGAAATGCGTTATTTTTTCAATATTCATTTAGTACTATATTGATTTAAAATAAATTCATCAATTTTATTATGTAATGTGTAATGATGCATAAAAATGAAAAAAATATATTAACCAGTTATTAAAGACAACTATTGTAATATTGTAAAAGAACCAAAATTGTTTATTTGATAAATTTCTACTAAAAAATATTAAATAATTTGTATACATATATATAATTATAAAAATCAATCTAGTTTATTTATATTATTATCAAATTGTAAATCATTATTTATTAAATTTAATAATAAACAATATTTTGTACTGTTTTTTTAATTTTGTATTTTAGCTGTTGGGAAGTTATTTAACCAGTTAAAATTCCTCAGAGCATGTGAACTGCTTGAATGAGAAATTATTGTCATTGGATTCTATTGCCTGATGCCAATTACATACTCTAAATTTCAAATTTCAATGAAAAAGTAAGACATTATGTTTATAATCTCCCTAATGATGCATTTAAAAAAAAAAATTAACTTTTAAATTTGGTTTAAATAATTTATATTACTTTGTTAAAAATAATAAAACTAATCAGTGGCGCAACCAGGATATAGTTTATTTTTTTTTTGCGAAAAATTCAATTTCTGAAGGATTTTGGTAGGGAAGAGCGAGTAAGGTTAGGTTAAGTAAGGTTTATGAGTCAAACCTTTAAATTGTTTGTTTGACTTTTATTTATAGATAATACATATTGCAAAATAATTTACTCACATTAAATATTTAAATATACCTAATTCCCAAGTCACAGTATAACAATAATAATTATTTACAGTCTAAGATTAATTCTTCGAGTAACATGTACACAATGATATAACATTGTGTTTCAAATCTGTATATAAATCGACACAACATACTTAGTACAATTCGTAAAAAAAAAAAACTCACAAACATATTTTTCGGGAATTTAAAACCTCCAAAGTCGGGGGGGGGGGCTCCTAGTTGAGCCACTGAAACTAATATTCAAAATAAAAATAATTAATTTGTATTCTAATAGTATAATATAGAAAAATACAACCAACAATAATTTAACGTATAGGAATACCTACTATTTTAATGTATAAATTAATCTGCATCAATTATTATCAAATATTTTATGAACAGTTTGTAATTTTTTTTCCAATTTTAAAAATGTATGTTTTTCCCTTAATAGTTAGGAAAATGATCAACAAGTAGTACCGTATGAAATGATAAATCTGCCAGTAATCAGTGGAATTTCATTCATTACTTGGTGAGTGTAATAAGGGCACACCTAATAATAAATGTACATTATCCATTATTTACATACTATTAGAATATCATAGTATTATCAATGTGTATGTATAAGTAAAATTTATGGATAAACACAAAATAAAAACTTGGTAATTTAATTTTGCTAAATTTAAAACACAAAATTCGATCCCATTTTTCACAGACTTCAGACTGTCAGATTAACATTGACATAAATCTTTGGAAATAGTTTAATAGAATGCTAATATCTGGTATTATTAAAAATTGTGTTTTTAGTTAATAAACACGTAATGGCTAACCGAATCTTATTTTTTTTTTTACTATAAACCATTTACAGCACTATACTTATTTTATTATTAACTAGCTGTATAACCTGGCTTCACTTGTGTGCAATTTTTTTATGTTACCTACAACTTTTTTTTATCAGTTTTTATACTACAGTTATAGTTCATATTTAAAGATGTCTTGCCCGTGTATTGTAATAACCAGAAAAATCTTATATTTTAGTATTTCAATGATAATTAGAGACAATTTTTATCGAAGAAATATTAAAATATAAATATATATCCTGTATAATATTACTATAGTATAGCTTTTTAATTGAAAAAAATGTTTTTGAACTGTTTTATGTTCTATTATTATTTATATTATTCTTATTATTAATATTGTTACTATTATTGTTATTGGGAGGCATGACTGCACAGAAATGGCGTATTGAAATTAAATTTAATGAATTTAAATTTGTTCAGCAATTAAAATTATAATGAAAGTTATCCTTTAAGGGTTAAAGTTTAGAAATTTTAATAGCTATAAACCTTCTCTGGACCATGCGAAACATTTTGCAAAAAACCTTCTTAAAATCGATCCATTCATTTTTGAGATTATAAAGAACATACAGACAAACATTTATATATATCATCATTCCATTTTTATTGTAAAATATTTGTTATATTATATAAATATTTTTTACGAAACACTTAGTAGTTTAGTAATTATTATCATCCAAATTTATAGTGCAATATTCTGGTCATTAGATTATTACATTTACTTACCACATAAAAAACAAAAGTAATCATTTTTCTCATAATTTTCAATTCTCTGTTTTTTAGGAATACAGTTTAGTGCCATAAGACAACAGGACGAACATACCACTCACTCAACACGTTCATCTTCCATCCGAGGCCGGTGTTTTCCAGAATGCATATTACGGTAGAAACACACTTAAGTTATGTCTTCAGAGTTCAACAATAGATGTCTTTTTAGTGTATCTCTATAATCATGAAAGTTGAATTCTATATTGAAATGTGATTTGCTCATAATTGTAAACGTGTAGTACAATATAAAAATTCCACAATTAAATGAATCTCTTTGTTTTGAAACATTGACAAATGGACATTGATCAAATTTTATTGTTGGAATTCCACCTTCGAAATTAGAATTTGGTTTAATTTTTTTCCGCAAGGATTCAAACTTGATTTTTATTGTCATATGGCTTTTAGGGATCCATGATGTACTACTGTTTTGTATACAAATTTATGAATACTATTATTCGATGATTTTCATTAATTAGCCATGGTACAATATCCATCGTTCTCCGACCTCTGTTTTATCCATCAACAAATTCACTGTATTACATACATTTGTAATTCAGGGGGACACTTCAATTTTCAGGGAACACACTTCGTGTCAGGGGACACATTATTTTAGGCCCTGTAACCTATGTAATGTATATTATATTGAAACAATTTGTATGAACTAGTAACTAGATTTGTGCCACTTCATTTTTCACTAAAACAATTTTCATCAAATTTGATATTAAAATTCTAATAAAAATAAATTATCACATTAAACTTAATTCTTTCTTGTTGACTATTAAGCACAACTTGTAATTAAATTCAAACATTTCTGTTTAATCTATCAATTTTATTCACAGAGTACCTACCAAATAAAAATTATTCACAAAATTAAAATGTCTATAAAAAGCTCAAAAATGTCTTAAGAGTTTCACCACCAAAAATATAAGTGTTTAACGATAAAAGAATTACTCTGTATTTACTCAACATACATACCTACTTGGCTACTCAGGTATTAGAAGTTAAAAATGTAAATTAATGTAAGATACAGTCACCCCCTCCTCCCATAACACTTTAATGTATATAAATGACTCTCATTATCAACAAAATAATTATAATCAAAATGTTACTTTACCTTCATCAGTGGAAAAAACTAATAACTACATGGATAGCTTTATATGTCATCCACCATTTACATAATTTGTATTCCACTGAGTAGTAACTATACGCATATTGACTTAGATGTTAATGTTGCTATGATATTGATCATGAGTAATTGTGGGTTATTTCTGAGTGTAGCTGCAAAATTATCTTTTCTCTGGATTTCTTTTGAATATCATCATTATGGATTAGATGATGTATTTGTATTACGGCTATTGGGTGTTTTTTCGATTTACACAACATTACTCTTTTAATATCCCAGGTATAGGCAACTCGAAAGCATGACATTCGTTTATTATTAAAACAGCTCCCTGACTCTGGTCCCCTAATTTCACACCTATAAATTATTTATTATTATTAATGCTGAAGCAGATAGTGTGTAAATTAATTAATTTAGGGTTAGTTTTATTTGCTGAATGTGCAGTAGTTCAATAGTTGAGTTAATTAGGCAGTAGTCCAATTAATTTAATTACAATTTTTTATAGAGATCTGTTACTGATGACAATGTTTCCAGTCAGATTGCAGATACTGTTTCTGCCAATGCAAATACTTTTAAAGATACAAACAATTCAAATTTAGAATTTGTAAGCACATTTCTGCAGTAAAATTAGCTTTTTTTTTCAACAATGGCTACTGTAAAAAACTTTTTTTAGTTACCGAGCTTAAAAAAACCTTATACTATACTTATAATACTTATATCTATATCTTATATATTTTCATTAGCAGCAACTGTTTTATTTTCTGTAATCCGCATTGGATCTCCAGATGTAGACAATCAAATCATAATATATATATATAACTCAGGTCGTTGTATAAATGAGTTAGGTACTTTTGTTCTTCTTGTAGTTATGTTCTTTAGTTAAGTATTATAAATACTATTATTTATAACCAATGGTAATATAGACCATTCAAACATAGACTAGATCATGTCAAAATATTTTAATACTAAATAACTAACAATCAGTATTAAGTAATAAGCTCAGAAATAAATCGAATAATGATTGCATTCATACAGTTATACATAATGCTTATGATAATGGGTTAGGTAACAATATTTTGCAAACAAAATGGCGAATGCACATACCTGCCCCTAAAATGCTCTAGATACAATAGAATACGCAACGACACGGTTTTAAAGAACGGGTTAGTTATCGGTAATACGATTTGTACACGACTGCCAAAAGTTTAAAAAGTTCTGCCAAAAGACTATTTCCAAAAGTTTAAGCACATTCATTTTGAGGACTAAAAAAAAAGTCTTGCCATCAGGATGGAGTATATAGAATATGCGACCTTAACCTTAACACCCCTCATAAAAAATTCTAGATCTGCCACTAGTATAAAAAGTGAAAAAAGCGCCCTCAGTGGAAACTTTTTATTAGGGCTTGATAATTTATGACATGAATATTATATAAATTCGCAATTTATGTTGCCCACCCGACGTGGTTTTGCTCAACAAATCGACGGTTATACGTTACAGATCTACGAGGGTACAACTCTAATACAATAAAGGCAAACTTTTTTTCTGCATTAATTAAAAAAATGATGATTTCCGAAATAAACTTTTAGCACGATAATTTTTAAAACGGTGAAATACATACGTAAGTTACCGAAAAAAATCCGGAATTCAGAGGTGCTAAACTAGATTTGTTCCATTATCTTGTTTCATAAAACACCATATGCTTCTTTTCACTTTTTCCATCAACACCTAATCCTGTGTTTAACACGCTCATGATAGTCACATATAGGTACAAAATATCCTAGGTACCTAGGTATTTACTTAAAACTCTCAATCTCGCATATAACCTCATATTTCTCGTTAACTGTCTTATACTGTTCCTCAAAACTCATACTCTGTTTTACTTCTAATTATCTTTAGTTCCTTTTCTTCAAGTGCTACTTTTTATTCCTCAAACGCATTGTTAACTTAAATATTTCAGATTTTCTCCTACCAAAGCTATGTCATCTGCAAATAACCATGCATCATGATACCTTTGATTACAATTGTCCACACACACATCCGAGATAAGTTAATATGCCAAAATTTTGTTTAGAACTCCTTATATTGGTCTTAACATTGGCTATCGACCTGATGCAACCCCATTTGGTGGCTATTACAAAAGGTAGAGGTACCACAGGAGTATTCTGATCAACTTTCACAGGGAAAATGACATTGTCTACTATAATGTGAATTCATCCACCTTACAATAGGCACAATATGCCTACTTTGATCTTCCACCAGACCAAGATACTGAGGTTATTTAAAGTCAAATGTTGATTTTATTATTACCTACGTATGTAATAAAAAAAAATTAAGTATCTACCACTCAGCGAACAAGACTTCTTGTAACATTTTAAATTCGTTTTAAAATATTGCACAACACAGCAAAAGTGAACAAGTAAAAAGGAAAATAATGCAATATATATATATTTGAACATAAATAATGGATGCATAGAAAATGTAAACTATTATGTTTTACAATAGTTTAAATTTAAAAATAGAATTCAAAGGATAAAATTTAATTTTTCAGAGGGATACCTAGGTATTATTTTCAATTTTTAATTTTCTTAAAACCACATAGAATAACTAGAAAAATTATTCTCGTTTATGTTATATTATTTACCATGTAAATACAAGGAAATAACAAAAATATATATGTAGTTACTAAAAATAAATACTTTATTCACATAAATTTAAGCAATTGTAATAAAAAAAAAAAATGAATATTAATAATAAAATAAATATGAAAAACGATTACAATATTTTTAAAATAGTAGGCACAAGTAATAATAAAAAATAATAATGAAGGAACATTAACTGTATAATTACATCCTACAAAATTTCCTGTCAAAATAAAAACAGTTTTTATTTTAGTTTTCAGTCTTTTAAGTTTTTCTTCATAACTATTTAGTAAGGTCTAACCGAAGTAATGAGTCTTTCTCTTTTCAGAACCGTGTATGATGACTGAGAAGAGCTAATATTAATGTTAGGATCAATGTTAATTTTCTTAAAACCACATAGAATAACTAGAAAAATTATTCTCGTTTATGTTATATTATTTACCATCTGGTTGTCAAAACAACACTTTTTATTCGAGTGAATTTATTATAATGCAGAGTATAGACCAATGTTAATAGTAAATACAAGGAAATAACAAAAATATATATGTAGTTACTAAAAATAAATACTTTNATTGTTACATTTAAATTCAATTTCCCGGGGGAAAATTAAATATTTTTCCTACAAAATTTCCTATCAAAATAAAAACAATTTTTTTTTTTTTAAACATTGCTTTATTGTGATTAGAAATTATGTAAGAAAAATAATTTTATAAACTTAAATCGATTTGGAAAAGATGAGTGTTCAACAATAAAAGAATAACTGTATAGTGTATAGAATAATTATACAAATATGAGTATAACTTTAAAAATAAATTAATACTAAGCATTAGTTGATACTAACCAACAAAATGTATAAGCCTAAGGTGAATAGTATTAAAGAGTAAGATCAAATTTTTAAATTCATTACCTACTATATTATCTACAGCCATAATAACCAGTTCATTTTTTTAAATTTTAAGTTAAATGCCTTTAAATTCATTTTCAAGAATATTACACAGATCATTTTCGATCAAACCTTGATTTTTAAGTTCTACCAATAAATCTTCAACAGTTTTTATTTAAGTTTTCAGTCTTTTAAGTTTTTCTTCATAACTATTTAGTGAGGTGTAACCGAAGTGATGAGTCTTTCTCTTTTCAGAAGCGTGTATGATGACTGAGAAGAGCTAATATTAATGTTAGGATCATCTAAATTCTAAGCAATACATTAGTTTTATTTTAAATTGTTTAGGTCTTTCTAAAGACATTATTTATTTACACAAAAAGGTGTGACAAAATTTAAACATTACAACTACAGAATAGATTACATTTAATAATAATTATCAGATAAATTCAATCTATTCTGTGGTTATAACGATTAGATTATTACTTACAAAAAATTTTTTTTTAGAAAAGGTGGATATTTGCCAATCTTCAGTATTGTTATTTTGTCATAGTATCTTAATGGAAGAAATAGTAGGTTTTATTAAATGTAAAATGCATCTTAAGGTACTTGTATCTAGACTTGTATACCTAGATACTTTTGAAAAAAATTACTTGTTTCTGTATCTAGATATTATTTAAATTATCCCATTACAGCACTGTACGTAGGCTTATGTATAATCTAGGTCATTTAATCGTTAGCTAACTCGAGAGTAGCAATCAGTTTATAGATTCTAACTATACAAATCAAGGGAGTCTGTATTATAGGATAATAATCAAAGATAATACATTTTATGTTTAAAATATATTTTTAAACCATTTTATTTTCAATAAATAAATATAGGTATTATTATTAATTTGTGATTTCATTAATTCACTAATATCGTGTGAGGCAGTTGAGCCTGACAAATCTTTATCTATGTTTACTAGCCAAGTATAGTACCAAGACATAGTACTAAAACAAAGTAATGATACAAATTGTATTTTATTTAACAGAAAGTGTATATTATTTTGTTATTAACGACTTGATTCGGAGTGTAACGGAGAAGCTTATGGTTTTACAAAGATATTTAATTTTTTTTTTCTGTGGACAGCCAGTTATTTTACTCCAACTTTTAATGAAATCAATTTTTCTGAGAAGGTACTTTAGAGAGGTCGTTTACATATTTTCGAAGGAATTTTCCCAGGAAATATGAAAAATTGGGAAAATTACGGGAAAACAGGAGAAAACTTAGGAAAACCAGGGTTGGTTGTTTTGGTCAATGTTTTGTGCATTAAGTACTTACCAGCACGGTTATAGAGAACTTTAAAGTGTAAATACTAGTAAATTGTTTTCCACGAAAAATTAAGAAAAGCTAATAAAATAAAGATAACTATTAAAAATCAGTAAAATACAATTTAAGACTTTTGTAGCGACTTTCGTATACCATGAAAATAATTTTTAAATTTTTTAAATATTTCGCTGGGGGCTGCAGCCCTCTCGGCCTCACCACTGGCTACGTTACTGACGTTACAGAAACGGTCACTACTAAACGGACCATCACTGCTGCTACTGCTGCTGCTGCTGCTGCTGTTGCCATGTTCTTCGGGCAAAGTATAAGCTTCAGGACCAGCAGAATTTAATACAACCCATACATATCTAACATTCATACCAGCTGGCACACACATAAACATCGTTGGCTTTGAAATTTGTCCGGGTAAACCCGGCATCTCTTCTGACAAGTAGATCATTTGTTGGGGTATAGGCATCTCTTCTGACAAGTGGATTTGTTCGGGTATAGGCATATCTTCTGACAAGTAGTGCATTTGTTCGAGTAAAGGCATCTCTTCTGAAAAATCCATTTGTTCGAGTATAGCCATTTCTTCTGGCAGGTGCATTTGTTCAGGTATAGGCATCTCTTCTGGCAGGTGCATTTGTTCAGGTATAGGCATCTCTTCTGACAGGTACTGCATTTGCTCAGGCAACAGTAAATGACTGGGAATAGGAATTTGTCCGGGTAGTGCTAGGCCAATATCATTTATTTGTACACTATACAATAGTGCATCTCCATCCACAACCAAATAGAAATCATTTATGCAAGGTATTCTGTGTTTCATTTCTGCATGAAAGACTCCGTTAAATAAAATCTAAAAAATTTTAAAAAAAAAACATGTATTTATAAATAAAGTTTTGTATAAGGTTAATATACATAACATAAACATGTTATGATAAATAGTACAGCTTATGGTAATTATAAGTAAATTAACTTTTTGACAATTTAGGTTAAAAAACAGCAAATTAAAAGTCTTCATAAAAAAATCACTGACATACTTTAAAAAATGGAAGGGCCACTGTTGTATGTCAGAAGTTCAGAATGTAGGATATAGAAGGGAATTTAATATACATCTGTATACAACGTTTAATCATTGCTAATGAAAACTGAGCGGAGTTCAGTTGTACATGGTTTAAAAGATTATAATATTTACGATTTTGTCAAAATTGTAAAATCCAATTCTTATTGAAAAAAAAATACATCAAAATAATTTTTTTCATGTTGACCACTAATTACAACTTATAATGAAACTTTTATTAAATTTACAAAACTTTCTCTTTGGTCTAACAATTTTATCTACTGAGTACCTACCGAATAAAAATAACGCAAAAAACTTGCTAAATTAAAATATCTAGAAAAGGCAAATATAAGTTATCTGCCTAAATTTTGATTCTCTATGAACATATTGAATTGAATTAAAAAAAAAAAAAAAAAAAAACCAAAATTAAAAATAATAAAATTATTATTTTCGTAAATTTAGAAAATTATAAAAAGAGGAGTTCATTTATTCACAACAATTACTAAATATTTACTTATAAAACAAATAAATTTCAGATACAAATGTGTTTTTATTTTTTAATTTAAACCAGGAATTCTCAAACTTTTTTTTCTTATGGACCATCTATGAATACTATCGAGTATCATTTGTGACTAAAATCTGAACTGTTATAAATGTGAATTAATTTGTTTCAAAATCATAAGACAGTAGAATACTACAAAATAATAATATTATTTATAAAGTCTTCTAAAAATTAGCCTTCACTTTCAGACTAACTTGTATGAGTCAATCAAAATATAATTTTTTTAAAATTATTATTAAACATAATTTACACGAAACATGATATAGTATTTGAACTGTTGAAAATAATATTTATTTATTTGATTACCACCACTACTTACAGCAATCACAGTTTGAGAACCACTGGTTTAAATGTATAATTTTATATCGTCAACATTATGATCTCCTTGCTTTATATACAATTGACCCACTCATCTATTTTTTACAAATATAAAGTTATGATCTAGTCACTAAAAAAATTAGGTAAGTCACGAAAGGTTAGTGCATAATGTATCCCAGTCAGCTTTAGCACGAGTAAAATATTATTATAAAAAAACTTAACCAAAAACCAAAATAAATACCGTTGAGCATACCTCCAATAAAAGGTACCTACCTAAAATGTGAGCTAGCATTTGTAAATATTTGTGTTATACAACACAGTACATGACTAATAGGAGGGTTAAAGATATAGATACCCGATTTTATAACTTAACTTACTTTATAATTATTTACATCACATATTATATCCAAATTAAATGGCTGCCCTCTAACCAAACTCACGGGTGGACCTTGAGTTTCTTCTAAACCCCAAATTTGTGCCATCATACTGTTTCTGATAATCAAGTTACGGTTGAAGTCTAAAGCAATATACAAGGCAACATCGTCTCTAGGTTCGACCTCTGAGTCAGTTTGAAAATAGATACAGATCCTAAACAAAAATGAATTGCATAAAAAGTGTGCAAAAAAAAACTATATTTGGTTTAATAATATTCACTTGTTAGAAGTCCAAAATGATGATCCATGGATGCGAACCACAGAGCCCTCTTCTGAACCACTCAGGACCGCGCCCATAAATGGCATGATCTAAGCAAATATAAAATATTTTCGTATCAAGTATATAATATAATTATTAATAATCGTACCGTCTTCTCAGTATAGGTACCGTAGTTACTTACCGGGTTGAGGAACCGAGCTTGGGCCATCTCGTGATATATCTGTGGACGCAAATGTAAAACGACGACAGTCAGAAAACAGGAAATGTAATGCGATTCGAGAATTTCTGTAGTTTATTATTTGTGGCCAGTGTTATTCTGGACCGAACGGACGTGACCAAAAATGAGTGAACACTGCAAAATGGCCAACCGTATTACACGGCGTCACGTCGTCTCACACAAACACACGGACCCCGAAGCACTACGCATCTGCGCAACAAATACTGTAACCATGGCAAAATAAATATGTTTTGGCGGTAAAATAACACAACCGGAGATATCTGACGAACTGCAGTGGATGCGGTGTGAAAGTCTGGACGAGAACATACACCGGTGTGATCATAATTATTTGTTTTGTCATGACGTACATGATTATCCACAATCCTATATTATATTCCTATTGCCGCACTTACTATTTTATTGTGTAGTTTGAGTATTATGTTGTTGAACGTTCAAAACTTGATTTTAAAAACGTACCGCAGGAAGACATTTCGCGGAAAAGGGGGTGTGGTGTTGACCTCCGCAACTACGTCTCTGCGCGAGCCACTGTCTTCACCTCGCACTATACATCTAAATATAGCAATTGTTTCATTGTTCAATATATAAGCAATGGTCAATCGTTTGACTCGGTACGTACAGATACGCATTAGATTGGCCATCATCACTTATATTATTCCCGTGAAGCGCGAGGCCCTACCGCGGGTGCCCAGTTTGCCCACCCGCTTCGGCCAGCAATATATAAATTGGATCTAAACGCCCGGAAGATTGATTTAAATCGTCTTCTTTTTGCGGTAAAACTCACGTACGATTTTGAATTTTGAAAAAATATTTTACAATTAAATTTTCTGAAATAACATTGTGTAATAGTGCTATAAACGTTTTGAATATGTTTCACTGTCAACATTTTACTTCAAAATCCAATCACGGAATTGTAGCGGAAAAACAGAAAAGACCGCTATGAAGTTATTT